>CM050176.1:17579012-17631512 GCA_027410445.1 Discoglossus pictus
TTCTCCTTTTGAGACGATTGGTTAAGTTTCACTTGTTTTTTTGTTTTTTTTCTCTGGATCAATTAATTATTAATAAAAAAAAATCAATTGTTGATTAAAAATTAATTAACAATTAATTAACAACTAATCAATTAATGAATAATTAATTATTGCAGATCAGAGGAGATCTTAAAAGGTTAAACTTGATGGAATGAAAGTCTTTTTTCAACCTCAATTACTATGTAACTATAACTATATATTACCATCAAGCATATATAATGCATGACAGAAATGCTTTTAAATATTAAGTCATCAGGTTCCCTGGTGGTCCAGTGGTTAGGATTTGGTGCTTTCACCGCTGCAACCTCGGATTGGATTCCAGCCAGAGAACCAAGAGGTCACACCACCCTGAACCCATGCAGGGATGGGCCTGGATGGGACACCGACCTAGGAATACCAGGAGCTGTATGCTGTGGCCCACTGGAGAAGGAACTAGCAACCCACCACAGTATCTCTGCCATGAATAACAAGTGGATCAGCACAGTGTGTTGCGGTGCATGAGGTCGCGGAGAGTCGGACACGACTGAGCAACACAAACACACACATGTATCAGAGCAGATCCCCAAGGCAAAACACAGAATACCTGTACATACAAAATTAATTAAAAACCAAACATCTGCCGCAGGATCCAGAAGCCTGTATAATTACTGCTGTACTAATAAGGAGGGGTTCTTCTTGCGTGTCCATACAAGGCGGGGGCACACCTCGCACCCCTGGATATTTAAGTCAAGATGTTGATCACAACAGGTGATTGGCAGAAAGATCCTGAACAAATTGCTCCGACAAATAAATACAGTGTGGCCTGAAATTAAGAGGCGCTACGCCCATAATTACACAGATAAAAAAATGGCGACATTAGCGCTAGTGTGTCCTTACAACCGGGGTTGTGCAGGTTATAACGAGCTATACATTAATTAAAGGGGAGTGTGCCGCACCCTGTCAGCTGCAATAGATATTTTGGTGATATAGAGCAGGGTGACAATGTAATGAGGATCGTTTGTAAGAGTCAATAACGCACAGACATTTATTTGTGTTAATTGATGACGTTTGACAGAAGTTCTGACAAGTGTAATAATGATTTCAGCAGCTGCAGGAGGAGCGGGGCTGGGGCGCGCTTGTCTGCCAGGGACTACTGAAGAGTGGTTACAAGTAGTAAGTTAGCTGTAAGCTACCGATGTGGGGTCACCCAAGATGGACAGATCATAGCAGAGAGGTCAGACAAATCCATTGGAGAAGGAACCGGCAACCTACTCCAGTATCTGTGTCAAGATAACCTTATGGGTGAGCACAACCAGCCAAAAAATGGGCCTGGTGAGCTGTCCTGCGGAGAGTCGGACACGACTGAACAACAACCAAGTTAACACAAAAGGGGTGGTGCAATGGCAACTTTTCCTATAGGACATAGAAAGTGTTAATGTCTGTGAAGCTTAGTGAATCGCTCCCATTGCAATGCCTGGGATTACACTTCTCATTGGCCCAGCTCTAACGTAGTATGACTTTGTGATACAGTAAATTTCATTCTAGTTTTGCACTGATTTGATTAAATTTAAACTTTTGATAAATTAATCAGTAATAATCAATAACTGTACTAATGGGAGTGGGGTATTTAAAGGAACTCAGAAACCCCAACAGGGAGTTGATTTAATTTTAAAAAGCATTAAAAACTATATATATATTGTATTAGCAGTTTTTCTCTACAGTTAATAATTCCTGAAATATTTAACATTGTTTTTGGTTCTCCTGCATGCTAATGTGCAGCTCAGTATGCTAATGTGCAACTCAGTATGCTAATGTACAGCTCAGTATGCTAATATGTGGCTCAGTATGCTAATGTGCATCTCCTGTATGCTAATATGTGGCTCAGTAGGCTAATGTGCATCACTTGTATGCAAATGTGCAGCTCCTGTATGCTAATATGTGACTCTGAGTATTTGATAAGGGTAAGAGAGGGGTCTATCTATAAGATAACATTGCAGGTGTTAATTTTGGCCATTACAGAGACAGACAAACAGACTGTAATACTAATTAGCACAACAAATAAGCTAATTAGTATGCTGAGCTGTTCATCCGAATATAAATGCAACAATAAATACATGGAATAACAACTTGATTTTTGGGGTGATAGAGTCCCTTTAAAGCGCTGAGTCAAATTTAAAATTGGAAGTACACTTGATAGTGGGGAAAATGCTTTTAGAAAGTAAAATATATAGAGATTTTAATGAGTGACATGACCACTAATACCTGTTTCTTCTGATTTTGGGGGAGAAATTATTTCACATTAAAATATTGGCATCAGTTATTATTATTATTATTATTATTATCCTTTATATATAACACACCAACATATTCCATAGCGCTGTACAGGATTTAAAGTTATACAGAAGTTTCCCTGTTTTTCTAACTAACACATTCTGCTAATATCAGAAACACACATTACATTGAGTCATTTTTTACACATACAGATTTATTTTATTTTAAAAAAGAACTTGGTTTCCACACCCCCAGTGGTACCTACATAGGCATCTGGTACTAACCAATAGAAACACTGCATTCAAGTATGTTTTTTTTAACTGTATACTAATCTTCTTGCCAACAGCAGCACAGTGCAGAGACCCAGAGCAGCACTGCATGAAGATGTTTCCTTGTGGTGGGAACAAAAGACTACACATCCCATCATGCTTTGATGCAGAGACTGATCCCCAGGCATTGCAACAATATTGTAGCTGCCTTTGATTGGCCAAAAAGATTTATGAATTTTATGCTTCTTTACCATTTCAGGAAAGTTCTTTCTCAAAGTCAACTGCCAGAAAACTAAAGATATTTATAAACTATAAGTAAGTTTATTAATGTTTATTTTAGGATTTTTCACATGATTTTTTTTTTAAATTATGCTAATCTGTCAGATGTTTTAAAATCCATGATTTTTCTGTTGTATCTTTAAATATAAAGCAACACAATATTAACACCTTGCAAAAGAATTGAGGGGTCAGTTAGGTCACAGTTCACCTGCCCATATCTGATTAAAAAAGAAGCTAATACAGCACACCACCTCAAGCTCCAGGTCAGCATGCACAGTTGAAGAGTGTTGATATGGAAGTCTCCAGACACAAGCAGAGTCTGCTAAATTAAGATTTATGTGAAAATGCTTTATGGATGCTGAGGTGGGCATTAATTTGGGATATATGGAGCATGAAAATGGGTTGGGAGAGGTCCACCCGCCGGTTGAAAATCTGGGCTCCCCCCCCCACCCTTTTTTGTATTTGATTTGTATATGGTAAAAGAAGATTTGCCCTGCGGCCCAGTCTGCGAACGGAGGGGATCATGCTCTGCTTCAGTATGTCACAGTACATGTTGGAATTCATGGTTCCCTCAATGAACTGTAGCTCCCCAGTGCCGGCCGCACTCATGCAGGCCCAGACCAAACATATATACACATATATCTTATCTATATGTGTATATATGTTTTCTATAACATGTTGTGTTGATTCCCCCTATATGCTTTTACCTGATGATGTCAGATGCTGCCTCCACTCTCTCTGCATCGCTGTTTACTTTCAATCTGAGGGTTTCATCTCATATCAGTGTTTTTGTGCTCTTTGTGCCTTATTTGTTTATCTGTCATTTAGGGATTATTTCAGCTACCTTTCCTCAGTATAGATATATACTTTTGGTGGTGGGAGTGTCATGGTCTGGGCCTGCATGAGTGCTGCTGGACTGGGGAGCTACAGTTCATTGAGGGAACCATGAATGCCAACATGTACTGTGACATACTGAAGCAGAGCATGATCCACTCCCTTCAGAGACTGGGCCGCAGGGCAGTATTCCAACATGATACCGACCCCAAACACACCTCCAAGACGACCACTGCCTTGCTAAAGAAGCTGAAGGTAAAGGTGATGGACTGGCATACACGGTTGCTTCACTTTTCAATTATATATATATATAAAGAAATAAAAATGAAATAAAGGAAAAGGAGAAAAATGTAATGTCATATTTGGCAAAAAGATAAACAAAATTGAATTATATTTAGAAAACTGTTTAGTGCACTTTTGTTGATTCAATGTCCTTCCTCCTCGTGACAATAAGAAAATATTTTTAGTTTCTTACATACGTCACAAACTTGTAAAGTTTTTCTTAAACTACAATAGCCCTCTAAATATCCCTGCTTCTGATAAGCAGCTTCACTATGCCTTGAGAAAACGACTGAGATATGTTAAGGAATCTTGTTAAAACATTTCCATCCGTCAGTTCTCGTTTTCTTATTCAAGACCGCACAGCGTCTAAAATTAGCCGTACAACTGTTTGGCGAATCGAGGCCTCGCAAACAAACCTCAAAGGGCTGGCTCATGTCCAGAAGGTGTGAGGCAATTTTTTAAGAATGTCATCGAGCTGGGTGCTGAGGTCATTACAGGAGGGTGTAGCGCCTTCCATTAGTCCCAGAGTCCAGGCTTTGTCTCGCACTCTATAATCATCGGATTACAACATCACATTAAATTAGTTAACATCAGTTTCACTGTTTCCACTTGTGGCCGGACATTTAAAGGGATAATTTGGGTTTATATGGCAGTTTTATTCAGTGTCATGACAGAGCCTCTCATGCTTCTAAAGAGCGTGAATTAAAGAGACACCGGAAAGGTACACCTACAAATAAATATAATTGTGATTGGTTGCTATTAATTATTTTGAGTGGAAGTGTTAAGTAATTGAGCGTGAAAATGAATAGGATCACCTTAAAAGATCTTCTTGTCTGTAACTACCTTTATCTAAAGTGGTTATTTAACTGTCACAGTGTGATGAATTGCAGGAAGAGCATGCCCAGTTGGATACAGCAGTGTAGTCACAAAGGCTTTTAAGTCGGAAAACATGTGGTTTTATACAATAACATTGTACCAACTGGGCATGCACTTCCTCCTTATCCTTTATACAATAACATTGTACCAACTGGGCATGCACTTCCTCCTTATCCTCTACACAATATAACATTGTACAAACTGGGCATGCACTTCCTCCTTATCCTTTATACAATAACATTGTACCAACTGGTCATGCACTTCCTCCTTATCCTTTATACAATAACATTGTACCAACTGTACCAACTGGGCATGCACTTCCTCCTTATCCCTTATACAATAACATTGTACCAACTGGGCATGCGCTTCATCCTTATCCTTAATACAATAACATTGTACCAACTGGTCATGCACTTCCTCCTTATCCTTTATACAATAACATTGTACCAACTGTACCAACTGGGCATGCACTTCCTCCTTATCCCTTATACAATAACATTGTACCAACTGGGCATGCGCTTCCTCCTTATCCTTAATACAATAACATTGTACCAACTGGTCATGCACTTCCTCCTTATCCTTTATACAATAACATTGTATCAACTGGGCATGCACTTCCTCCTTATCCTTTATACAATATAACATTGTACAAACTGGGAATGCCCTTCCTGCTTATCCTTTATACAATAACATTGTTCCAACTGGGCATGCCCTTCCTGCTTATCGTTTATACAATATAACATTGTACCAACTGGACATGCACTTCCTCCTTATCCTTTATACAATAACATTGTGCCAACTCTACCAACTGGGCATGCACTTCCTCCTTATCCTTTATACAATAACATTGTACCAACTGTACCAACTGGGCATGCACTTCCTCTTTATCCTTTATACAATAACATCTTACCAATTGGGCATGTACTTCCTCCTTATCCTTTATACAATAACATTGTATCAACTGGGCATGCACTTCCTCCTTATCCTTTATACAATATAACATTGTACAAACTGGGAATGCCCTTCCTGCTTATCCTTTATACAATAACATTGTACCAACTGTACCAACTGGACATGCACTTCCTCCTTATCCTTTATACAATAACATTGTGCCAACTCTACCAACTGGGCATGCACTTCCTCCTTATCCTTTATACAATAACATTGTACAAACTGGGCATGCACTTTCTCCTTATACTTTATACAATAACATTGTACCAACTGTACCAACTGGGCATGCACTTCCTCATCCTTTATACAATAGCATTGTATCAACTGGGCATGCACTTCCTGCTTATCCTTTATACAATAACATTGTACCAACTGGGCATGCACTTCCTGCTTATCCTTTATACAATAACATTGTACCAACTGGGCATGCGCTTCATCCTTATCCTTAATACAATAACATTGTACCAACTGGTCATGCACTTCCTCCTTATCCTTTATACAATAACATTGTACCAACTGTACCAACTGGGCATGCACTTCCTCCTTATCCCTTATACAATAACATTGTACCAACTGGGCATGCGCTTCCTCCTTATCCTTAATACAATAACATTGTACCAACTGGTCATGCACTTCCTCCTTATCCTTTATACAATAACATCGTACCAATTGTGCATGCACTTCCTCCTTATCCTTTATACAATAACATCTTACCAATTGGGCATGTACTTCCTCCTTATCCTTTATACAATAACATTGTATCAACTGGGCATGCACTTCCTCCTTATCCTTTATACAATATAACATTGTACAAACTGGGAATGCCCTTCCTGCTTATCCTTTATACAATAACATTGTACCAACTGTACCAACTGGACATGCACTTCCTCCTTATCCTTTATACAATAACATTGTGCCAACTCTACCAACTGGGCATGCACTTCCTCCTTATCCTTTATACAATAACATTGTACAAACTGTACCAACTGGGCATGCACTTCCTCTTTATCCTTTATACAATAACATTGTACCAACTGGGCATGCACTTCCTCCTTATCCTTAATACAATAACATTGTACCAACTGGGCATGCACTTTCTCCTTATCCTTTATACAACAACATTGTACCAACTGGGCATGTATTTTCTCCTTATCCTTTATACAATAACATTGTACCAACTAGGCATGCACTTTCTCCTTATCCTTTATACAACAACATTGTGCCAACTGTACAAACTGGACATGCACTTCCTCCTTATCCTTTATACAATATAACATTGTACAAACTGGGCATGCACTTTCTCCTTATCCTTTATACAATAACATGGTACAAACTGTACCAACTGGGCATGCACTTCCTCCTTATCCTTTATACAATAACATTGTACCAACTGAACCAACTGGGCATGCACTTCCTCCTTATCCTTTATACAATATAACATTGTACAAACTGGGCATGCACTTCCTGCTTATCCTTTATACAATAACATTGTACCAACTGTACCAACTGGGCATGCACTTCCTCCTTATCCTTTATACAATAACATTGTACCAACTGGGCATGCACTTCCTCCTTATCCTTTATACAATAACATTGTACCAAATGGGCATGCACTTCCTGCTTATCCTTTATACAATAACATTGTACCAACTGTACCAACTGGGCATGCACTTCCTCCTTATCCTTTATACAATAACATTATACAAACTGGGCATGCCCTTCCTGCTTATCCTTTATACAATAACATTGTACCAACTGTACCAACTGGGCATGCACTTCCTCCTTATCCTTTATACAATAACATTGTACCAACTAGGCATGCACTTCCTCCTTATCGTTTATACAATATAACATTGTACCAACTGGGCATGCACTTCCTCCTTATCCTTTATACAATATAACATTGTACAAACTGGACATGCACTTCCTCCTTATCCTTTATACAATAACATTGTATCAACTGGACATGCACTTCCTCCTTATCGTTTATACAATATAACATTGTACAAACTGGGCATGCACTTTCTCCTTATGCTTTATACAATAACATTGTACCAACTGTACCAACTGGGCATGCACTTCCTCCTTATCCTTTATACAATATAACATTGTACAAACTGGACATGCACTTCCTTCTTATCCTTTATACAATAACATTGTACCAACTGGGCATGCACTTCCCCCTTATCCTTTATACATTATAACATTGTACAAACTGGGCATGCCCTTCCTGCTTATCCTTTATACAATAACATTGTACCAACTGGGCATGCCCTTCCTCCTTATCCTTTATACAATATAAAATTGTACCAACTGGGCATGCACTTCCTCCTTATCCTTTATACAATAACATTGTACCAACTGAACCAACTGGGCATGCACTTCCTCCTTATCCTTTATACAATATAACATTGTACAAACTGGGCATGCACTTCCTGCTTTTCCTTTATACAATAACATTGTACCAACTGTACCAACTGGGCATGCACTTTCTCCTTATCCTTTATACAATAACATTGTACCAACTGGGCATGCACTTCCTCCTTATCCTTTATACAATAACATTGTACCAAATGGGCATGCACTTCCTGCTTATCCTTTATACAATAACATTGTACCAACTGTACCAACTGGGCATGCACTTCCTCCTTATCCTTTATACAATAACATTATACAAACTGGGCATGCCCTTCCTGCTTATCCTTTATACAATAACATTGTACCAACTGTACCAACTGGGCATGCACTTCCTCCTTATCCTTTATACAATAACATTGTATCAACTGGACATGCACTTCCTCCTTATCGTTTATACAATATAACATTGTACCAACTGGGCATGCACTTTCTCCTTATGCTTTATACAATAACATTGTACCAACTGTACCAACTGGGCATGCACTTCCTCCTTATCCTTTATACAATATAACATTGTACAAACTGGACATGCACTTCCTTCTTATCCTTTATACAATAACATTGTACCAACTGGGCATGCACTTCCCCCTTATCCTTTATACATTATAACATTGTACAAACTGGGCATGCCCTTCCTGCTTATCCTTTATACAATAACATTGTACCAACTGGGCATGCCCTTCCTCCTTATCCTTTATACAATATAAAATTGTACAAACTGGGCATGCACTTCCTCCTTATCCTTTATACAATATATCATTGATACCTACTGAGCATGCACTTCCTCCTTATCCTTTATACAATAACATTGTACCAACTAGGCATGCACTTCCTCCTTATCGTTTATACAATATAACATTGTACCAACTGGGCATGCACTTCCTCCTTATCCTTTATACAATATAACATTGTACAAACTGGACATGCACTTCCTCCTTATCCTTTATACAATAACATTGTATCAACTGGACATGCACTTCCTCCTTATCGTTTATACAATATAACATTGTACAAACTGGGCATGCACTTTCTCCTTATGCTTTATACAATAACATTGTACCAACTGTACCAACTGGGCATGCACTTCCTCCTTATCCTTTATACAATATAACATTGTACAAACTGGACATGCACTTCCTTCTTATCCTTTATACAATAACATTGTACCAACTGGGCATGCACTTCCCCCTTATCCTTTATACATTATAACATTGTACAAACTGGGCATGCCCTTCCTGCTTATCCTTTATACAATAACATTGTACCAACTGGGCATGCCCTTCCTCCTTATCCTTTATACAATATAAAATTGTACCAACTGGGCATGCACTTCCTCCTTATCCTTTATACAATAACATTGTACCAACTGAACCAACTGGGCATGCACTTCCTCCTTATCCTTTATACAATATAACATTGTACAAACTGGGCATGCACTTCCTGCTTATCCTTTATACAATAACATTGTACCAACTGTACCAACTGGGCATGCACTTTCTCCTTATCCTTTATACAATAACATTGTACCAACTGGGCATGCACTTCCTCCTTATCCTTTATACAATAACATTGTACCAAATGGGCATGCACTTCCTGCTTATCCTTTATACAATAACATTGTACCAACTGTACCAACTGGGCATGCACTTCCTCCTTATCCTTTATACAATAACATTATACAAACTGGGCATGCCCTTCCTGCTTATCCTTTATACAATAACATTGTACCAACTGTACCAACTGGGCATGCACTTCCTCCTTATCCTTTATACAATAACATTGTATCAGCTGGACATGCACTTTCTCCTTATCGTTTATACAATATAACATTGTACAAACTGGGCATGCACTTTCTCCTTATGCTTTATACAATAACATTGTACCAACTGTACCAACTGGGCATGCACTTCCTCCTTATCCTTTATACAATATAACATTGTACAAACTGGGAATGCCCTTCCTGCTTATCCTTTATACAATAACATTGTACCAACTGTACCAACTGGACATGCACTTCCTCCTTATCCTTTATACAATAACATTGTGCCAACTCTACCAACTGGGCATGCACTTCCTCCTTATCCTTTATACAATAACATTGTACAAACTGTACCAACTGGGCATGCACTTCCTCTTTATCCTTTATACAATAACATTGTACCAACTGGGCATGCACTTCCTCCTTATCCTTAATACAATAACATTGTACCAACTGGGCATGCACTTTCTCCTTATCCTTTATACAACAACATTGTACCAACTGGGCATGTATTTTCTCCTTATCCTTTATACAATAACATTGTACCAACTAGGCATGCACTTTCTCCTTATCCTTTATACAACAACATTGTGCCAACTGTACAAACTGGACATGCACTTCCTCCTTATCCTTTATACAATATAACATTGTACAAACTGGGCATGCACTTTCTCCTTATCCTTTATACAATAACATGGTACAAACTGTACCAACTGGGCATGCACTTCCTCCTTATCCTTTATACAATAACATTGTACCAACTGAACCAACTGGGCATGCACTTCCTCCTTATCCTTTATACAATATAACATTGTACAAACTGGGCATGCACTTCCTGCTTATCCTTTATACAATAACATTGTACCAACTGTACCAACTGGGCATGCACTTCCCCCTTATCCTTTATACATTATAACATTGTACAAACTGGGCATGCCCTTCCTGCTTATCCTTTATACAATAACATTGTACCAACTGGGCATGCCCTTCCTCCTTATCCTTTATACAATATAAAATTGTACAAACTGGGCATGCACTTCCTCCTTATCCTTTATACAATATATCATTGATACCTACTGAGCGTGCACTTCCTCCTTATCTTTTATACAATGCAACATTGTACCAACTGGGTATGCCCTTCCTCCTTATCCTTTATACAATATATCATTGATACCTGCTGGGCGTGCTCTTCCTCCTTATCTTTTATACACTATAATATTGTACAAACTGGACATGCACTTCCTCCTTATCCTTTATACAATATAACATTGTACCAACTGTACCAACTGGGCATGCACTTCCTCCTTATCCTTTATACAATATAACATTGTACAAACTGGACATGCACTTCCTTCTTATCCTTTATACAATAACATTGTACCAACTGGGCATGCACTTCCCCCTTATCCTTTATACATTATAACATTGTACAAACTGGGCATGCCCTTCCTGCTTATCCTTTATACAATAACATTGTACCAACTTGGCATGCACTTCCTCCTTATCCTTTATACAATAACATTGTATCAACTGGACATGCACTTCCTCCTTATCGTTTATACAATATAACATTGTACAAACTGGGCATGCACTTTCTCCTTATGCTTTATACAATAACATTGTACCAACTGTACCAACTGGGCATGCACTTCCTCCTTATCCTTTATACAATATAACATTGTACCAACTGGGCATGCACTTCCCCCTTATCCTTTATACATTATAACATTGTACAAACTGGGCATGCCCTTCCTGCTTATCCTTTATACAATAACATTGTACCAACTGGGCATGCCCTTCCTCCTTATCCTTTATACAATATAAAATTGTACAAACTGGGCATGCACTTCCTCCTTATCCTTTATACAATATATCATTGATACCTACTGAGCGTGCACTTCCTCCTTATCTTTTATACAATGCAACATTGTACCAACTGGGTATGCCCTTCCTCCTTATCCTTTATACAATATATCATTGATACCTGCTGGGCGTGCTCTTCCTCCTTATCTTTTATACACTATAATATTGTACAAACTGGACATGCACTTCCTCCTTATCCTTTATACAATATAACATTGTACCAACTGTACCAACTGGGCATGCACTTCCTCCTTATCCTTTATACAATATAACATTGTACAAACTGGACATGCACTTCCTTCTTATCCTTTATACAATAACATTGTACCAACTGGGCATGCACTTCCCCCTTATCCTTTATACATTATAACATTGTACAAACTGGGCATGCCCTTCCTGCTTATCCTTTATACAATAACATTGTACCAACTGGGCATGCACTTCCTCCTTATCCTTTATACAATATATCATTGATACCTACTGAGCGTGCACTTCCTCCTTATCTTTTATACAATGCAACATTGTACCAACTGGGTATGCCCTTCCTCCTTATCCTTTATACAATATATCATTGATACCTGCTGGGCGTGCACTTCCTCCTTATCTTTTATACACTATAATATTGTACCAACTGGGCATGCACTTAATGCTTATCCTTTTTTACAACACAATATTGATGCCAAATGGGCATTCTCTTCCTGTTTATCATCGTTATCACCCATTCAAAAAGTTATTTTTTGTGAGAAAACTTACACTGGAAATAGCTGGTTTCTCTTCATCTTTAGGCTGGCAGAATGAGGACTCGTTTCCTTACACTGTGCCACCATAGATACCCTGTAATTTTTTATTTTTTTACTTTTTTAATTATATATATATATATATATATATATATATATATACACACACATGAGATCAAGCAGGTCGTGAAGCACTTTATCTTTTTGTCTCGTTGACTCGTCTCCAAACTGATAAACATCACTTTACAAGCATTAAACGCTCATGTTTTGTGATGGAGGTAAAACAATATTTACTTTATCCATAACAGATCAACACCCTCTTATCTGCGCTCTATCTCTGGCTTGGGCCTGGTGCATCCTGGGAGATTCGCAGCTGATCAGTGTGTTGGGTGGGGCCGATGACTGACACGCCGGAGCACACACTGTACACTACTGAGCCCAGCCTGGGAAATACACTCATTAAAATTCTCACACAGATCACACATGGGAGTTTCATTTTAATATAAAAATGAAATTTAAAAGAGCTTTGGTCAAATTTTTTTTTTACTTATCTTCATAATGGGCTCAATGGTTTTAGACGGCAAAAAAAACAAACAAACATAAGCTTTATTTTTGTGAATTTATATGCAAATGTTATTTACTGTGTGGTTCCATTATCTTTTCTCAGCTGATTCTAGTTGCTGATTTCACGTGAGCTTGAAAGCACTGTTAATTGTAGATGATGTATTGCTAAAAAGGTGATTGTGGTAAAGAAATAATAGATTTGTGTTCACATTTAAAAATAAGTTAAAAACGTATTTTAGTTATTGCACTGCATTCTGGGAAACTGGGTGGGGACATGAAAATGAGTTCACAATGCATTTCACTATAAATATCACATTATACATGGCTCCTTTTAGGTATATGCTCACTGTATTACACAGCTTTATAGCACAGAATGGATTATGCACAAGCCAGAAAACCTACCCACAGACATCTGTTTTGATCTTAAATGGTTCTCATCAGTGTGGGGTGATTGAACACCCCTCCACTGTATATCCAAAAAGGATATAAAGAAATATTTTGCGTACACTTACATGTCTCAAGCAGTCAGGACCTGTTTTTTCCCCACATAACTTCTCAGTAAATAGTATTTCCACTGGAGCTAAGGATTCTGGGTAGTGAAATGCAAATGAGGCTCAAACCATATCACCTTTTTACCTGAGGCCCAAATAACATGGGGATCCATTTAAGACTATGGGTCCTGCTCTCAGGCAGGCTTCAGAATATAATTGTGGATTAGGGTACTGTGCCAGAAACAAACCATGCCCTGGAAGATGATCAGCAGGAACCAAAAATGGAGGAATCCACTGCAGCATAATTGCTTATAAACTACTAAAAATTAGATTTAAAAAAAAAATAATTTGAAGAATTTTAAATGTATTTCTTCAAAGACTATATTTAACAATAGGACTACAGTGGTTCTTTAAATGAACTGGATTTTGCGTCTTATTTGAAAAAGATAATAATAATGGTTACAAAAATAAACTTTTAATTACTCTGTATTTGCAACAAAGGTAAGAGACATCTTCTGATTGACTGTAATTATGGTGAGTGCATCAGCTGAGTTATGAGGCGCTATGACTAAGTGTCAGCTGATTGGCTACAACTGGCACTCCCAAATCAGAACTGTCTGGAGGGCGGAGCTAACAGTGCCACTGGGCTGCATACCCAGTAAGGTTGTTAACCTTTGCAATAAGCATTATATCTTAAAGGCAACATGTGAGACCCACCTCCCTTTAATCTTAAATATATGTTTGTCTAGAGATACAAATACAATTGTAAGATTGCAAGTATGTGCAAATAAGGCTCGTTACATTGTATCTGTGGGTATAAGGAAGATAACAACTTAAAGTGACACAGCAAATATCCCAGTTATTATAGTACACTAAGCTTAAAAGAAGGGTGTGTTAACCATAAATTACATGAAAAGGTCCTTCCTCTCTCCTAATGACTTTATCTCCCAGGGATAATTACATGAGCATGGCAGCTCATAGAGAATATCAAATCACTAGCGACTTGCCCGTCAAAAAATGACGGCAATGTGATGTATATGTTTGTGAAGTTGTTTAGTTATTTAAATATATTTTTGACCCTTGTAAGTATTGTGATATGAACATGTATTTTTGTAAAATGTTGATGTAATGGTTTTTTAACATGAAATTTGTATCTGAAGAATTGTTCACTTTAATATACATAGAATCCAGAGGAAAGTAAAAAGTAAAAAGACTTTTTGAAACGTCCCGAATTTTAACATGAAGTTTAAAATATATGTAAGCAATAACTTTAAAAGTATATATTTTTAAAATTGAACTTTATTTTTTATGTAACTTTCGAAGTTTTGCAAAACATTTGTCTAATTTTGAACATTATAAACAGGAACATAGTAAATACATTTTGTAACATAATTTTGAATTAAAAGTATTAACATTTGAATGTAAAAACAGTTTAACTTTAAATTAATCAGTATTAACATGCTATTTGTATCAGAATAATTGTTAAGTTTAATATACATTGAATGTAGAGGAAGGCATACAGTAAAAACTCTCCTTAAACCGTACGTAATTAAAGTAATTCATTACTGAGCACATAAACTGGCGATAAACATTAATGTAGGTAGTAATCTTAAGATAACAGAGAATATTTACATTGTGACTTAAAAGGTGCTTGAGCTCTTAACATGAACTTTGTAATATGTTGAATGAAATAACTTGAAAATATTGTTTTTAAACTTGTAACATTAGAAACATTAACATAGTGACTTAACATTTTAACATAATTTTTCATAGAAATGCAAGGCAAGTATTTTGTGAGGCGAATTATCCATAAACATGACTTCCATTAATTATGACTGAATTAAACAACCAATTGTTTTGTATTTTTGAATGTTTTTCGAAAATGTTTGCATGGCTTTAGTTTGTATCCTGCAAAGTTATAGTACTTCATAGTAGACAATGTTTTTAGTAAAAATACGTCCATCTTCTAATAAATCACCTTGACTTTCATTGTTTTCAATGTAAACTTTAATAGCCTGTGGATTTTTGCACCGTGACAACGCAACGTACAATTGACCATGTGCAAAAACTGGTTCTTCCAAGAAAATACCCACAGATTTGAAAGTTTGACCTTGTGATTTATTAATGGTCATGGCAAATGCCATAATAATGGGAAATTGTCTTCTTTGAAGTATAAAAGGGAGACTACTTTCACTTGGTGCTAAATTTATTCTTGGTATGAAAACTCTCTCTCCTTTATGGGTCCCAGTTAAAATTTCAGCATCTATAAAATGGTCCTTTAATTGTTGAACAATTAATCTTGTGCCATTGCATAGGCCTTTTTTGGGGTTCATATTTCGCAGTAACATGATAATTGCACCTTTCTTTAGCTGCAAAATATGTGGTGGCATTCCAGAAGGAGTTAAAGAGTTTATGAATTCAGTTGAAAAGTTTGCCTGACTTTCATTGTCATCAGCAAGTACAGAATCAGCACTGTGATAATTTCTTTGTGGTGCATTAATTTTTTTAAAGATTTCATTATTGAGTATTAATGCATCTTTATTTTTACACGTCAGTATGACTTGGTTGGCAAGCTCGGAATATTCTTCGTTATTTATGCTCCCTTCAAATATAGCCGATATAATATCTTGTTGACAAATCATATGAGGTGGGATCTCTACAGTGTCGTCAGGTAAATGTAGTATTTTTTATGTTCTGCCTTCTCCAATTTTAATAAGCCAATCATTGAAATCAGTTTGGCCTTCTTATCTCATATTTTGTTGCAGTTGAAGATGGGTAAAATGTTTCCATACTGTACTTGACTTTATACATGTTTCGATAATGTCTGTTCGATTTCCATGTACAACGACAGGTAATGTTTGTCTAAAATCGCCACCCAACAACATTACCTTTCCACCAAATGGAAAAATATTATCCATGACTTCACGAAGCAAACGGTCAATACATTGGAGGGCATAGCATGACATCATTGTGGCCTCATCTATTATAATTAATTTACATTTCTTCAATTTCTTTGCTTGTAAGGATGTCATGCGAATATCTGACACAGAATTTTCTAAAATAGGCACTGGCAGTTTAAATCCACTATGAACAGTTCTTCCACCTTCTAATAAAAGTGCAGCAATTCCAGTAGTGGCAAACGCCATTGCTATTTTTCCTTGTGCTCGTACTGAACTCATTAATAAATTGTACAAATATGTTTTTCCTGATCCGCCAGGTCCATCAAGATAGAAATAACGCTCTGTCACCATGTCATCATCTATAGCATTTTTAATGGCATGAAATGCTTGCAATTGTAGTGTATTTAAAGTTGCAAGTCTTTCTTCTGTTCTTTCTGCTTGTAGTTGAATGTCATAGTCTTCAAAGTTAATGTCATCTATAAGACCTGGATCAGGCAAATTAAAACTTGCACAACTTAATCCATGAGTTAAAAAGACTTCTTGGATTTCCATTAACGCTTTTAAGTGTGCAATGGGTTCATTGTATCGTCGCATAAAGTCTTCAGCCATATTACTTTTAAAAGTCTCCCACAAAGCTAATGCATTTGGAGCATTTGAGAAGATACAAATAAAAGCAAATTGTTCTCTCATCTGTCGTGGCATTTGACATTGTGCTGCTTCTTCTAAACATCTTTCCCACTCTGTATCATCAGCGAGTAAGTTTCTATGTCTTGCAGCTAAATGGAAGGATTCATATACAATGTCATTAACAGTTCTTAATTGTTCAAAACTTTGTGCTCCTGGAACATTTAAAAGTAATATCCGTAAGCAAAAACGTTCAACATCTCTTGGACTGACTGTGTAAATTCGTGGAATTATTTTATTGCCTCTGGTTTTTCTTGGTCTCCATAATCCATTCACAAAAACATAGTGATATGGATTTTCAATATATAAGTATTGTGTTGCTTCAGCATCAGTGGAATTTAATGCAAACCATGCAGTTAGTGTAGTGTGACGATCTTCACTTTGGGCCAATGCATTCATTTCATTTCCAGCATGGAAATAGACTAAATGTCGTTGTGGCAAATGTACTGCTAACCTATATACTGCATGTGATCTATCATGCATTTCAAATTTTAAAAGCCGCCACATAGCTTCTGGCGCACTGACATAGAGAGCATCTACATGAGATGCAAGTTCCTCATGTACTAACTCACTACTTTCAGGGTTGTCTGCACTTTTGACGACTACAGTAGCTGCATCGTAACCTTTGTAAATATATTTGTAGACATATTTAATGGATTTGATGGAAGTGCAGGCTTCTACGTTGATGTGGGCGTTGTACTTCATGAGTAAATGTGGATTGTAGGGTACTACATATCTATTGTCCACTTTTTTTCCACGAATAATGGCACGATCTCCTTCTCTTCTTTTATAAAGTGGATATCCATCACAATTTGCATATGTTTTGTCTCTATAATCTTTTGGAAAATCTTTTGAACATTGATTATTTTCCATACATGGTGATTGTGGATTAAGGTCTCCACAGGGTCCATGAATCATGCGATGAGTAACAATCTCATATAGTCTACCATATAGTTCTGGATCTGGTAGTTCAGCAACTATGACTGCATCCACTTTGTCCGAAGTATCTAATTTATCTTTCTCTTGAAGTATTATGAGAAGATGTGCATGTGGAAGGCCTCTTTTTTGAAATTCAATGGTATATACATAAGCAAGACATTTGCCAAATAACTGATTTATAGTGAAGTCACGTATTAATTCATTTAATTTGATCTTAAAAACTCTGGCTACTAAATCTGGTCGATCTGAAGCACTTTGTCCAAGAAGTAGATTTTGATTAATTTCTGGCCATTGTGGATTACATGTAAATGTCACAAATAAATCTGGTTTTCCAAATTTTGTCACAATAGCCATAGCATCATTGTATCTTTCTCTCATATTTCGAGGAGATCCTTGAAAGGAAGATGGTAAAATGATGGCTTTGCCAGCTGTCATGTCTCTGCTTGTAGCCACGTCAGCAACATAGTCCATGAGTCCACAATATTGTTCTACACGTAGTTTATCTTGTTGATATTTTATAAAGTTTAAATTATTTGCCTCAACTTGCAAATATGAATCAATAATCCATTGTTGTGTTAGTTTTCCACCACATAAAATTGGATTAAATTCATCTCTAATGGCAATTTGAGCTACTTTAAATTCAAGCATAGAAACATTATTTCGGATTCTGGCTTTAGCATTTGGGTAACTGGGAAGCGTTAATTTTGGTTGCCAACCTGCTTCTCCATGTGGGAAAAAGATGGGATATGTCATTGGATCTAAATTTGGACTTAAGATATTAATATTAATAAATGGTTGCTCCTCATTTCTGGGATATACTCTAATGTCTCTTTGAAATGGTGGTTCTCCTTCATCATTCTGAAAGACCATTGCAACCTCATTTGATGTTGGCAAGTTATAACGACGTTTATCAGTATGTCTGTCTCTTTTAAGCACCATATTAACCTTTGGCATGGGTAATTGATGTCTTTGTGCATGAAGTAGTTGTTCATTTTCTACTTCTGCCAATTTTTTGTAAGCTTTACTGTAGGGATTGTTGTCCATAATGTTATTTAGCTCTATGAAAACACTGGGTAAGCATTTTTTATTTTCTTCCATCTGCATACGTTGGTCAACAGCTTCCATTGTATCTAGGACATATAGTTGAGCGAATTTTCTTTGCTCTCCTTCCTCTGGATGTAAATGTGAAGTCCGATGATAAATTTGTCCTTGGACTTTAAAACAGTAAGGACCATGTCCTGGTACATTAGCAGCCAATGTTGCCCCCATAGATGCAAATGATATGGCACTATTGTAGGATCTTATGTTTGTCTTAAAATTTTTGTAATTTGGAAAAGTAGGTTCAGTCATAATATTTTGTAAATAGGTTGGAAATTGTTTCCTTTCTGGAAGTTTGAACTTTCCTTTTTGACAACAACTAATAAATTGTCCATCTCTGGGTCTCTCCTGTTTAAAATAATAAGCCTCACAAAATTGACATTGAGTAGTCATGTCCCCACAACTATGAACCTCTACTGCTAAAGACTTCAGTAAAGGACAATTTGCAAAGCATATCGGATGTTGACTTTCATATTCATCAGGTGAAAAGTCATGAAATGTTTCAACAACAGGTTCTAAATGTTTAGTTTTTTTCGTGGCTTTTCTTGGTATATGTTGTCCTTGTTTTGTTGAAATGTCCTGTAAGTTTTTAGTAAGAGTTTGTAAATGCTTTGTTTTTGTAGTTGCTTTTTTTGGTCTGTCTTGACTGGTATCTTGTAAAATGTCATCTGATGTTTGAGGAACAGTTTGTAAATGCTTTATTATCTTTTTATTTTTTTTGGTTGTATCTTTCATTTTTGCAGCTGATATTCTTTTATTTGCAAGTCTTTTGCGTTCTTTTTCTCGTCGAATTTCTTTCTCCTCCGGTGTCTGCTGGGCGGCCCATCTCTCTTGTCTTTCTCTAGTTTGACGTCTTTTCTTCTCTTCTTTGGTCTCGTTATCAGCCATATTAATCTGTAAAGGAAAAAAAATAAATGTAATTGTGTATATTTTAATTTGTAATTCCTGTTAAAGATTCTTGTTCACAATTGGTGAAATAAAAGGCAAATCATTAATGTATCATTTATATTTAGTTAAAATTATAATTCCTGTCCTCACTGGCTAAGAATTTGGCCAATGGAATACTGCTGTAAATAAGCATGTAACATATTTTTTTTAAATAATGGTTTTATTTATTAAAAACGTTGTTTGTGGATAGATATTTACCACTGCAAAACTTCTTTGCTAAAAAAAAAATTGATGTGGTTATTGAGCTATGTATTGCATAGTAGCAATTTAAATAGAATAAGGGAGATAGTAAATAAATTGTTTTATTTTTCTGTTGACACGGATGCAACTGAAAGCAGTTTCTTTAGTTTTATACTTTAGTACTTATTATACTGTACCTTAGTTGAAGTGTGATTTAAATCCGAATGTTTGTTGGTCCTCGGTTCAAAATCGTTGTCCAATGGTGTGGTCCTCTGTTGGAAGTCCTCGTCCGATGGTGTGGTCCTGTGTGTAAAATCCTGGTCCTATGGTCTGGTCCTTTGTTGAAAGTTCTGGTCCGATGGTGTGGTCCTGTGGCGATAGCCCTCGTCCGATGTTGTGGTCCTGTGACGGTAGCCCTCGTCCGATGTTGTGGTCCTTTGGTGAAAGTCCTCGTCCGATGGTCTGGTCCTGTGTTGAAATTCCTCGTCCGCTGGTCTGGTCCTGTGTTGAAAGTCCTCGTCCGATGGTCCGGTCCTGTGGAGAAAGTCCTCGTCCGATTGTCTTCACGCAGTATCTGTTGTAATATAAAATAGAAAATGTTGTTTGAGTGAAATGTCTTTTAAATAAGTAAAAAATGTATGAATTTGGCTGTATTTTATCAGTTATGGTTATTTTTTTCTATTTTTTTTTTTTACTTTCTGTACAATCCCACGACTTTTGTTATTCTTATTTAAGGTTCTTAGTAAGGCTTGTGGGTTGTGATATCTTAAATAAGAATATGAATTTATTTTGCTATGTGTTTATGTTAGTTTTTGTACAATCCTGTTTTGTGCGCACCACTTGTGGTATACTTATTTAACCTTTATTGGGATGGTTATAGTTAGTGAAACATGAAATAATATAATTAATGTAGTTTGCTATGTGTTTGTGTTAGTTTTTGACAATCCTGTTTTGTGCGCACCACTTGTGCAAAAGTTATTTATTCTTGATTGTACTGGTTATAGGTTGTTAAACATTAAAGAAGAATGTTAATGTAGTTTCCTATGTGTTTGTGTGATTTTTTGTACAATGCTATTAGGTGCGCAACACTTTTGTTATTCATATTTTTGCTTCTTTGTAAGGCTTATAGGTTGTTAAACATTGAATAAGAAAGTTAATTTATTTTGCTATGTGTTTGTGTGAGTTTGTTCCAATTCTGTTTTGTGTGTAGCAGTTTGGGTCTCATTCAATTGCGATTTGGCTAATTGAATCGTGCCCTAAATAAGCACATAGCATATTTTTTTAAAGAAGTTTTTAGTCAGTGAAAAACTTTCTTTTGGATAGATTTTTAGTAACTAAAAACTTCTTAAAAAAAAAATGTTATGTTCTCATTTAGAGCCCTATTCAATTGTGCAAATTGCAATTGAATGAGGGCCTTTGTGTGTACCATATGTTGCATATGTTGCATAGTTTGCCCCTCATTCAATTGCATTTTTTACAATGTAATAGTACTCTAAGGCCGTCATTGAATTGCAATGTTAAAAATTGAATAGAGTTCTCAATAAGCACATCACATATATTTGTTAAAGAAGTTTTTACTTATTAAGCATCTATCCAAAAGCAATGTTTTCACTAACGAAAAGTTATTTAAAAAATATATGTTATGTGATTATTTGGATCCCTATAGAATTAGCAAAATGGCAATTGAATAAGGGCCTAAAAGTGCTTATTTATAGCCATATTAAATTGTCCAAAATAGCAATTGAATGAGGGCCTTTGGTTACTGCATTTGTTATATTGTCAGCTCCTCATTCAATTGTGTTTTGACCAATGGAATAGAGCTCAATATCACCACAGAGCATATTTTTTTACCGAATTTTGTATTTAGTGAACTTGTATCCAAAAGCAACGTGTTCACTAAATAAAAAGTTCCTTTAAAAAATATGCTCTGTGCTTATATAGAGCCCTATTAAAATGGGCAAATCACATTTGAGTGAGGCCCTTGGCCATTAAACATATATATGTCCTCATTGAATTGCAATTTTGCCAATTGAAGAGGGCTCTATATAAGCACATAACATATTTATTGAGCAAATTTTTTAGTAACTAAAAAGTTCTGTATAAAAAATGTTATGTGCTTATATAGAGCCCTATTCAATTGAGCAAGTCGCAATTGAATAAGGCTCATGGTTCTTTCTTTTTTATACTTAATACTTTACCTTGATTGAAGTGTCGAATGACAGAGGGTCCCCTCCTGCCAATCTTAATCTTCCGGTCTTCTTGTAGTGTCTGTTTGAAAAAGAAATTGAAATAGTTATTTGTATATTTATAATTTTTCATCTAGCAAAGCATTGCCTTTTGAGCATGTAATGTCTTGTTGTATCTTACCTCTTCTTCTTTGTTGGTGTTCTTTAAAAGGGATTGTGCTTCACAGTGCAAGGTGCAAATTGTTGAGTGACGCTGTTGATGCAGAGTCTGTTTGAAAATTAAAAGAAATAGAAAGATTCAGCTTTATATGATCTATTGAATTGCAGTAAATTAATGTCATTTAAATATACTTCTGTAATTATTTTCAATTGACCTTATTTTTTGGTGGGGGCTACACACATATGTCACATACATGAAGCACATTCCATAGTTTGATGTAATAATTTTGTGTACGTGTGACATATCAGTATACATGACTCATATTTAAATGGTTAAATTAACCTTATATTTTTTTTTTCCAACACACATAAATGTCTGTGTGTGAGATGTAACTATAGATGATACACATATATGTGCGTGTGACATATCAGTATACATGACATATAATGTCATTTAAATGTAGTTGTTTACTGATTTTGTTTTAAGCTAATTTTGTTGCAGTGGCAATACACATAAATGTGCGTGTCACATGTCACTATACATTATACACATATATGTCCGTGTCACATGTCACTATGAAGGGGCAATACACATAAATGTGTGTGTCACATGTCAATATACATGATACACATATATGTCCGTGTCACATGTCACTATGCAGGGGCAATACACATAAATGTGCGTGTCACATGTCACTATACATTCTATACATATATGTGCGTGTCACATGTCACTATACATTATAGACATATATGTGCGTGTCAGATGTCACTATACAATATAGACATATATGTGCGTGTCACATGTCACTATACATAAACCTCTGTTTAATATTGAATTATGTTTTTTTGTTGTTTTGTTAAATGAACCGTATTTTTTTTGTGAGCCTATACACATAAATGTGCCATATATGTCACTACATAAATCCTAGTTTATTTTTTTATTTGTTTGACCTGTCCTGATAATAAAATGTAATATATTATAGCTTACCTCTCAGTTGTAATTTGCACAATGTAAAGTAGTAAATTAGTAAAGAATTGTCTTCTCAAGTAAAAGCAGCAGTTATCTCAGAAGTCACTCTGTTCATCACCTGAGGAGAAATGTATTTTTTTGTGTGAAATAGGCAGTATTTATAAACTTGTAGAAAGTTCTGGAAAGTGAGACCGTTAGAACGCAATACGCATGCGCTATTTGCGTTCCAGCTTACAATTTGCGTTCCATCCGCCATTTTCTGCGTATTACTGTTCAAAATGGTGTTTAATATGATTGTGATACGTTCCGCATAGTATGTGTTTCATTATTGCGAGTAAGTGTAGTGTAGTTACGTCTGAAGCCTCGTTTTCGTTTTGTTCGTCGGCCATTTTTTCTCTCGCTTAGCGATGGTATTAGTGTCTAAAGTGTTTTATTTTGATTTAAATGTAGGTGTAACTTGTTTTTTTGAGGTGCTGGATGGTTCCTCTTGCCGTAGGTAAGCTTTTTATGTGTTTGTTGTGTGTCTTTCTTAAGTTTTAAATGTTTTTATGTCGGCGTGTTGCGTCCGATGTTTGCGAGGTCGTAATGTGTGGTAACGTGTCTCGTATGGTGTTTGCGTGTGTAGCCTCGTTTTCGTTTTATTCGTCGGCCATTTTTTGTGTCGCTTAACAAATTATTTAGTGTCTAAACTCTTTTATTTTGAGTGCAATTAAGTTGTAAGTTGCATTTTTGAGGTCCTGGGTGCTTCCTGTTTGTGTAGGTAAGGTTTTTATGTATGTGCTGTGTGTATGTATTGTGTTTGTAATTTTGTAATGTTCGCGAGTTGCGTCCGAGTGTTGCGAGGCCGTAATGTGTGTGAACGTGTGTCGTATGTTGTTTGCGAGTGTCGTTATGTGTTGCGACGTGAACTTTGCGAGATTCGCAGTTCTTTGGGTTGGGAATTTGTGTTGTGAATTTTGCAAGGGTCGCAGTTGCTGCAACTGAAGACCTCGCTTTGCGAGGTCCTCAGGTGCTGGCATGGAGCGCCTGTGGCGCTCCATGCCAGCAACTGAGAACCTGGCACAGTGCCCTCGCTTCGCGAGCCCGCAGCGTTAGCAACAACTCGTACGCTCACAACTATATATGTGATTATTCTAATCTATGTTGTCGTTTGACCAGTAAGATCTCTAGTTTGCATTATTTACCTTTATTGTAGGATCGCTGTATTGTGAATATAGTATATTACCTAGTTTATGTGTATATATATGTGTGTGTGTGTTGTTCAGTCGTGTCTGACTCTCTATGTCCTCATGGACCGCAACATACCATGAGATCCACTTGGTATTCATGATAGAGATACTGGAGTGTGTTGTCAGTTCCTTCTCCACGGGGACACAGCATACAGATCCTGGTCTTAAATGGTCTCCCATCCAAGTACTGACCAGGCCCAACCATGCATGGTTCCCTGACTGGAATCAAACCCAAGTCACAGCGGTGAAAACACCATATCCTAACCCTATATATATATATATATATATATATATATATATAGATATAGATATAGATATAGAGAGAGAGAGAGAGAGAGAGAGAGAGAGAGAGAGAGAGAGAGAGAGAGAGAGAGATCACATATTATAGTTGTCAAACTGCTAGACGTCATCACGCTTTGCGTGGTGCATACGAGTTAGGCGCTAATCGCTTGCGAGCCTCGCAAAGTGAGGTGAGACGTTAATGTGTAGCGAGCCGTTAGACGTGTTGCGAGGCGAGCAGTGAAGGCAATTAAACACGCGGGACTTAGCCACAAAACACTTAGTAAACGCGCAATCGCATTAGCCTTCAAGCACTTGACAAACGCGGGATTATAAAAAAAAATACGAGACGCGGGACTAAGAAAAAAAAATATAAGACGCGGGACTTTGAAAAAAAAAATATGAGATAGCAAAAATACGAGGTTAATGGCCGAACCGCAAACATCCAAAAACACAAAGAAAATAAAAATAAATACAACAAAAAAATCAACCACAGCACCGGGGTACAGGCAGGACGTCTGGGAGTGAGGTGGAACGCAAATAATGATAAATATATATATCTCTTTATAATGAGTGATGAAGGTGCTCAGAGGAGCAAAAATAGATGAGACGAAAGGCTCGCAATGAGGTGCTCAGCGCGAGGCTCGCCATTAGCGCCGAAGGTCCTCACAGTACAAAAAGGTTTACATTGTGTGTCAAACAGCATTGCCATGGCTTCAAATTGTATTGCCCCGTCATTTTTGACGTGCAAGTCGCTAGTATATATATATAAAACTGGTGATCCCTTTATGGTCACAGTCTTGTTGTAGTTGTATAGTCGTTCAGTCGTGTCTGACTCTCTACGACCCCATGGATCACAAACTGTCGGCCACATCTTTTGTGTGGTTGTGCTCATCTAGAAAGTTTTGTTGGCAAATATTCTGGGGTGGGTGGCCAATTCATTCTGCTTTGGGCTGCGAGGTGTCTGACCTCTCTGCTATGACCAGCCTTTCTTGGGTGTCCCTACATGTTATAGCTCACAGCTTCATTGGGGTACACAAGCCCATTCACCACGACAAAGTAGCGGTCCAGAAGGAGGACACCAGTATAACCATTTTCTGATGGCTACTTCCAACCAGACAATGCGATGTGTGACAAAGCGCATCTCAAGATGGCTCCATGAACAAGACAATGAATTAAGTGGACTCCATTGGCCGGCACAGTCATCAGATCTCAATCCAATAGAGCACCTTTGGCATATGGCGGGAGATTCAAAGCATGAATGTGCACCCCACAGAACTGCAGCTCGGACCGAAATCTCTAAGGAAGGTTTCCAGCACCTTGTTGGATCCATGCCACCAAGACTTCAGGCCATTGCGAGGACAAAGAGTGGTCCTACCCACTACTAGAAAGGAGCCCCTAAGAAAGTGGCCACTGAGTGTATTCCGTAGATGAAAACTATATAATAAGTATAGGAAGCATAGTGCACCTAGGGCTACTGCTAATATAGAATGCCTTCATTGGCAAGGACAGAGTTAAATAGCTGCATGTTTGGGAAATCAGGGTGTAGGATATGAGATTTGAAGCTTGGGAGGGACAGGCTGTCAGATAAAGCTCACGTCAGAATGCAAAGCATCCACCCTCAGGACGGCTTAAATAAGCCATATGCACTTGTGTGAAGTTACCCTTATGCCCACATTCCTGTATAACTCATCCCAGCAAAGCAGAGGTTAAGGGCTAGGGACACAACAAAGGTCCTAGTTATTAAAGAAAGGAAAAGAACACATATAAATGAATATAATTACAATCTGATGTTAATAAAATAAAATAAGTTGAATGTTAGATAATTAAGCTTGAAAGTTTTCAGCATATATGAAAACAATTCTCGCTCTCCCAATGACTTAATCTCACATGAATACATATCCCTCACAGTTGTGGTGGTGTTTGTGTGTGTGACAACCCTGAAGACATTCCCCTCTGCTACAGTGTAAAGTAGTAAGTGTACGGCCTGTATAACAGTGTAATGTGCTGTCCCCTCAAAATAACTCAACACACAGCCATTAATGTCTAAACCGGTGGCAACAAAAGTGAGTACACCCCTAGGTGGAAATGTCCAAATCGGGCCCAATTAGCCATTTTCCTTCCCCGGTGTCATGTGACTCAGTGTTACAAGGTCGCAGGTGTGGATGGGGAGCAGGTGTGTTACATTTGGTGTTATGACTCTCACACTCTCTCATACTGGTCACTGGAAGTTCAACATGGCACCTCATGGCAAAGAACTCGCTGAGGATCTGAAAAAAGGAATTGTTGCTCTACATAAAGATGGCCTAGGCTATAAGAAGATGCCAAGACCCTGAAACTGAGCTGCGGCATGGTGGGCAAGACCATACAGCGGTTTCACAGAAAGGTTCCACTCAGAACAGGCCTCGCTATGGTCGACCAAAGAAGTTGAGTGCACGTGCTCAGCGTCATATCCAGAGGTTGTTTTTGGGAAATAGACGTATGAGTGCTGCCGGCATTGCTGCAGAGGGTGAAGGGGTGGGGGGTCAGGATGTCAGTGCTCAGACCATACGCCGCACACTGCATCTAATTGGTCTGCATAGATGTCATCCCAGTAGGAAGCCTCTTCTAAAGATGATGCACAAGAAAGCCCGCAAACAGTTTGCTGAAGACAAGCAGACTAAGGACATGGATTACTGGAACCATGTCCTGTGGTCCAATGAGACCAAGATAAACTTATTTGGTTCAGATGGTGTCAAGCATGTGTGTTGGCAACCAGGTGAGGAGTACAAAGACAAGTGTGTCTTGCCTATAGTGAAGCATGGGGGTGGGAATGTCATGGTCTGGGCCTACATGAGTGCTGCCGGCACTGGGGAGCTACAGTTCATTGAGGGAACCATGAATGCCAACATGCACTGTGACATACTGAAGCAGAGCATGATCCCCTCCCTTCGGAGACTGGGCCGCCAGGCAGTATTCCAACATGATAAGGACCCCAAACACACCTCCAAGACGACCACTGCCTTGCTAAAGAAGCTGAAGGTAAGGGTGATGGACTGGCCAAGCATATCTCCAGACCTAAACCCTATTGAGCATCTGTTGGGCATCCTCAAACAGAAGGTGGGGGAGTGCAAGGTCTCTAACATCCACCAGCTCCGTGATGTCATCATTGAGGAGTGGAAGAGGACTCCAGCGGCAACCTGGAAGCTCCCTTTCAACTGTTCCTCTCTCTCTCCTAACTCCCCCCTCTCTCTCTCCCTCCCTCTCTCTCTTCCTCCCTGTCTCTCTTCCTTACTATCTCTCCCCCTCCCTCTCTCTCCCACTCTCGCTCTCCCTCCCTCTCTACCTTCCTCCCTCTCTCTCTCCCTCTCTCTCTCCCTCCCTCTCTACCTTCCTCCCTCTCTCTCTTCCTCCATGTCTCTCTTCCTCCCTATCTCTCCCCCTCCCTCTCTCTCCCACTCTCTCTCTCCCTCCCTCTCTACCTTCCTCCCTCTATCTCTCTCTACCTCCCTCTCTCTCTTCCTCCGTGTCTCTCTTCCTCCCTATCTCTCCCCCTCCCTCTCTCCCCCTCCCTCTCTCTCCCACTCTCTCTCTCCCTCCCTCTCTACCTTCCTCCCTCTATCTCTCCCTCCCTCTCTCTCCCTCTCTACCTTCCTCCCTCTCTCTCTCTCTCTCTCTCTCTCTGTGCCCTCTGTCTGCACTCTGTGTGCTCTTGGTCTCTCTCCCTTTCCACTGTTCCTCTCTCTCTCCTAACTCCCCCCCCCCTCTCTCCCTCCCTCTCTACCTCCAACCCCCCCTCTCTCTCCCTCCCTCTCTCTCTCCCTCTCTCTCTCTGCCTCCCTTCCTCTCTCTCTGCCTCCCTCTCCCTCCCTCTTTCTCTCCCTCCCTCTCTCTCTCTGCCTCCCTCTCTCTCTCCCTCCCTCTCTACCTTCCTCCCTCTCTCTCTCCCTCTCTCTCTCCCTCCCTCTCTACCTTCCTCCCTCTCTCTCTTCCTCCATGTCTCTCTTCCTCCCTATCTCTCCCCCTCCCTCTCTCTCCCACTCTCTCTCTCCCTCCCTCTCTACCTTCCTCCCTCTATCTCTCTCTACCTCCCTCTCTCTCTTCCTCCGTGTCTCTCTTCCTCCCTATCTCTCCCCCTCCCTCTCTCTCCCACTCTCTCCCTCCCTCTCTACCTTCCTCCCTCTATCTCTCCCTCCCTCTCTCTCCCTTCCTCCCTCTCTCTCTCTCTCTGTGCCCTCTGTCTGCACTCTGTGTGCTCTTGGTCTCTCTCCCTTTCCACTGTTCCTCTCTCTCTCCTAACTCCCCCCCCCCCTCTCTCCCTCCCTCTCTACCTCCAACCCCCCCCCCCTCTCTCTCCCTCCCTCTCTCTCTCCCTCTCTGCCTCCCTTCCTCTCTCTCTGCCTCCCTCTCCCTCCCTCTTTCTCTCCCTCCCTCTCTCTCTCTGCCTCCCTCTCTCTCTCCCTCCCTCTCCCTCCCTCTTTCTCTCCCTCCCTCTCTCTCTCTCCCTCTCTCTCTGCCTCCCTCTCCCTCCCTCTTTCTCTCCCTCCCTCTCTCTCTCCCTCCCTCTCTCTCTGCCTCCCTTGAAAATATTTATTAACAACAAATCATAATAATATGTATTTATATGTACACCTTTCATTTCTGCAATAAATTAAGTTAATAACACTATGGTGGTAATTCCCTTCCCTTTAAATGATCTCGGAATCAATAAAACTTCTCTGCACCATCATATAGAGAAATCAATATAACGTAGAAAATATGTTAAAAAATATAATGTAAAGCTATTTTTATTGTTTTATTGTTAGGTTTTATAGCACAAGACTGTTTATTTATATACAATCTTCACTGCATTAATAAATGTAAGTTTTCCTACTGAGATTATAATGTCTACAAAGCCCATTTTGAGAAGAGATGAATAAAGAAAGATATGGCAAAACACGAATAATAAGGAATAAAAATGTATACAACATGGTCTCATTTGTTTAATTAACATCTAATTATCAATTAATCAGTAATTTATTGTAATGTAAAATAACAATTTCCCAATAAAAATCTTTTTTTTTTCTATTTTAGTATTTTGGAGCTATTAGAGTGTCAGCTCTGCAGGCAAGGATTTATTTATTGCGTGGTTATTTGCTACATGACATGCCCTGATATTGATCGTGTGCTCGCACTGTGAAGGTCTGTGTATACTACACAAGGTGTGCACTAAATCATTGCACGCTCACACTGCACATAAACCACCTTATGGGGTCATCTCTGCCACTTAAAGTGAACACGTCCTATTTCATTTGATATGGTAGAAAAGAGCTGCTGTTAAAATTGTGGCTGTTGATAACAGATCATAAACATTAGTTACAGATGCGCCGGCAGACACTGTGCGGGCCCTCGAGGGCTGTATATCTAGAGGCAGGAGACAGGGCCTGGGGATTTATGGACGAGTAGACAGTGAGGATGAAATGTGGGGACACAGGTAATGGGGTGAGAGAGTAGAGACCCCAACAGGCACCGGGAGCCCCAAGAGACGGAGGGGCCGGAGACATTTAACCTGTTGGGGGCTGGATGGTCAACAACATATTAACTATATAAATCAGAATATATGTTCAGTGATATGAAAATAGTGTGAGGTCGGATATCGGAAATACATTATATTAATGCCCATACAACCCTCACCTATACACGGTGCTAATGTCCCATATGGCCCCTCACTAGCTACCACTAATCCTATTGCTCCATATACATCTCCTTATAATCTCCATGGCTTCCCTGGTGGTGCCGTGGTTAGGATGCAGAGGCTTTCCCCACAGCATCCTGTGTTCAAATCCAGCCATGGAACCACCTGGTCAGTACTTGGATGGGAGACCACCTAATTAACAACTAATCTGCATCTTGGAGATCTTAAAACTTGGTGGACTAGAATTTTTTTTTCAACCTCAATTACTATGTAACTATGTAACCTAGGAATACCAGGAGCTGAATGCTGTGCCCACTGGAGAAGGAACTGGCAACCCGCTCCTGTATCCCTGCCATGAGAACCTAAGTGGATCAGCATGGCCATGGACATAAAGATGTTCTGGTGTGTTATGGTCCATGAGGTCACAGAGAGTTGGGCATGACTGAACCTTAAATATAGTTATTTATCTGGATTCTTATTATTATTCTGGTGCACTGATTCGTGGTGGTGAAGGGTCTTGTGTACCTCAACAAAGCTGTGAGCTATACCAGGTAGACTCATCCAAGATGGGCAGGTCATAGCAGAGAGGTCAGACAAATCGTGATCCACTGGAGAAGGATTTGGCAACCCACTGGCTTGTGTACATCAACGAAGCTGTGAGCTATTACAGGTAGGCTCATCCAAGATGGGCAGGTCATAGCAGAAAGGTCAGACAAATCGTAATCCAATGGAGAAGAATTTGGTAACCCACTGGCTTGTCTACCTCAATGAAGCTGTGATCTATACCATGTAGGGTCACCCAAGATGGGCAAGTCATAGCAGACAGGTCAGACAAATCGCGTTCCACTGAAGAAGGAACTGGCAACCCACTAGTACCTTATAGATAAGCACAACCAGACACAAGATTACTTATTATTACCTAGTGTTAAACAATACCATATCTAAACCATGCGCGTTTGTTTGGCGCCGCTTGCTTTAACGCTGCTGATGGCTGCGGACGCGGCAGCCCTTGAAGAATTACATGCAAATTCCTTGTGAAAACCAAAAATTAATTCACACCTTAAGTAATTGGGGTTCTGGCTTTGAAGGGATGCAGAACATAGGCCGTATTCACTTTAAATCAAAGAATACATCATAAAGAGGCGAAAGATGGCGGTGATTGGAGCGGGGACACTAATAGGTATTTAATGCCCCTATCAGCGTGGGTAGGTTCCTGGCACAAGGAACACACACAATCTCCTCCAATTCCTCCTTAACACTTATTTGAGATGACAGCAAAAATGAGCCAGTTTGTGCTTTCAATGGAAAAGCAATCATGGCTACATTATATTTCTGCGCGCCCTATCATGCTAATGCGCGGTAAAAATGTCAGCAGATGTATTTAAAGACCCGCTCCTGCGCCGCGGCTCCATTCCTTCTACGTGGCTGATTAGTTAAGGGAGAAGAGAGCGAAAAAAAAAAAAAATCTTCAATTTGTATGTAAATTTGGCCGCGGTTTCCTATCTGCTCCACACCTGCACCTGGAGAAAAAAATAATAAACTGCGCTTTAATGCGGCAATTATAGGCAGTTATGGCGGTTTTATAAAGGCCCCTGACCATTGAGATGAGATATTTGCGTAAGGGATATTGCTGATGCTCAGACAAGAGACCGGAGGAGGCCTCGGCAGATTAGAGCGCTCGCCGGCTCGAGTCTCGTAATGTTATATGTGCTGAGTGGGAATCACGCCGGCGCTGGTCGTGGGCGACAAAAGAGTTAAAAATGATTCACCCCAAAATCAAGTTTTTTTTTTATGTTATTCTTAAAAATCGTGAAAATCTGTTGTGTTATCTTTTTTCTTTCTAAAATGAGTCAGTCCTGGGAAATTACATGTTGTTGTATGTATATGCAAATGAGCAGCTCATGCATATTAATTAGCTGCTTTGATATGCTGAATAGGATTACAGTGCACTGGTTTGTCTCTATTGTGGTCAAAAAAAGGACCCCCAATGTTATGTGGAAGTCAGACCCCTCTCCCACTCTTATCAAGCACTCTGCATACTCAAGATGATGAAAAACTGGCTCTATGTTGTGTTATCCATTTTTTTCTAGAGTGAAGCAGTCCTGGGCAATTTCATGTTGTTGTTGCTGTATGTATATGCAGATGAAAAGCAAATGCATATTAATCAGCTGCTTTGATGCACTAATTAGAATAAGAGTGTGCTTGTATGACGCTGCTATGGCCAAAATAAAGACCTGTAATGTTATTTGGCTGCAAGGTGGCCAGATAAATATAAACTTCAATGACTGCAGCGGCCCTTTAATTCTGCATCTTCAAGACTGCAGAGGCCCTTTAATTCTACATCTTCAAGACTGCAGATACACTTTAATTCTACATCTTCAAGACTGCAGTGGCCCTTTAATTCTACATCTTCCCTTTAAACAAAATCGCTTCTGGAAATCAGTTTAAAAATAGCAAATTCTCCTTCCCATACAATGTCCTAAATAAGAAGGCCGCAGGTGTATCTCAGAGTCCTGCAGGCAAAGTGTTGCATCTTAAGTCCAGATCTGTGTGAGATATTCAGCATTGGACATAAATAACACATAAGATCCTCCACAAGACGGGAGATTGATGTGTTTGCATGCAACAGGCTCCTTTAAGAGTATCCGCGTTTATTCTGCTAATTTAGCGTGTCAGCTCACTAACTGGCAACAAGCAAACAGCAGCATGTCTCGTTGTGGGAAAATAACCCCTCCACCGCCAGTCTGTAACCGACGCGCTGCGCAGGGGGGTGTACTTCTGCAGAGGCGCTTGTAAATAGCATGTTTTATTACTTAGCTCTCGGTGACACATCTAAATGTCATGTTTCTCCTCCAAGTATTGATTTGTTTCATAAAAATAAAATCTAATGAAGTTGAGGCTTGGAATTAATAAGAGCGACATCTCCAAGGCGGCGAGGGCGCGGCGTGCGCCAAAGAAAATCATCTGCGCTGCCGTGTTTAAAAATACACCTGGTATTTCAAATCTCTCACTAAGGTGTATCTCAGAGTCATAGATAGGTTTATAAAATATATAGAAAAGTTTTTTTTATTTTACATTCTCAAAAAAGGGTAAAAAATAAAGTGCGCCGTTTGGAGAAAATATGTATTATTTGTAAATAAAAATAAACAGCCTATAATTTATTTCCTTTTATGTGCAATTATTTTGGTTTTGGCTGATCAACGTCTTGAGATGGGAAGAGGTTTGAATACAAAGGAACTCTTTATCTGCATAACTGGAATGTGGCATCTACAAATGTCAATGCCCTCAGCAGTAATAAAAAATGTTCATGAGTTTACAAGAACACATAGTGATAGATAGATAGATAGATAGATAGATAGATAGATAGATAGATAGATAGATAATTAAACATACTGATAGATGCTCTAAACAGTAGTAAAGGATGTTCATTAGTTTACCAGGAACACATACTGATACATAGATAGATAGATAGATAGATAGATAGATAGATAGATAGATAGATAGATTTATGGGAATAGAGGGTGGGTGCAATGCAGGGCTTACTACTTTATATATTAGTGCAAGCTTCTGTGCATGTGTGGGGGTGGCGGAAGGTGTCAAATGCTAAAAATGCATATTAATTATCCAATTAAACAACAAAAAAAACAAATTCCTCTACTTCAGAGTGGATAAAATTAATTAGCAGAGCACACGAACTCAGGATCCAAGCCAATATGGAGGCACGTGGGTACACAGAGGGTCTGCCAATTGTAAGAGTTTCTCTAAAGATGCTTTTATGCTCATGACTTTTTCTTTTTTTGATGTTCTGACTGTCCGTGAACTCATGGGCTGTAACACACCAGGCACATCTTTATGTCCATGCTGATCCATATGGTTTTCATGATAGAGAGATTGTAGTGGTTTGCCAGTTCCTTCTCCAGTGGGCCACAGCATTCAGCTCCTGATATTCCTAGGTGGTCTCCCATCCAAGTACTGACAAGGCCCAACCCTGCGTGGCTTCAGGGTGGTGTGACCTCTTGGTACCCTGAATGGAATTGAACCCAGGTCGCAGTGGTGAAATCACCAAATCCTAACCAGTGAACGCAGGCTCGTGTCTTACATAGCTTCTAATGATGTCAGTTTGTTATATGAGGCATAAACATGTGAGATTTTTACCAGTCCGTGCTGGTCCTGTAACAATCCTGGCTTACCTATCACTCACAGGTCAGGATTTCAGCATGCGTTAGAGCATGGGTCACTGATAAGGCCTCCAGAACCAAAGCAGTGATACTCTCAAATCCTGGCCTGTATGAAATATTATAGTGAAGAATTATATGCATAAGGTATTCAGAGCCACAGTGACATTTTTATGGCATTATGATGAATAATCTCCAAATTTTAGTACAATTTTTAGATAAAGTGCAGCTATTTGGTCATTACAAGCCACATCAGGGGTTGGTGTAATCAGTGATAGGATATCAGTGAGTCATATCTGTCCCATTTTATCTACATAAAAGATTAAAGTGATGCTAAAGCCATGGATAGTGCTCTGTACCATCATGTACAGCAGCCAAAATCAAGTGGAGACGCTGTACAAAAAAAAAATATATTTTTTTTTTATCATTTTAAAACTTTGAAGTGCAAAAGTATAAGAGATACAACAATATACAGATGTACAAGCAAATAAAAGGAGTACATAGCTCACATATGAGTTATAAGGTGGCATAATACATTAGATTAGAGAGACGTCAATAAAGCACGGCCTGTAAAAATAATTGCACAACAATTCCAAGAGTTGTTAGGTCAGGATTTATGTAAATACTTTATTATTTCATTTGAATGTGTCAGGAATACGTAATTCAGTTTAGAATAATTCCAAGTAATCCAACCCAGCATTCTTGGAAATGTCTCACAAGTAGGACCAGGGATACCAGATTGGCAGGTATCAGCATATATGATAATCATTCATTGCAGCAAATTATTTGGAGAACTCAGTGGCGGCGCTAGTGAATGGAGGGCCCTGGTGCAAAAAATAAATTGTGCCACTTCCATTGCCCACTCATTATATGTGATTACACACGTGATGTCAGTCAGAGTTCCCTGCCCAGGTAAGAAGATGTGCCGCCAGGAGAGCCATAGGAGGCACTCAATGGGGTGGTCAAGGGGGCCCAGGGGGTATGAGCTTGATGTGGGCCCTAAACTACATGTATATCATATCATATGTATAGTTGTGGTAGTTACAGTTTGTCGGCCACGCTATGTTAAAAATTACGGGCTTGCACATGTACAATAAATGCCGAGGGTGCTCTTCACAAAGCCTGCAAGTTTTTGAAATGACCCGGGCTGCAATGAGTGCCGAAGGACTTTGCCAGGCCCACGATGAGGCCGGCAAGACTTTGAAAAAGGCTGGCAAGGAGTGCTGAAGGTGCTCATTGCCAGGCCCACGATGAGCACTGATGGGGGGGGGGGGGGGTTGACATGAGGAGGGAAATAAGGGGATAAAAACCAAAGGGGAGGGAGATTGGCAAAAGACACATGGAAGGGAGAGGGGGGAAACAGAAACAGGGGTCAGAGAGTGGGGTGAGGCTCGCAATGAGCACCAAAAATGCTCATTGCTGACCTCACAATGAGCGCCTAAGGCGCTCATCCAGAGGCCAGAAAGTTGTGGGTTGGATGATGCCTGCAATGAGCGTCTCATCACGAGGACCGTAAAGTGGAGGGGAGAGAGCAATGAGCACCGAAGGCGATCATCGCGAGGCCTGCAAGTTAGAGGGGGTATGAGTCTCGCATATGTATATATATATATATATATATATATATATATACATATATTATATATATAGTAAATAAACAGCACATGTGTGTTCACATTTGAACGTCGAAAATAAGTTAAAAACACTTTTTTCCTGCTCAGAATTCCAAGAAATACAATTATTACACTGCATTCTGGGAACCTGGGCAGGGACATGCAAATGTGCCCACAAAGGCTACACTCTTGTATTTCAATACCATTTTAAACATGGCTTCCTTTGAGCATATGCCTGTTGTATTACACAGCTTTAAGCAAAGCTCAGGATGGATTATACACAGACCAGGAATCCTAACCACACACAGCTGTTTCAAGGCTACTGCCTCTCTTGAGTGAGGGGCCGGTCCCTAGCTTGTGTAGTAGATTTTATAAGGAGGTAGTTTACCATATTTTGCATTATTTTCTAGAATTTCATATTTTTTTTAGCACCATTGCATTATTTCACGTTTTAAATCTATTTATCTGCATCTTTAAACATGATTACTTAGGTAGATGGAATTGGCAGGGTAGATGGGTCTTTTTTATACTGTATTGGAATGAATGAACCGTTCACCTACTACAGAGACCGACAAAGCATCAAACTCCATGTCAGCTAAATGCTGAATATTAAATTAATGAAATGTTCACAAATGGTAACAATATCAGGCAAAGACGTCTTAAGAAGGAACGTGACTGTCTGTGAGTGACGAGGTTGGGACCCGGGGGTTACAGGCAAGAATAAAACAAGGGACATTCTCATTTTACTAAAAGTCAAGGAGTGGGAGGGGGCTGGAGTCAGGGGGGCAAAGACCCTGCCGGGGTACAGCGGGGAGCTACTGCAAAGATGCCATTGGATGCTGATGTGGATTATACAGAAGGTAACAGCTGGGCACAGATACCCTGCCCGCGCCTAGCAGGGACGGAGAGGGTTAATGCAAAGGGACATGGGACACGTCTGATCTTTTCATGCATATAAAATATAGCATTTTAAACATTACAAAAGTAGTATTTACATGTCCATCACCTTCAGCTTCTTTAGCAAGGCAGTGGTCGTCTTGGAGGTGTGTTTGGGGTCGTTATCATGTTTGGATATTTCCCTGCGGCCCAGTCTCCGAAGGGAGTGGATCATGCTCTGCTTCAGTATGTCACAGTACATGTTGGCATTCATGGTTCCCTCAATGAACTGTAGCTCCCCAGTGCCGGCAGCACTCATGCAGACCCAGACCATGACACTCCCACCACCAAAAGTATATATCTATACTGAGGAAAGGTAGTTGAAATAATCCCTAAAGGACAGATAAATGGATAAGACACAAGGAGCACAAAAACACTGATATAAGATGAAACCCTCAGTTTGAACATAAACAGCGATGCAGAGAGAGTGGAGGCAGCATCTGACACCATCAGGTAAATGCAGATAGGTTACATAGTAACATAGTTACATAGTTACATAGTAATTAAGGTTGAAAAAAGACTTTCAGTCCATCAAGTTCAACCTGTTAAGATCTCCTCTGATCTGCAATATGCGGATTAGTTATTAATTAAATTATTGATTAAATAATTATTAATAGTATAGTATTGGAGAATGAATAAAGAGTTAGTCCATCAAGTTCAACCTTTTTAGATCTCTATTGATCTTTTTAATTTGGACTATTTATTATTATTGTTAATTGTTAATTATTGTTAATTGATCCAGAGGAAGGCAAACATAAAAAAAAAAACCATTGAAACTTTGCCAATTGTCTCATAAGGGGAAAAAAAAGCAAAATTCCTTCCTGACCCCAGAAACTGGCGATCAAATTTCTCCCTGGATCAATATTCCTTGCTTGTTATCTAGGATAGCCTTGAATGCCCTCTTTATTCAGAAATATATCTAACCCCTTTTTGAAGTTGTCTATCGAATTCGCTGTCACCACCTCCTTTGGTAGAGAATTCCACAGTTTAACCACCCTAACTGTGAAGAACCCTTTTCTTTGTTTAAGGTGAAATCTTTTTTCCTCTACCCTCAAGGGATGACCTCTTGTCAGTTGAAAATCTCTTGCTACAAAAAGTTCACTTGACAAAGCCTTATATTGACCCTGGATGTATTTAAATAACGTAATCATATCTCCTCTTAGACGCCTTTTTTCTAGCGAAAATAAGTTTAATTTTGCTAGTCTTTCTTCATAACTTAGCCCCTCCATTCCCCTTATTAGTTTTGTAGCCCTTCTCTGTACTTTTTCCAGCTCTAAAATGTCTTTTTTGTGAGGTGGTGCCCAAAATTGTACTCCATATTCCAAATGAGGGCGTACTAGAGATTTGTATAGTGGCAGAATTATATCTTCTTCCCTGGCTTCTATACCCTTCCTAATACATGCTAATATTTTATTTGCCTTTGCAGCCGCTGCTTGGCTTTGAGCACTGTTACCTAGGTTGTTGTCCACTAGTACTCCCAAATCCCTTTCAATATCTGATACCCCTAGATTTGCTCCATTAAGATTATAGATTGCTTGGCTATTGTTCCTTCCCAAATGCATAACCTTACATTTATTTGTATTAAATCTCATCTGCCATTTAGCCGCCCATTTCTCTAATTTATGCAAATCCTTTTGTAGGGAAAGTACATCATTATCTGATTTTATTACCTTGCACAACTTAGTGTCATCAGCAAAAATGGAGACACTACATTCGAGTCCTACTTCAATGTCATTAATAAATATGTTAAAAAGGAGAGGACCCAATACTGAGCCCTGAGGAACCCCACTTATCACATTAGACCAATCGGAGTATGTTCCATTTACAACAACCCTTTGCTTCCTGTCTTTTAGCCAGCTCTCGATCCATGAGCAGATATTTACTGCAATTCCTGTATCCCTTAGTTTGCTCACTAGTCTTCCATGTGGCACTGTATCAAATGCCTTTGAAAAATCTAAAAAGACTACATCCACTGAGTTGCCCTGATCCAAGTTCCTACTAACCTCCTCATAAAAACTAATTAGATTGGTCTGACACGACCTTTTCTTCATAAATCCATGTTGACTGCTACCTATGATCCTGTTCAAATAGACATATTCTTGTATTCTGTCCCTTATTAACCCTTCTAAAAGCTTCCCAACTACAGATGTGAGGCTCACTGGTCTATAATTCCCCGGATTTGCTCTAGATCCCTTCTTAAATATAGGTATCACCTCTGCTTTTCTCCAGTCATCTGGTAGAGACCCTGTAGTGAGCGAGTCTTTAAAGATTAGATATAATGGTTTGGCTATTACAGAACCCAGTTCCCTCAGTACCCTTGGATGTATTCCATCAGGACCTGGGGCTTTATTAACATTTATTTTCTCCAACCTCTTTTGTATTTCTTCCTGCGTTAACCAATTATTTAGTAAAGGTAGTGTAGCCCCATTATGTTGCGGTGTCCCAACCACTGGTACCTCCCTTGTGTAAACCGATTAAAAGAACCTATTTAGCTCATCTGCCTTTTCCTGGTCACTAATTATCAGATGGCCTGTGTCACATTGTAATGTTCCTATCGATTCCTTCCTGGCCTTCTTCCCATTAATATATTTATAAAATATTTTAGGGTTAGTCTTACTTTCCATTGCAACTGACTTCTCATTTTCTATTTTAGCCAGTCTAATAGCCCTTTTGCAAGCCTTGTTGATTTCCTTATAGTCACATAAAGATGCCTCTGTTCCCTCCTTCTTGTATAATTTAAATGCATATTTCTTTTTCCTCATCATGATCTTTAAGTCATTGTTAAGCCACATGGGATGTGATTTACTCCTATTTATTTTATTTCCACATGGTACATGCCGATGAGTATGTTTATTTAGTAAGGATTTGAATGTTGTCCATTTATTTTCAGTATTCTTCCCTGTAAGTTCTTTGTCCCAGTCTATATGTTGTATTGCTGCCCGTAGCCCATTTAAGTTAGCCCTTTTAAAATTTAGAGTTTTTGTTGGCCCCTTACAACTTTGTTTTTTGTATTCAATCTCAAATGAGACTGTGTTGTGATCACTGTTCCCCAAGGGTTCCCCTATTTTTACATTTGATATTATATCAATATTACTTGTGATGACTAAATCCAAGATGGCCCCATTTCTAGTAGGTTCTTGTATTACCTGGGCTAGATAATGATCCCTGAGTGTACTCAAGAACCTGCTCCCCTTAGCTGAGGTGAATCAAACAACATATTATAGAAAACATATATACACATATAGACATATCTGTATATATGTTTGGTCTGGGCCTGCATGAGTGCTGCCGGCACTGGGGAGCTACAGCTTTATTTACAGTAAACTCTCTGTTATCCGGCACCCACAGGGACTCCCTATTGCCAGATAACTGTAGTTGCAGGTTAAGGGGAAGTCCCCAAATTTAAGGGTCTAAATCACCCATAAATCCCCTCCCCAAAACCCTAAAAAATGCATTAGAACCTAAACTGGGCCATGCAGGCCCAGAAAAAACAATCGAAAAAAGTTAGTATTTATTTATTTTTTTTGCAGTCTCGAACTGCCGGATCATACCGGATAGTGCATGTTGGTTTAGCGAGAGTTTTTTTTAAATGGGGAAATGATGGCGGTGCCGGTTGCTTGAGAGTCCGGGTTAGGTGCCGGATAACTGGGATTCTACTTTATATATAAAAAAAATAATTAAAAATCAGGGAATTTGCAAAGGCAATTTCAATTTGCAGAATATACTGGCACCTTATAAATAAAGAATAATAATAACAGTACATAAAAATATAGATAATATATATAAATAATATATAATACACATAGATAAAACAATATTCTACTGATTCAATGTTTCAAATTCAGACAAAATTTCCCAGCACCAACTACTATGAGTTTCCTCTGTGAGTAACAATTTGTAATCACTGTCTTGTACTGAACCTGTTGTTGTTTTGGAATAAGAAGTACAACTAACACAAGTAATTACTGTACACATAGTCATTTCCTGCATATTTTTTGCGGATATCCAAACGTTTTATTTCTAATAAGTCGTGGTGTGATGGGATCATTACGGAATAACACACAGGGTGTGGATAGACTCCACTGGAATAAATAGAATATTAAAAAAAAGAATTTAAATAGCATGTCAGGAGCCCACCTTATCAAGAGTGGAGAGAGCGTCTAAGTGGGAATATGGTTTCAAAGCACAGCTGTCGCTGGACACATCGTTATCCGTCCATATCAGAACTGCCGGGAATTGACTATTTTCATGCAACAATGCAAAACTGGCTCATTACCATCTCCTAAATATGCATGAATAAACTGCACAATAATCTCTGCTCTTCTGGTGTCGAGTGAGGAAACATATTTATCTCTTAGATATATGGCATATTAGAGGAGGCCACTTCTACGGGAGGAAATGCTAAATAGCAGAAGAAATACACTTGTGTGGAGTGACATTTGGTGCATCTTAAAGGGCTCTGATATCTTACTGTCAGAAAAAGGTGAAATAGGCTAAGTCTGATCTGGAAAGGAGATCAGGAGAGGGGGCACGTTCCTAGACGCCGTCATAAAATGCTAGCGCATAGTATATTTGTATTTGTTCATTTCTTTTATATATATATATATATATATATATACATATATATATATATATATATATATATATATATATATATATAGTACATTTGTGCACACATTTGAATGTCTAAAGCTAGTTATAATACTTGTTTCCTGCACAGAATTCCGAGTAATACAGTTATTACTCTGCATTCTGGGAACCTGGGCAGGAACATGCAAATGTGCCCACAAAGGCTTCGCTCTTTAATACAAATACGACCATTTCAAACATGGCTCCTTTTAAGCATATGCTTGCTGTATTAAGCAAAGCCCAGGATGGATTAAGTACAAGCCAGGAAACTGTATATATATGTATATATATATATATATATATATATATATATATATATATATATATATATATATATATACAGGTCCATAAATATTGGGACATCGACATAATTCTAAACTTTTTGGCTCTATACACCACCACAATAGATTTGAAATGAAACTAACAAGATGTGCTTTAACTGCAGACGTTCAGCTTTAATTTGAGGGTATTTACATCCAAATCAGGTGAACGGTGTAGGAATTACAACAGTTTGGATATGTGCCTCCCACTTTTTAAGGGACCAAAAGTAATGGGACAATTGGCTGCTCAGCTGTTCCATGGCCAGGTGTGTGTTATTCCCTCATTATCCCATTTACAAAGAGCAGATAAATGGTCCAGAGTAAATTTCAAGTGTGCTATTTGCATTTGTTGCTGTTAACTCTCAATATGAGATCCAAAGAGCTGTCACTATCAGTGAAGCAAGCCATCATTAGGCTGAAAAAACAAAACAAACCCATCAGAGAGATAGCAAAAACATTATGTGTGGCCAAATCAACTGTTTGCAACATCCTTAAAAAGAAAGAACGCACCGGTGAGCTCAGCAACACCAAAAGACCCGGAAGACCACTGAAAACAACTGTGGTGGATGACCGAAGAATTATTTCCCTGGTGAAGAAAACACCCTTCACAACAGTTGGCCAGATCAAGAACACTCTCCAGGAGGTAGGTGTATGTGTGTCAAAGTCAACAATCAAGAGAAGACTTCACCAGAGTAAATACAGAGGGTTCACCACAAGATGTAAACCATTGGTGAGCCTCAAAAATAGGAAGGCCAGATTAGAGTTTTCCAAACACCTAAAAAAGCCTTCACAGTTCTGTAACAACATCCTATGGACAGATGAGACAAAGATCAACTTATACCAGAGTGATGGGAAGAGAAGAGTATGGAGACGGAAAGGAACCCCTCATATCCAAAGCACACCACCTCATCAGTGAAGCATGGTGGTGGTAGTGTCATGGCGTGGGCATGTATGGCTGCCAATGGAACTGGTTCTCTTGTATTTATTGATGATGTGACTGCTGACAAAAGCAGCAGGATGAATTCTGAAGTGTTTCGGGCAATATTATCTGCTCATATTCAGCCAAATGCTTCAGAACTCATTGGACGGCGCTTCACAGTGCAGATGGACAATGACCCGAAGCATACTGCAAAAGCAACCAAAGAGTTTTTTAAGGGAAAGAAGTGGAATGTTATGCAATGGCCAAGTCAATCACCTGATCTGAATCCGATTGAGCATGCATTTCACTTGCTGAAGACAAAACTGAAGGGAAAATGCCCCAAGAACAAGCAGGAACTGAAGACAGTTGCAATAGAGGTCTGGCAGAGCATCACCAGGGATGAAACCCAGCGTCTAGTGATGTCTATGTGTTCCAGACTTCAGGCTGTAATTGACTGCAAAGAATTTGCAACCAAGTATTAAAAAGTGAAAGTTTGATTTATGACTGTTCTGTCCCATTACTTTTGGTCCCTTAAAAAGTGGGAGGCACATATACAAACTGTTGTAATTCCTACACCGTTCACCTGATTTGGATGTAAATACCCTCAAATTAAAGCTGAAAGTCTGCAGTTAAAGCACATCTTGTTCGTTTCATTTCAAATCCATTGTGGTGGTGTATAGAGCCAAAAAGATTAGAATTATGTCGATGTCCCAATATTTATGGACCTGACTGTATATACATATTTAAAATGGTTATGGATAGAAGAACAAAGCATTTGTGGGCACATTTGCATGTCCCTGCTCATCTTCCCAGAATGCAGTGTAATAACTGTATTTCATGGAATTCTGAGCAGGAAACAAGTTATTTTACTTGTTTTAGATATTCAAATGTGAACACAAATGTACTATTTATATACTATTTATTTTTATATATATATATATATATATATATATATATATATATATATATATATGCAAGTTTTCAATGCTTTTGATTTTAAAGGTATATTAAAGTGAGCTGGGTTATTAATGCTTCTGATAGAGGAGAATTAATAGTATCGGAAAAAATGTGTTTGCATGAAAATATTCCAAAGTAAATAGTCAAACCGTTAGCCTGAAGTTTGCTGAATTTCTTGCTTTTGCACACAGTTTTCTCTCAATGTTGACACCCCCTGAAATTCCCAGGGAAAATTAGCATAACTTATACAATGTTTCTTTTTGGCCTGGGGATTGTGCAGACATGCTCAGTTAGCACCTGTAGTCTGCCCTACTGTGGGAAGTCACATGATTTCAGACACTTTCCTTTAGCCAATCAGCATGCGCATGTGCTGCATATTGGATATCTTATTAAAAATGAGATATCCAATATGCAAATCTCAGTTGCTGGGGGTGTCTACATTACCCCCAGCACATTTTTTTATTTTCTCCAAAAAATGTTTGCATTTTTTTCATGCAAACATTTTTTGCTAGGATGAATTCTACAGGATGCATTCATAACCCACCTCACTTACATATACCTTTAAGCTCAAAGACGAGGCCCTCCATTTTTTTGCAGTGTGTTCGTATTTTATTTAAGTTTATTTTTTTCGACTTGTACTTAACACCTGTATAGTGCTATGGAATATGTTAGTTCCTTACAAATAAGGGATAATAATAATAATAATAATAATAATAATAATAATAATATATCTGTAATAATATATATCCCCTTCTGGATCGCTAACTTGTCGTTGTGAAGAGGCTTGGGTATCTCAGTGAAGCTGTGAGTTATACCATGTAGGGTCACCCAAGATGGGCAGGTCATAGCAGACAGGTCCAACTAATTGTGGTCAATTGGAGAAGGAACTCACACCCACTCAAGTATCTTTGTCAGGAAAAACTTAAGGATAAGCAAAACCAGACACAAGATGTGCCTGGCATCCTACGGCCCACCCTACGGCTCAGACACGACTGGATGACCTAACAACAACAATTGCCATTATAAATTATTAAATATGAATTTTATTAATGACCAATGCTTAATATAAATGACAAGTTCTTCTTGTTAGGGCATTCAGTGGCCCTTTAATTCTACATGAGACTGCAGTGTCCCTTTAAACAAGATCGCTTGTGGAAATCAGTTTAAAAATAGCAAATTCTCCATCCCTTACAATGTCCTAAATAAGACGGCCGCAGGTGTATCTCAGAGTCCTGCAGGCAAAGTGTTGCATCTTAATTAAAATTTAGCTTTACCACAATTTCCTTGCCTAATTATGGTCTTGGTCAGGATTAGCATAACCAGGCACAAGATGTGCCTGGCGAGCTGTGGTCCATAGGGTCAGGGAGAGTTGGATAAGACTGAACAACTAAACAATAATATATATATATACATATAAATATATGAAGTTTAGGAGCCAGGAAGATTTTCTAGAAGCCAGACAAGATAGAGGAAGGAGAATAGTAAGTGTACGTGACAGTCTGACACTTTTTCACAAATAGTTTTATGGTATGTATATATATACGGGGCACCTCCATGCCATCAAACTATTTGGAAAGCTTATCAGAAGAAAACCTCTGCTGTCACCAAGCCAGATATATTTGGAGTTTGATTGGAACCAAATTGTATGGTCACACAAGACATAAATGGAGCTTAATGGCAATAAAAACCAGAGGGGTGATCAAGCCTGAACCCTCTATGAAGCATGGTGTGCGATCTATGATGTTGTGGGGTTGTTTTTTGACCAACGGACCTGGGAATCTTGTTAGGATACATTGGGTCATGGACTTCATCATACACCGGGAGATATTTGATGAAAAACTGGCTAAATCTCCCAGTAGAGGAGTTCTGGTTGGATCTTCCAGTAGGACAATGACCCAACGCATATCTCCAAATCCACACTAAAAATGGTTCCCGGACCACAGAATCATGCGGAGTGGCTGTACCAATCCTCTGACCTAAACAATGAAAACCTGTGGGGCGAGCTGAAGAGGAGCAAGGACTCTGCAGGCCCTGGAGAGATTTGTATGGTGGTCTCAGATCCCGTTACGTGTGCTCTCCCACCTCATCCAGCATTATACGAGAAGGATCCTTGCAGTTATCTTAGTAAATGGAAGGTGCACAAATTACTAAATGTGGAGGTGCCAATAATTGTGACCCGTCTTTCAGAGAAAAATGTTACTTTTTATGAGGATTGTTTTCTTTGAATAATTTTACCTGACTTCTCTCGTATTTTGGGGGTAAAATAAATCTGATTAACAATATAGAGATTTTATACAAGTCTTTTTTGCTTAATAATAGTTCTGGAGGGCACGTATGTAGTGACATTTGTGCCTGTGTTACCTGACATATCTGACATACTGTATACATAAATAAACACAAATACACGTGAGTCTTAGCATGTACGAATTAAAAGGGTGTGTAGGCAAATATATTTTAACTGTCCTAGATAAGAATAAAAGCTAAATACATATATTGGATAACTAAAGGGACACTGTATTGGTAAAATAAACCACAATTTAAAGGGATATGTAAGTGAGCTGGATTATGAATGCATCTGATAAAGGAGAATTAGTAGTGGATGAAAACATTTTTTGCATGAAAATATCCCAAAATAAACATTTATTAGCTTACCTTGAAGTTAGTAAAATTTCCTATGTTTTTTGGAATTTGCATTTTATCGTGGACACCCCTAGAAAACTCCACCTCAATTAGCATAGCATTCAAATTCAGAATCAGACTAATACATTGTATCATTCATCACCTCTGGCGTGCTCAGTACGAGAACTGCAACAGTTACTTCCTATGCACTGTACCAGAAAGGTCAAAATATGTACCCTGCTGTATTTCCTGTGTGTACCCGGCTTATGTAAGCGTCCTGTGGGTGTGGACAGCTGGATTTGACTTTTGTGCAAATAACTTTGTAAGTAAGCGGAACTTTTCTTTATAACACATGTTTTCATACACTACTAATTCACTTCTATCAAATGCTTTCATAATCCAGCTCACTTACATATCCCTTTAAATGTATACGTTGCATCAAGCAAAAGGAAAGCCCCATTGGTCCAATTATATAGAGGAATGAAGTATTACTATTTATTTATTTTCTCCCTGATCATCTCTAGAAGGCTGCCATTTTAGTCCCCATCACTACTCACACACCTTAGAGTGTGTCACTGTATAAGGTTGGACGGAAGCAAGATATGAATCTCCTGTGGACCTCCATATTATATTTTCTAATGCACATAGCATAACCAGAAGTGTCCATGCAGTTATATGGTGCTGGCCCCCGTACTGCATCACATCACTGCATGGACAAACAGGAAGCTGCTGGCTGTACTGTGTGCATTAGAAGATGCAGTATGGAGATTTACAGCTTGATGCCCATCCATCTCTAATGTATGGGAGGAGGGAGAGAGGCCAAAATATTATCCCCTAGCGGGGAGCAGAGACAAATTTAAAACAATTTATATAATTGGGATAGTTATTATTATTAGGGCACCAACATATTCCATAGCACTAAACAGGGGTTAAGTACAAGGCAACACATTGCAAAAGAATGGAGGAACCTGTCTTTAGGCCTAAAATCAAAAGTACTGGTTTTCCAAGGCACCAACACAAGATTGAAAACTCACAAACTTACAATCTAAAGGGTAACAAGGGAAGTATTTATAGGGATAATCTATTTTTTTGTCATTCTCCTTGTGTGCATAAACCCCCCCCCCCCCCCCCCTTGTCTGGCTTGAGCACTTACTACCACCTTGGTGTGCCTATCTTATCTATTAGGTGAGGGATGGGTGGGAGTATTTGCTCACTTCCCCTAATATGGTCAGAAGCAAGCATTAATACAGATAACTGCAAGTCCTGCTGTTGTAGAAATATGGCACCCCTCTCCCACAGCCGACCTTCACCTCTAGGCACCAAATGAGGCATCAACTATATTTTCTACCTTTTAAAAACTAGAACATTTTCCTTGTCTAATTATGCTCCTAGTCCAGCTTCTGTTTTTCAAACACTTATCTTTTTTGTACTAAATCTTGCATTCAATAAGTTTGCAGTTGGTAGCTGCAGCTCTCAGTTCGCACTGTGCTTCCAGAAAACACAGAGCAGACACGTTATCATGTTCCAGCACCGCCTTTTCTAGAAGCCCAGCCGTAACCAAGAGTTGCAGCCACCAAATGGATAAACAAAAGAAATGCCTAAGGATTGTGGTAACTTTGCTTTGCACAAAAGCATCATAAAAGCTTAAAAAATGATAAATAATATTCCCCTATAATATATGATTCTATGTGCTTGCATATACCGACCAGTCTACAGTTAAGGTGTACAGCCCTTCTTCCTAGATCTTGGTTACCTTTCCAATTAAATATATTTTTGTCACAGAGTGGTCCTTCAAAAATCACAGGATCTAATCTTAAAACTCATTAGCTGCTTCAGAGACCAGGATTGGCAATGAACGGGTTAAAGAGAAGTCGTACCATAACTGGTTTCCCTCGAATATGATTCTTTTTATCTTTTATTTAAAAAGGACCATCCGATTCCACTGATCTACATAACAGCAGAACAGAATTCATCAAGCGTGCTCTGCACACTGGCACGGGCGGCTCTACTGTATGGGCACGGCCTTGATTTTAACCACATTAAGATTGTAGACTGTTCTTCCAAGCAGATGCCCCTTTTTCCTATCCTTGTAACTTATATGGGGCTCATTAGCTAAGACCTCACCAAAGTCGCCCTAATGTGTCAAGCCATCCCTGCTCGTCGAAGACTCAGAAGTAATGTTTAAAAGTTCTACTGTACAGAAAGGGTGGTACAATGCCTTGCAAAAGTATTCACCCCCTTGACTTTTTACCTATATTATTACATTACAGCCTTACGATCAAAGTTTTGTTAATATAGTAATATAGTTACATAGTAATTAAGGTTGAAAAAAAACTTTCAGTCCATCAAGTTCAACCTTTTAAGATCTCCTCTGATCTGCAATATGCAGATTAAATCTTAATTAATTTGTTATTAATTCATTATTAATCAATTATTTATTTATTTATTTTTTTAATTATGAATTAATCCAGAGGAAGGCAAACCGGAAAAAAAAAAACAAGTGAGACCCAATCGTCTCAAAGGGAAAAAAAAAAAATCCTTCCTGACCCCAGATACTGGTGATCGAATTTCTCCCTGGATCAATACTGTCTCTCTAATTTTGCATGATAACCCTGAATTCCCTTTTTAATTAGAAATAAGTCCAGTCCCCTTTTAAAGTTATCTATCGAATCCGCTGTCACCACCGCCTTTGGTAGAGAATTCCACAGATTAACCACCCTTACTGTGAAGAAACCTTTTCTTTCTTTAAGTTGGAATCTTTTTACTTCGAACCTCAAAGGATGTCCTCTTGTCAGTTGAAAACCTCTTGGCACAAAAAGCTCCCTTGACAAATCTTTATACTGACCCTGGATATATTTATATAAGGTAATCATATCTCCTCTTAGATGCCTTTTTTCTGGAGAAAATAAGTTTAATGTGGTTAGTCTTTCTTCATAACTTAGCCCCTCCAATCCTCTTATTAGTTTTGTTGCCCTCCTCTACCTTTTCCAGCTCTAAAATGTCCTTTTTATGAACTGGTGCCCAAAATTGTACTCCATATTCCAAATGAGGGCGTACTAGAGATTTGTATAGTGGCAGAATTATATTTGCTTCCCTTGCTTCTATACCCTTCTTAATACATGCTAATATTTTATTTGCCTTTGCAGCTGCTGTTTGACTTTGAGCACTGTTACCTAGGTGGTTGTCCACAAGCACTCCCAAATCCCTTTCAATATCTGATACACCTAGATTTGCTCCATTAAGATTATAAATTGCATGGTTATTTTTCCTTCCCAAATGCATAACTTTACATTTATTTGTATTGAATCTCATCTGCCATTTAGATGCCCATTCCTCAATTTTATGTAAATCCCTTTGGAGGGAAAGTACATCATTATCTGATTTAATTGCCTTGCACAACTTCATGTCATCAGCGAAAAGTCATTAATAAATATGTTAAAAAGGAGAGGACCTAATACTGAACCCTGAGGAACCCCACTTACCACATTAGTCCAATTGGAGTATGTTCCATTTACAACAACCCTTTGCTTCCAGCTCTCAATCCGTGAGCAGATATTTACTGCAATTGTATGTGATCAGAACACAATAGTCTAAGTTGGTAAAGTGAAATGAGAAAAATATATACATAAAACTACTTTTTAGAAATAGAAAACAGAAATTGGCATGTGCGTATGTATTCACCCCCTTTGTTATGAAGCCCATAAAAAGCTCTGGTGCAACCAATTACCTTCAGAAGTCACATAATTAGTGAAATGATGTCCACCTGTGTGCAATCTAAGTGTCACATGATCTGTCATTACATATACACACCTTTTTGAAAGGCCCCAGAGGCTGCAACACCTAAGCAGGAGGCACCATTAACCATACACTGCCATGAAAACCAAGGAACTCTCCAAACAAGTAAGGGACAATGTTGTTGAGAAGTACAAGTCAGGGTTAGGTTATAAAAAAATATCCAAATCTTTGATGATCTCCATGAGCACCATCAAATCTATCATAACCAAATGGAAAGAACATGGCACAACAGCAAACCTGCCAAGAGATGGCCGCCCACCAAAACTCACGGACCGGGCAAGGAGAGCATTAATCAAAGAGGCAGCACAGACACCTAAGGTAACCCTGGAGGAGCTGCAGAGTTCCACAGCAGAGACTGGAGTATCTGTACATAGGACGACTATAAGCCGTACGCTCCATAGAGTTGGGCTTTATGGCAAAAAACTTAATGGCCCGTTTTGAGTTTGCGAAAAGGCATGTGGGAGACTCCTAAAATTTATGGAGGAAGGCGCTCTGGTCTGATGAGACTAAAATTGAACTTTTCGGCCATCAAAGAAAACGCTATGTCTGGCGCAAACCCAACACATCACACCACCCAAAGAACACCATCCCCACAGTGAAACATGGGGGTGGCAGCATCATGCTGTGGGGATGATTTTCAGCAGCCGTGACTGGGAAACTGGTCAGAGTTGAGGGAAAGATGGATGGTGCTAAATACAGGGATATTCTTGAGCAAAACCTGTACCACTATGTGCGTGATTTGAGGCTAGGACGGAGGTTCACCTTCCAGCAGGACAATGACCCCAAACACACTGTTAAAGCAACACTTGACTGGTTTAAGGGGAAACATGTAAATGTGTTGGAATGGCCTAGTCACAGCCCAGACCTCAATCCAATAGAAAATCTGTGGTTAGACTTAAAGATTGCGCAAACCATTCAGCTTGAAGGAGCTGGAGCAGTTTTGCAAGGAGGAATGGGCAAAAATCACAGTGGTAAGAGGTGGCAAGCTCATAGAGACTTATCCAAAGCGACTTGGAGCTGTGAGGCAACAAAACACAAAAAATGCCAAGGGGGTTGAATACTTTTGCAAGGCACTGTAGATGTGTATGGCAGTCATACAGAGGAATCAGATGAGCAGAAAAAATAAGGTGATTCAAGAACGCATATACGCATGTAAGTTGAATGAATAAGTTGACAATATACAACCTTGTCACACACCTTTTCCAATCTTGAACCATTCTGGTTTCCCATGTTCGGTTGATCGACATACAAATTCCTCAGGAGGCGGATGAGATGATCTGGTACTCCCATTTCTTTAAGCACTTGCCACATCTTGTTGAGATCCACACAGTCAAAGGCTTTAGAATAGTCTACGATGCAGAAGTAAATGTTTTTCTGGAACTCTCTTAATTTCTCTAGTATCCAACGTACATTAGCAATTTGATTTGTTTTGTCTCTTCTTCTGTGGAACCCGGCTTGCAGGATCTTATTACCTTGCTTGCATTTGAAGTTAGTGCAACTGTAAGATAATTGGAGCACTAATGGCACTGCCTTTCCTTTGGGGTTGGGATGTAGAACGACCTTTTCCAGTCTATTAGCCACTGATGAGTTTTCCAAATTTTTTGGCATAAGGAAAGCAGCACTTTCACAGCATCTTCTTGTAGGATTTTAAATAGTTAAGTTGGGATTCTATCAACTCCTGCATCCCTGTTATCAGCAAG
>CM050176.1:17636512-17794899 GCA_027410445.1 Discoglossus pictus
TATATATACGTATATATATATATATATATATAAATATACACATAAACATATATATATATATAAATATATACATATACATATATTTACTTATATATAAATAAATAAATAAATATATATATATATATATATATTAAATAAATAAATACAAATATCATTTTAATGAATTATGCAAATTGTATCTTTTCAACATATATTTAAAGGGATATAGTATATTAAATAATTAATTTTTCTTTGTCATAATATTTTATTGACGACGCTAATGAATTTGTTAAGAAATAATGTAAATAAATTAAAAAAATACCTCTAAAAAAAGGAAAAATAATATTATTCATTCAAATATATGTTTCAGTCCAAAAAATGGTTCTGCAGGTTACAGCTTTAAAGGACGACTGCAGTCCAAGAAAAAAAAGATACTTGTTTGTCAAGTATGTACCAAACTAACAATATTAGCAACTGTGTAAGCTGTGGGCATAAAACATTTTTTGGGGAATATCTGGGTGTAGCAAACCATTTTGTGTTTGTTACAGTCCATCCCCAGAACTGAATCATGAGGGTGTGCGTTTTGGCTATCAGTGGAGAGAGGGCTGAGAAGGAGAGAACAGAGAACATTTTTTAAAGACAATTTGATAAGATTGAAATTTTTACCATACCCTTTCCCTTCACTCTCCCAGAAGCAGACTCCTTGCTTAAGGAAATGCAACCGTATCTCTCCAGAAAGGTAAATGCTCCTCTCACACCTGAGGAAGTGTGGCATATTTAGGTTGCAGTCTCTTTAACTGAATCTGCCTTTATGGACAGACCAGACCCAAAAGGCCAGGAAAGTCTTCTCTGCACAGGAAGAGCCAGACATGCGTTTCAACTTCAACTACTCGGCTTTTGTACATTTTTTGACATTTTTTTTATATTGTCTGACATAAAAAAAAAAAAAATCAAGAAAATATAACTCAAATACACCTATACCAATTTCTGTAATTAACTGAAAACTAACAACTGCTTTTTAAACTATTTTTTATAGAAAATCTTAATTATTTAGTAGTGTAGAGTTTGCAATATTTACTGCATGTGTTTTATAGTTGGTATATAGGGATGCAAGGTTCACATAGCACATCTGGGTGAGCAGAGATCAATACTGGATCAATGCAGCAGGGAAATCAATCACTTGAGGTTTTCTATTCACAATATTTAATTAAATGTGCTGGCAAATAAGTTGAGGATTTATTGTGTGATGTTAGCAGCAAAGCTGATTTTTCTTTTGCTAACTCTCCACCTGGGAGCCCCTGTGTCCCCCCTGCCTGTGGATTATAAGAGGCTGGGGATTCAGGGAGACAGCTTTCCAATATATATAATATTGTGTATATTTACATGGTCATAGACACTTTAAATAACCCTCAGTGACTGCGCCTCATTTCACAGCTCGGAGATGTTTTAGTAAATGATTCCATCTAACATAAAATCTATTCAGCTCCTTACAGCTGACAAGGGGCAGCATTTAAATTGATCTCTATTTGCAGGAGGAAGCCTCTCTGCTCAGCCTGTGTGATATAAATCATTTCCATGCAAATAATGGCAGTGCATTATACACACTAATTATAATGGTAATATTATTACGCTGTCATTTAACTAATAGCAGGACTTAATAATACTGTTATTTATGATAACAATATTTGTCTCAATTTCAGAGCTTTAAAAAAAACATTTTTTTCACCAATTTTATGGCAGTTTCTCTTTCATTTTCTTAATGCATGGGCTATTAATCATCCAGGCAGAGTGCAGGGCTGGGGTGCAGCTAATGATTGTGGGGTCCACCCCGGCTAATAGCTCCCATGGCTATCTGTTTGGGTAGGCCAATAATTCAGTGTCACTGACACTATGTAACACTGAGGATCAGATTAACTCATTGGCTGCTGGAGGGTAAGTAATGGTAATATAATGAAAGGATTAGCTGTATGGTTGTATTAAATTATAAGACAATCATAGACAGGCTGTAAAACTGTAATGGAAAATATGGATAATCTTACACATTGTTATTTATTATTCTAGAAATGATATCTATCTATCTATCTATTTATGTATCTATCTATCTATCTATCTGGGGGGATATGGCTCAAATATAGGCCGCAAAATTGCTTATATATACAAACATAGAAAAATCTGGGAGGGGGTTGCCCCCCCCTCCCCCCCCCCCCCCCCGTTTCTATCTATCTATCTATCTATCTATCTATCTATCTATCTATCTGTGTATCTATCAATCTATCTGTCTATCTATCGGTCTATCTGTCTGTTTGTCTATCTATCTATCTATCTATCTATCTATCGGTCTATCTGTCTGTTTGTCTATCTATCTATCTATCTATCTATCTATCGGTCTATCTGTCTGTTTGTCTATCTATCTATCTATCTATCTATCTATCTATCTATCTGTGTATCTATCTATCTATCTATCTATCTATCTATCTATCTATCTATCTATCTACCTGTATATCTATCTATCTATCTATCTATCTATCTATCTATCTATCTATCTATCTATCTATCTATCATCTATTATCTATCTATCTATCATCTATCTATCTATCTATCTATCTATCTATCTATCATCTATCTATCTATCTATGTATCTATCTATCTATCTATCATCTATCTATCTATCTATCTATCTATCTATGTATCTATCTATCTATCATCTATCTATCTATCTATCTATCTATCTATGTATCTATCTATCTATCATCTATCTATCTATCTATCTATCTATGTATCTATCTATCATCTATCTATCTATGTATCTATCTATCTATCTATCTATCTATCTATCTATCTATCTATCTATCTATCTATCATCTATCTATCCCTATCTATCTATCTATCTATCTATCATCTATCTATCTATCTATCTATCTATCTATCTATCTATCTATCTATCTATCTATCTATCAGTATGTCTATCTATCTATCTATCTATCTATCTATCTATCTATCTATCTATCTATCAGTATGTCTATCTATCTATCTATCTATCTATTTATGTATCTATCTATCTATCTATCTGGGGGGATATGGCTCAAATATAGGCCGCAAAATTGCTTATATATACAAACATAGAAAAATCTGGGAGGGGGTTGCCCCCCCCCCCCCCCCCCCCCCCGTTTCTATCTATCTATCTATCTATCTATCTATCTATCTATCTATCTATCTATCTATCTGTGTATCTATCAATCTATCTGTCTATCTATCGGTCTATCTGTCTGTTTGTCTATCTATCTATCTATCTATCTATCGGTCTATCTGTCTGTTTGTCTATCTATCTATCTATCTATCTATCGGTCTATCTGTCTGTTTGTCTATCTATCTATCTATCTATCTATCTATCTATCTATCTGTGTATCTATCTATCTATCTATCTATCTATCTATCTATCTATCTATCATCTATTATCTATCTATCTATCATCTATCTATCTATCTATCTATCTATCATCTATCTATCTATCTATGTATCTATCTATCTATCTATCATCTATCTATCTATCTATCTATCTATCTATGTATCTATCTATCTATCATCTATCTATCTATCTATCTATCTATCTATGTATCTATCTATCTATCATCTATCTATCTATCTATCTATCTATGTATCTATCTATCATCTATCTATCTATGTATCTATCTATCTATCTATCTATCTATCTATCTATCTATCTATCTATCTATCTATCTATCTATCATCTATCTATCCCTATCTATCTATCTATCTATCTATCATCTATCTATCTATCTATCTATCTATCTATCTATCTATCTATCTATCTATCTATCTATCTATATATGTCCTTATCAGTCAGCCTTTCTGATCAGTAATTGATGTCAATGATCTCTCATTACCAAAATATCCCAATTAGAATCTCTTACATTAGAATCTCTTTTGTGGGTGGATTAGAAAGGATGAAATGACAGCTCAACATTCCAAACTTCAGTTTACTGTAGAAAATGCACATTCGGCTGATGGGGTATCACTCTCTGTGTATCACTTAATGTGTGAATTATTATTTACATATTATTTGTGTATGTAAACTCTATTTCATAATGATTTTCATGATTCAGTTAAACTGATTTGTCACATGGATTAGATTTTAGGAAAGTATACATTATTAGCAACTATTAATTTCATAGGTATCTTTGTTTAAATGTTTCTATTAAATTTTCACAAAGCCTAATATTTATTACTCAGTGCCAGGCTCCAACTCACTGAGATGCCTCTGTATCTGCGCCAGGCTGTCACTCACTGAGATAAGGTTTCCACTCACTAAATCCCTCACCTTGTGCCAGGCTACCACTCCTGAGATCCCACTCTATGTGCCAGGCTATCACTCCTGAGATCCCACTCTATGTGCCAGGCTACCACTCCTGAGATCCCACTCTATGTGCCAGGCTACCACTCCTGAGATCCCACTCTATGTGCCAGGCTACCACTCCTGAGATCCCACTCTATGTGCCAGGCTACCACTCCTGAGATCCCACTCTATGTGCCAGGCTACCACTCCTGAGATCCCACTCTATGTGCCAGGCTACCACTCCTGAGATCCCACTCTATGTGCCAGGCTATCACTCCTGAGATCCAACTCTATGTGCCAGGCTACCACTCCTGAGATCCCACTCTATGTGCCAGGCTATCACTCCTGAGATCCAACTCTATGTGCCAGGCTACCACTCCTGAGATCCCACTCTATGTGCCAGGCTATCACTCCTGAGATCCAACTCTATGTGCCAGGCTACCACTCCTGAGATCCCACTCTATGTGCCAGGCTATCACTACTGAGATCACACTATATATGCCAGGCTACCACTCCTGAGATCACTCACTCTATGTGCCAGGCTATCACTCCTGAGATCCCACTCTATGTGCCAGGCTACCACTCCTGAGATCCCACTCTATGTGTCAGGCTATCACTCCTGAGATCCCACTCTATGTGCCAGGCTACCACTCCTGAGATCCCACTCTATGTGCCAGGCTACCACTCCTGAGATCCCACTCTATGTGCCAGGCTATCACTACTGAGATCCCACTCTATGTGCCAGGCTATCACTCCTGAGATCCCACTCTATGTGCCAGGCTATCACTCCTGAGATCCCACTCTATGTGTCAGGCTATCACTCCTGAGATCCCACTCTATGTGCCAGGCTATCACTCCTGAGATCCCACTCTATGTGCCAGGCTATCACTCCTGAGATCCCACTCTATGTGCCAGGCTATCACTCCTGAGATCCCACTCTATGTGCCAGGCTACCACTCCTGAGATCCCACTCTATGTGTCAGGCTACCACTCCTGAGATCCCACTCTATGTGCCAGGCTACCACTCCTGAGATCCCACTCTATGTGCCAGGCTATCACTCCTGAGATCCCACTCTATGTGCCAGGCTACCACTCCTGAGATCCCACTCAATGTGTCAGGCTATCACTCCTGAGATCCCACTCTATGTACCAGGCTACCACTACTGAGATCCCACTCTATGTGCCAGGCTATCACTCCTGAGATCCCACTCTATGTGCCAGGCTATCACTCCTGAGATCCCACTCTATGTGCCAGGCTACTACTACTGAGATCCCACTCTATGTGCCAGGCTACCACTCTTGAGATCCCACTCTATGTGCCAGGCTATCACTCCTGAGATCCCACTCTATGTGCCAGGCTATCACTCCTGAGATCCTACTCTATGTGCCAGGCTACCACTCCTGAGATCCCACTCGATGTGCCAGGCTATCACTCCTGAGATCCCACTCTATGTGCCAGGCTATCACTCCTGAGATCCCACTCAATGTGCCAGGCTATCACTCCTGAGATCCCACTCTATGTGCCAGGCTATCACTCCTGAGATCCCACTCTATGTGCCAGGCTATCACTCCTGAGATCCTACTCTATGTGCCAGGCTACCACTCCTGAGATCCCACTCGATGTGCCAGGCTATCACTCCTGAGATCCCACTCTATGTGCCAGGCTATCACTCCTGAGATCCCACTCTATATGCCAGGCTATCACTCCTGAGATCCCACTCTATGTGCCAGGCTATCACTCCTGAGATCCCACTCTATGTGCCAGGCTACCACTCCTGAGATCCCACTCTATGTGCCAGGCTACCACTCTTAAGATCCCACTCTATGTGCCAGGCTACCACTCCTGAGATCCCACTCTATGTGCCAGGCTACCACTCTTAAGATCACACTCTATATGCCAGGCTACCACTCCTGAGATCCCACTCTATGTGCCAGGCCATCACTCCTGAGATCCCACACTATGTGCCAGGCTATCACTCCTGAGATCCCACTCTATGTGTCAGGCTATCACTCCTGAGATCCCACTCTATATGCCAGGCTATCACTCCTGAGATCCCACTCTATGTGCCAGGCTATCACTCCTGAGATCCCACTATTTGTGCCAGGCTACCACTCCTGAGATCCCACTCTATGTGCCAGGCTACCACTCCTGAGATCCCACTCTATGTGCCAGGCTACCACTCCTGAGATCCCACTCTATGTGCCAGGCTATCACTCCTGAGATCCCACTCTATGTGCCAGGCTATCACTCCTGAGATCCCACTATTTGTGCCAGGCTACCACTCCTGAGATCCCACTCTATGTGCCAGGCTATCACTCCTGAGATCCCACTCTATGTGTCAGGCTATCACTCCTGAGATCCCACTCTATGTGCCAGGCTATCACTCCTGACATCCCACTCTATGTGCCAGGCTATCACTCCTGAGATCCCACTCTATGTGCCAGGCTACCACTCCTGATATCCCACTCTATGTGCCAGGCTATCACTCCTGAGATCACACTCTATATGCCAGGCTACCACTCCCGAGATCCCACTCTATGTGCCAGGCTATCACTCCTGAGATCCCACTCTATGTGCCAAGCTATCACTCCTGAGATCCCACTCTATGTGCCAGGCTATCACTCCTGAGATCCCACTCTATGTGCCAGGCTATCACTCCTGAGATCACTCACTATTAGTGCCAGGCTATCACTCCTGAGATCCCACTCTATGTGTCAACCTACCACTCCTGACATCCCACTCTATGTGTCAGGCTATCACTCCTGAGATCCCACTCTATGTGCCAGGCTATCACTCCTGGGATCCCACTCTATGTGTCAGGTTATCACTCCTGAGATCCCACTCTATGTGCCAGGCTATCACTCCTGATATCCCACTCTATGTGTCAGGCTATCACTCCTGAGATCCCACTCTATGTGCCAGGCTATCACTCCTGGGATCCCACTCTATGTGTCAGGTTATCACTCCTGAGATCCCACTCTATGTGCCAGGCTATCACTCCTGAGATCCCACTCTATGTGCCAGGCTATCACTCCTGAGATCCCACTCTATGTGTCAGGCTATCACTCCTGAGATCCCACTCTATGTGTCAGGTTATCACTCCTGAGATCCCACTCTATGTGCCAGGCTACCACTCCTGAGATCACCCACTCTATGTGCCAGGCTACCACTCCTGAGATCCCACTCTATGTGTCAGGCTATCACTCCTGAGATCACTTACTATTAGTGCCAGGCTATCACTCCTGAGATCACTCACTATTTGGGCCAGGCTATCACTCCTGAGATCACTCACTATTTGGGCCAGGCTATCACTCCTGAGATCCCACTCTATGTGCCAGGCTATCACTCCTGAGATCACTAACTATTTGGGCCAGGCTATCACTCCTGAGATCCCACTCTATGTGCCAGGCTATCACTCCTGAGATCACTCACTATGTGCCAGGCTACAACTCCTGAGATCCCACTCTATGTGCCAGGCTATCACTCCTGGGATCCCACTCTATGTGTCAGGCTATCACTACTGAGATCCCACTCTATGTGTCAGGCTATCACTCCTGAGATCATTCACTATTTGGGCCAGGCTATAACTCCTGGGATCACTTACTATTAGTGCCAGGCTATCACTCCTGAGATCACTCACTATTTGGGCCAGGCTATCACTCCTGACATCCCACTCTATGTGCCAGGCTATCACTCCTGAGATCCCACTCTATGTGTCAGGCTATCACTCCTGAGATCCCACTCTATGTGCCAGGCTATCACTCCTGAGATCCCACTCTATGTGCCAGGCCATCACTCCTGAGATCCCACTCTATGTGCCAGGCTATCACTCATGAGATCCCACTCTATGTGCCAGGCTACCACTCCTGAGATCCCACTCTATGTGCCAGGCTACCACTACTGAGATCATTCACTATTTGGGCCAGGCTATAACTCCTGGGATCCCACTCTATGTGCCAGGCTACCACTCCTGAGATCACTCACTCTATGTGCCAGGCTACCACTCCTGAGATCCCACTCTATGTGTCAGGCTATCACTACTGAGATCCCACTCTATGTGTCAGGCTATCACTCCTGAGATCATTCACTATTTGGGCCAGGCTATAACTCCTGGGATCACTTACTATTAGTGCCAGGCTATCACTCCTGAGATCACTCACTATTTGGGCCAGGCTATCACTCCTGACATCCCACTCTATGTGCCAGGCTATCACTCCTGAGATCCCACTCTATGTGTCAGGCTATCACTCCTGAGATCCCACTATTTGTGCCAGGCTACCACTCCTGAGATCCCACTCTATGTGCCAGGCTATCACTCCTAAGATCCCACTCTATGTGTCAGGCTATCACTACTGAGATCCCACTCTATGTGCCAGGCTATCACTCCTGAGATCACTCACTATTAGTGCCAGGCTATCACTCCTGAGATCCCACTCTATGTGCCAGGCTATCACTCCTGAGATCCCACTCAATGTGCCAGGCTATCACTCCTGAGATCACACTCTATGTGCCAGGCTATCACTCCTGAGATCCCACTCTATGTGCCAGGCTACCACTCCTGAGATCACTCACTATTAGTGCCAGGCTATCACTCATGAGATCACTCACTATTTGTGCCAGGCTACCACTCCTGAGATCCCACTCTATGAGTCAGGCTATCACTCCTGAGATCCCACTATTTGTGCCAGGCTACCACTCCTGAGATCCCACTCTATGTGCCAGGCTATCACTCCTAAGATCCCACTCTATGTGCCAGGCTATCACTCCTGAGATCACTCACTATTAGTGCCAGGCTATCACTCCTGAGATCCCACTCTATGTGCCAGGCTATCACTCCTGAGATCCCACTCTATGTGCCAGGCTATCACTCCTGAGATCCCACTCTATGTGCCAGGCTACCACTCCTGAGATCACTCACTATTAGTGCCAGGCTATCACTCCTGAGATCACTAACTATTAGTGCCAGGCTACCACTCATGAGATCACTCACTATTTGTGCCAGGCTACCACTCATGAGATCACTCACTATTTGTGCCAGGCTACCACTCCTGAGATCACTCACTATTTGTGCCAGGCTACCACTCCTGAGATCACTCACTATTTGTGCCAGGCTACCACTCCTGAGATCACTCACTATTCGTGCCAGGCTACCACTCCTGAGATCACTCACTGTTAGTGCCAGGCTATCACTCCAGAGATCACTCACTATTAGTGCCAGGCTACAACTCCTGAGATCACTCACTATTAGTGCCAGGCTATCACTCCTGAGATCACTCACTATTAGTACCAGGCTACCACTCCTGAGATCCCACTCTATGTGCCAGGCTATCACTCCTGAGATCACTCACTATTTGTGCCAAGCTATCACTCCTGAGATCACTCACTATTAGTGCCAGGCTATCACTCCTGAGATCACTCACTATTAGTACCAGGCTACCACTCCTGAGATCCCACTCTATGTGCCAGGCTATCACTCCTGAGATCACTCACTATTTGTGCCAAGCTATCACTCCTGAGATCACTCACTATTAGTGCCAAGCTATCACTCCTGAGATCACTCACTATTAGTGCCAGGCTAACACTCCCGAGATCACTCACTATCTGTGCCAGGCTAACACTCCCGAGATCACTCACTATCTGTGCCAGGCTATCACTCCTGAGATCACTATCTGTGCGAGGCACCCATTTACTGAGATATCACACTATGTGCCAGGCTATCACATACTGAGATCACTGACTCTCTGTATGAAGCTCCAACTCACTAATATCACTCACTATCTATGCCAGGCTACCACTTACTGGGATCACTCACTATCTGTGCCAGGCACCCACTTACCGAGATCCCACTCTATGTGCCAGGCTCCCACTTACTGAGATCACTCACTATCTGTGCCAGGCTCCCACTTACTGAGATCACTCACTATCTGTGCCAGGGCTACCACTTACTGAGATCACTCACTATCTGTGCCAGGCTCCCACTTACTGAGATCACTCACTATCTGTGCCAGGGCTACCACTTACTGAGATCATTTGCTATCTGTGCCAGGCTACCACTTACTATGATCCCACTCTATGTGCCAGGCTCCCACTTACCGAGATCCCACTCTATATGCCAGGCTCCCACTTACTGAGATCACTCACTATCTGTGCCAGGCTCCCACTTACTGAGATCACTCACTATCTGTGCCAGGCTCCCACTTACTGAGATCACTCACTATCTGTGTCAGGCTCCCACTTACTGAGATCACTCACTATCTGTGCCAGGCTCCCACTTACTGAGATCACTCACTATCTGTGTCAGGCTCCCACTTACTGAGATCCTACTCTCTGTGCCAGGGCTACCACTTATTGAGATCCCCCACTATCTCCTAGTTTCCCACTCTCTGAAATCCCTCTCTGTCTTCTAAGTTCCCACTCAGTATGACCCCACACCCTGTGCCCAGGTAACACCCACTGGGAGTGTAGTTTTTCTCCACTCCCAGTGCATCATTTGATAATAAGATGACCCCTCCATTTTTCAGGGCCTTATTAATGCTGATTGTATGTGCTGATGCTCCCACTCCATGTCTGTTATACTGCTGAAGGATAAGTATTTATCCCCAGGTCATCCCTCAGTGTCAGACACAACTGTATTATCCCTGCTAGGAGGTCTCGCTGTCTGACAGCACAAGCTATGAATCCTCATTGCATCTCCAGAAAAACAGTTTAGCAAGAAAGATGTGGGATAAGAAATCCCCTTTGTGGACATGTTTAATGAGTCCTGGAAATATTATTTTACATCAACCCCCCTCCTCCAAATACTCTGGAAAATATAAAGATCTGCATGTGATAAATACCTTGCAATAAATATAGTGTCAGTGCTACTCTCTGTATGGATAGGTAGACAGACAGATATATAGATAGATAGATAGATAGATAGATAGATAGATAGATAGATAGATAGATAGATAGATAGATAGATAGATAGATAGATTTATAGATAGATAGATAGATAGATAGATAGATAGATAGATAGATATAATGAAAGATAGATAGATAGATAGATAGATAGATAGATAGATAGATAGATAGATAGATAGATAGATAGATAGATTTATAGATAGATAGATAGATAGATAGATAGATAGATAGATATAATGAAAGATAGATAGATAGATAGATAGATAGATAGATAGATAGATAGATAGATAGATAGATAGATAGATATAATGAAATATAGATAGATAGATAGATAGATAGATAGATAGATAGATTTATAGATAGATAGATTTATAGATAGACAGATAGATAGATAGATAGATAGATAGATAGATAGATAGATAGATAGATAGATAGATAGATAGATAGAGTGAAAGATAGAGTGAAAGATAAATAGATAGATAGATAGATAGATAGAGTGAAAGATAGATAGATAGATAGATAGATAGAGAGATAGATAGATAGATAGATAGATAGATAGATAGATAGATAGATAGATAGAGTGAAAGATAGAGTGAAAGATAGATAGATAGATAGATAGAGTGAAAGATAGATAGATAGATAGATAAAGTGAAAGATAGATAGATAGATAGATAGAATGAAAGATAGATAGATAGATAGATAGATAGATAGATAGATAGATAGAAAGAATGAAAGATAGATAAATAGATAGATAGAAAAAGATAGAGAGAGATAGATAGATAGATTTATAGATAGACAGAGAGATGATAGAAAAAAATGGATAGACTGATTTGTCTGTCTGTCTATCTATCTATCTGTCTATCTCATTATGTCTATCTATCTATCTATCTATCTATCTTTCTCAGTATCTATCTATCTCAGTGTGTCTATCTATCTATCTATCTATCTATCTATATTTCTCAGTATCTATCTATCTCATGAAAAATAAGTGACTAAGGCAGCTTTTGAAAATTGTAGGCATCATGTAAAGTGTTTATATGAGGGAGGAGGTATATGCAAGAGGATATTTCTATATAATCATATCTTATAGCATTTGACTCCCATTCCCTTCCTCCACATATGCTTAAAACTGCAACTTCCAACACTAATTGCAAACCCTGCAGAAATGTGAAACATCCCTCTCATGCATACATGCCTTCACAAAATTATCATGGATGCCTCCAGGGACCAACAGAGGCACCAACATTATTTTTGTCATTAATTCAATATTAGCTTTATGACTTTTTCCTAATTATGTTTAGTGGTCATTTTAAACGCTGCAAACCATTTAACATATTATTAAGTCTAGCTCTATAAAACATGACCTCACTAATCATGAGTGTAGATAGATATAGTGAAAGATAGATAGATAGATAGATAGATAGATAGATAGATAGATAGATAGATAGATAGATAGATTTATAGATAGATAGATAGATAGATAGATAGATAGATAGATTTATAGATAGATAGATTTATAGATAGATAGATAGATAGATAGATATAGATAGATAGATAGATAGATAGATAGATTTATAGATAGACAGATAGTCTGTCTGTCTCTTCTCTTTCTTTGTTTCTCTGTCTCTCTCTCTTTCTCTCTTTCTCTCTCTCTATTCTCTGTCTATGGGGTAGATTCGCTGAGCATCACAGGGGCTACAGTGGAACCCCCCGCCCATAACAAATACACATTGCAACTTTGACAGACATGCTCTGCTACCCCTACAAAGCTTAGTAGATCTAATGTCTCTGTCTCCATCTATTTTGCTGCATTCCTTTCTTTCACTGTCTATCTCACTTTCATTGTCTGGGTTGTTTTATTGTGTCTCACTTTCCATCTAGACTGTGAGCTCACAAAATCAGGACTTTCCATACTGACTGACCTCTAAATGTAATAGTATACCTCCAACGGAATAAAATGTTGGCACTTTTCAAATACTTTCGCCATCCGAAATCTTGGATCCCAATACAAATGCAATAGCCAGGCCCCCAACCCGGTGCACACACATAGACATGGGGAACTATTTACCAATTTGGAGACAGACAGTCTATTTGTAGGAGCTCTGTTTCTTCCTACCGTCATGACAATCATTTCAGCATCACATATATAGTTGTCAGCATGCGGCCCGTTGCTAATGCTGCGGGCTCGCGCAGCAAGCCTGCGTCCCATGCAAAGCGAGGGCCGCAGTTGCTGGCATGGAGTGCCAAAGGCGCTTCTTGCCAGCAACTGCGGACCCTGCAAAATTTATGGAGTTACAAAACAAAAATACGAGACGCATTACGACCCAAAAACTGCCCGAAACCCGCGCACATGAAAAACACAATAAATACACACAACAAATACATAAAAGCTTACCTACAGCAAGGGGGGGGGCACCCAGGACCTCGAAAACTGAAGTTACACCTTAAATTTAACTCCAAATAAAAGAGTTTAGACACCCGAAAATCCCCTAAGCGAGAGAAAAAATGGCCGCCGAAAAAAAACGAAAACGAGTCTACAGCACTCTAAAGACACAAAACACCACCAAACACCTACGTATTTGCCGAAAAAGTCGTACGAGATCCGAAAACAACGACGCAACCCGCGCAAACCTAAAAACATTAGAAACACAATAAATACACACAACAAACACATAAAAAGATTACCCACAGCAAGGGGGGGCACCGAGGACCTCTGCAAGTGAAGTTACACCTCCATTTAAGTTCAAATTTCTAAGTTTAGACACCCGAAAATCACCTAAGTGACAAAAAAAATGGCCGCCGAACAAAACAAAAACGAGGCTAAAGGATCCTAAACACGCAAAACACCACCAAACACCTATGGATTTTCCGAAAAAGTCGGACGACATAGAAAACGAAGGACACTAAATCAGGCACAGCCGCATACCACACATTAGGCACGATTTTAGAACAATAACTTATACAATCCGGAAGTACACAGCTACCCTAACGGATTTGCCTTGCGCACGCACACTATTACACTACACACTGCACACATTCATGACGCTTATACAGCAGCTCCACAGCACTGATGATGCAGCAACATGAAAACAGATTGCCAGCTCTTCAACACAATGCTGCATATATCACTTCACAATAGGTAAAGTATATTAATTTCTCATTTTATTAATTATTCATTGCCATACCAAAAAAAAACAACAAAGCTGCTCATAGCACACAAACAACCAAGAGGCAAGCAATGAGCGCCGTAGGCGATCATTGCGAGCTACGCGATGAGTGCTAAAGACGCTCAGCGTGAGGCTCGCAATGAGCGCCAAAGGATCTTGGAACACCAACAAAATATATGTCGCACACAAACAACATTACCTGCCATACAATCTTATTGCTGTCCTTTTTTGACGGGCAAGTCGCTAGTATAATATAAATGCCTGTCAGCATCCTGCCCCCCTGCCGGCACTGGGGAGCTACAGATCATTGAGGGAACCATGAATGCCAACATATACTGTGACACACTGAAGCAGAGCATGATCCCCTCCCTCAGAGACTGGGTCGCAGGGCAGTATTTCAACATGATAACGACCCCAAACACACCTCCAAGACAACCACTGCCTTGCTAAAGAAGCTGAAGGTAAAGGTGATGGACTGGCCAAGCATGTCACCAGACCTAAACACTATTGAGCATCTGTGGGGCACTCACTTTTGTTGCCAACGGTTTAGACATTAATGGCTGTGTGTTGAGTTATTTTGAGGGGACAGCACATTTACCCTGTTATACAGGCTGTACACTTACTACTTTACATTGTAGCAGAGGGGCACTTCTTCAGTGTAGTCACATGAAAAGATATAATAAAATATTTACATGAGAGGGGTGTACTTACTTTTGTGAGATACTGTATATATGTGTATGTGTGTGTGTGTATGTATCATGTTCTAAGGTAATGCCCACTACTCTCTGCATTTATCTTTTGGTTATTTAGAAGACAGCTGTCCATCCCTCTATATATGAATGTGCCTCTTGTGTTGATATATCAAATGGGTGGATGCAGATGATAGATAGATAGATAGATAGATATAGATAGATAGATAGATAGATAGATAGATAGATAGATAGATAGATAGATAGACATACTGATAGATAGATAGATAGATAGATAGATAGATAGATAGATAGATAGATAGATAGATAGATAGATAGACATACTGATAGATAGATAGATAGATAGATAGATAGATAGATAGATAGATAGATAGATAGACATACTGATAGATAGATAGATAGATAGATAGATAGATAGACATACTGATAGATAGATAGATAGATAGATAGATAGATAGATAGATAGATAAATAGATAGATAGATAGATAGATAGATAGATAGATAGATAGATAGATAGATAGATAGATAGATAGATAGATAGATAGATAGATAGATAACCATGAATGTCAGGACTGTTACATGCGAAAACAGATTGACTTTAGCTCTATTGTACTAGGCAATGTTTCGGCTGGTTGACTTCAGACTATGATCTCTCTATAAACTTGTTTGCATGTGAAAGTCCTGAGAGGGCCGTCATTCACCTCTTGGTATGTTTATGTCTTCTTTGAGTTGAAATACTCCCAGAGATCTCATTAAACATGAACCCTATCTATCTATCTATCTATCTATCTATCTAACTATCTATCTATCTATCTATATCTATTATCTATCAAAAGGTGCTTCAACAAAGTATTAGTTTAAGGGTGTGCATACTTATGCAACCATATTATTTTATTTTTATATTTTCTCTTCCCTCCACCTAAAAGATTTCAGTTTGTTTTTCAATTGAGTTGTACAGTTTATAGGTCACATAGGCGGAAAAAGTTCTGAATTGATTTATCTTTGTCTAATTTTTTTATAGCACAGAAACCTGACATTTTAACAGGGGTGTGTAGACTTTTTATATCCACTGTATCTATCTATCTATCTATCTATCTATCTATCTATCTATCTATCTATCTATCTATCTATCTATCTATCTATCTATCTATCTATCTCAGTATGTCTATCTATCTCTCAGTATATCTATCTATCTATCTATCTATCTATCTATCTCTCAGTATGTCTATCTATCTATCTATCTATCTATCTATCTCTCAGTATGTCTATCTATCTATCTATCTATCTTTCTCAGTATCTATCTATCTCATGAAAAATAAGTGACTAAGGCAGCTTTTGAAAATTGTAGGCATCATGTAAAGTGTTTATATGAGGGAGGAGGTATATGCAAGAGGATATTTCTATATAATCATATCTTATAGCATTTGACTCCCACCCCCTTCCTCCACATACGCTTAAAACTGCAACTTCCAACACTAATTGCAAACCCTGCAGAAATGTGAAACATCCCTCTCATGCATACATGCCTTCACAAAATTATCATGGATGCCTCCAGGGACCAACAGAGGCACCAACATTATTTTTGTCATTATTTCAATATTAGCTTTATGACTTTTTCCTAATTATGTTTAGTGGTCATTTTAAACGCTGCAAACCATTTAACATATTATTAAGTCTAGCTCTATAAAACATGACCTCACTAATCATGAGTGTCCAAGTGAATGGATATGGATCTGCATCATCATGTAGAGCACTAACAATCAAGTAGAATAGGAGTAAAATGTTTTTTATTTGAAACTCAATGCACTATTTTTTTTTTAAATGCTGCAGTGTTAGCTTTTACAGCATGCAAACAATTTATTCGGAGGAATACAACTGCACAACATGGCTTAGTGTACGATATTCCAGTCCCACCCAGTACTGAGTCCTGTTTGAGAATCTCCTATAATTACCTGTAATTATCACCCATAATAGTTTTCATAGTGTGTAACGGTGCGCATTGGCGGTGGGAGGTTACACACTATGTAAATGATGCATGCGCAATGCGCTGTGCGAGGGGGGGGAGGGTGGCAGAGAGACAGGGGGAGAGAGACAAGGGAGAGAGAGACAGGGAAGAGAGACAGAGGAGAGGATGGGAGACAGACAGGGTGGAGAGAGACATGGGGGGGGAAACATGGGGGGAAAGGGGGAAGAGAAACAGAGGCGAGAGACAGGGGAGAGAGACATGGGGGGGAACATGGGGGGAGAGGGGGGAGAGAAAAAGGGGCGAGAGACAGGGGAGAGAGACAGGGGAGAAGGTGGAGAGAGACATGGGGTGGGAAAACATGGGGGAGAGGGGGAAGAGAGACAGGGGCAAGAGACAGGGGAGAGAGACAGGGGAGAGAGACAGGGGAGAGGTGGAGAGAGACATTGGGGGGAATCATGGGGGGAGAGGGGGGAAAAAACAGGGGCAGAGAGACAGGGGGAGAGAGACAAGGGAGAGAGAGACAGGGTGGAGAGAGACATGGGGGGGAAACATGGGGGGAAAGGGGGAAGAGAAACAGAGGCGAGAGACAGGGGAGAGAGACATGGGGGGGAACATGGGGGGAGAGGGGGGAGAGAAAAAGGGGCGAGAGACAGGGGAGAAGGTGGAGAGAGACATGGGGTGGGGAAACATGGGGGAGAGGGGGAAGAGAGACAGGGGCAAGAGACAGGGGAGAGAGACAGGGGAGAGAGACAGGGGAGAGGTGGAGAGAGACATTGGGGGGAATCATGGGGGGAGAGGGGGGAAAAAACAGGGGCAGAGAGACAGGGGGAGAGAGACAAGGGAGAGAGAGACAGGGTGGAGAGAGACATGGGGGGGAAACATGGGGGGAAAGGGGGAAGAGAAACAGAGGCGAGAGACAGGGGAGAGAGACATGGGGGGGAACATGGGGGGAGAGGGGGGGAGAGAAAAAGGGGCGAGAGACAGGGGAGAAGGTGGAGAGAGACATGGGGTGGGGAAACATGGGGGAGAGGGGGAAGAGAGACAGGGGCAAGAGACAGGGGAGAGAGACAGGGGAGAGAGACAGGGGAGAGGTGGAGAGAGACATTGGGGGGAATCATGGGGGGAGAGGGGGGAAAAAACAGGGGCAGAGAGACAGGGGGAGAGAGACAAGGGAGAGAGAGACAGGGAAGAGAGACAGAGGAGAGGATGGGAGACAGACAGGGTGGAGAGAGACATGGGGGGGAAACATGGGGGGAAAGGGGGAAGAGAAACAGAGGCGAGAGACAGGGGAGAGAGACATGGAGGGAACATGGGGGGAGAGGGGGGGAGAGAAAAAGGGGCGAGAGACAGGGGAGAGAGACAGGGGAGAAGGTGGAGAGAGACATTGGGGGGAATCATGGGGGGATAGGGGGAAGAGAAACAGGGGCGAGAGACAGGGGAGAGAGACAGGGGAGAGGGAGGAGAGAGACATGAGGGGAGAGGGGGAAGAGAATTAGGGTCGAGAGACAGGGGAGAGAGACAGGGGAGAGGCTTGGAGAGAGACATGGGGGGAATCATGGGGGGAGAGGGGGAAGAGAAACCGGGGCGAGAGACAGGGGAGAGGGTGGGAGAGAGGCAGGGGGGAGAGAGACGGGGGAGAGAGACAGGGAAGAGAGAGACAGGGAGAGAGACAGTGGAGAGAGAGACAGGGTGGGAGATAGACAGGGGGAGAGAACCATGGGGGGAAACATGGGGGGAGAGGGGGACGAGAAAAAGGGGCGAGACAGGGGAGAGAGAGACAGGGAGAGAGACAGTGGAAAGAGAGATAGGGTGGGAGATAGACAGGGGGGCGAGAGACATGGGGGGAAACATGGGGGGAGAGGGGGAAGAGAAAAAGGGGCAAGAGACAGGGGAGAGGGTGGGAGAGAGGCAGAGGGGGAGAAACGGGGGAGAGAGACAGGGTGGGAGATAGACAGGGGGGAGAAAGACATGGGGGGAATCATGGGGGGAGAGGGGGAAGAGAAACCGGGGCGAGAGACAGGGGAGAGGGTGGGAGAGAGGCAGGGGGGAGAGAGACGGGGGAGAGAGACAGAGGAGAGGGTGGGAGAGAGACAGGGGGAGAGAGAGACAGGGTGGGAGATAGACAGGGGGAGAGAGACATGGGGGGAGAGGGGGACGAGAAAAAGGGACGAGACAGGGGAGAGAGAGACAGGGAGAGAGACAGTGGAGAGAGAGATAGGGTGGGAGATAGACAGGGGGGAGAGAGACATGGGGGGAAACATGGGGGGAGAGGGGGAAGAGAAAAAGGGGCGAGAGACAGGGGAGAGGGTGGGAGAGAGGCAGAGGGGAGAGAGACGGGGGAGAGAGACGGGGAGAGACACAGGGGAGAGAGAGACAGGGGAGAGAGACATGGGAGAGGGACGGGTGGAGAGAGACATGGGGGGAAACATGGGGGGAGAGGGGGAAGAGAAACAGGGGAGAGGGTGAGAGAGAGGCAGAGGGGAGAGAGACAGGGGAGAGAGACAGGGGAGAGAGACAGGGGAGAGAGACAGGGGAGAGAGACATGGGAGAGGGACGGGTGGAGAGAGACATGGGGGGAAACATGGGGGGAGAGGGGGAAGAGAAACAGGGGCGAGAGACAGGGGAGAGGGTGGGAGAGAGGCAGAGGGGAGAGAAACGGGGGATAGAGACAGGGTGAGAGATAGACAGGGGGGAGAAAGACATGGGGGGAAACATGGGGGGAGAGGGGGAAGAGAAACAGGGGAGAGGGTGGGAGAGAGGCAGAGGGGAGAGAGACAGGGGAGAGAGACAGGGGAGAGAGAGAGACAGGGGGAGAGACTGAGGAGAGGGTGGGAGATAGACATGGGGAGAGAGACGGGGGAGAGAGACAGGGAAGAGAGAGACAGGGAGAGAGACAGTGGAGAGAGAGACAGGGTGGGAGATAGACAGGGGGAGAGAGACATGGGGGGAAACATGGGGGGAGAGGGGGACGAGAAAAAGGGGCAAAACAGGGGAGAGAGAGACAGAGAGAGAGACAGTGGAGAGAGAGACTGGGTGGGAGATAGACAAGGGGGAGAGAGACATGGGGGGAAACATGGGGGGAGAGGGGGAAGAGAAAAAGGGGCGAGAGACAGGGGAGAGGGTGGGAGAGAGGCAGAGGGGAGAGAGACGGGGGAGAGAGACAGAGGAGAGGGTGGGAGAGAGACAGGGGGAGAGAGAGACAGGGAGGGACAGGGGGGAAGAGACACAGGGAAGGGAGGGGGAGGGAGAGACACAAGGGAGGGGGAAAGAGACAAAGGGGAGGGTGGGAGAGAGAGACAGGGTGGAGAGAGACAGGGGAGGGAGAGAGGGGAAGAGAAACAGGGGAGGGAGAGGGGGGGAGACACAGGGGAGGGAAAGGAGGGAAGAGACACAGGGGAGGGAGAGACAGGGGAGAGAGAGACAGGGGAGGGAGAGGGAGGAGAAACAGGGGAGGGAAAGGAAGGAAGAGACACAGGGGAGGGGGGAAAAGAGACATGGGGTGGGGGGTTGGGAAGAGACACCTCAATATTATTGCATCATTTATGATGGGCAATTTACTAGTAAATATTAAACCAGTAAGATATTAACAATTAATGAGAGGAGATCTAAAAAGATTGAACTTGATGGACTAAAGTATTGTTTTCAACCTCAATTACTATGTAACTATATGTATCAATTTAAAAATAAATGAACAGTTTTCCACTTGATTTCGAGTGCTCTTTATGATGGTGCCGAGCAGTATGATGAATTCCAAGTCGCTTTAATAGCTGCATTTTTGTGTAACTATAATGGATCTAAATAGGGAAATCCTATTATATAGAGGAATGTGTCAGGTATTGATAAATTATATGTATATATGTGTATTGTACATTAGTTTACAGATTCCCATCACACTTAAGTTAATAGGACTGATGTGCCATTAACAAATTAAGGGCCTTGTAAGTGTGTGTGCTGATTGGCTGTTGGAGTCATGATCCAATGGCCTGTCCCAGGCCGGTTACCTCGTATCAATAGCAAACAAGCATTGATTTTATGGCGCAGTCACTTTGGGAGCACGATGAGTAACTCCGGGCAGCGCTATCACTGTCTAACACGGAAATGGACCAACTAACAAGATGAGCATTGATCCAGCATTATGTTTGATCAATAATGAAATAAGTAACTGCAGGGCCAAATTAAAATGCAAGCTGGCTATGAACACAGGAGGGGTGACGGCAAGTGGGCGGAAAAGGACACAGAAAAGGTCCTCATTATGGGAAAACAATGAGTCCGCAATATTAATGCAAACATAATTGCATCTGGTTATAATAAAAAGCTCTAACTAAAAGTGGAAGTGTGCTGCAATCCGTATACAATGTAGTTATGTTATGCATACGATCCGTATTCAGAGGTAATGGTATTATCAACAGCAATTAATTAAGATTAGCAGTGGGGAGGTACGAAGAAGAATCGCATGTCCAGTAGAAAATGGTAACTGTGACGGAGGCTGATTGTTAAATGCCTCTCTCACTATTATGTTTTTTGTATCTGCTTGGGCACTGCTAATCTTAATTAGTTGCCTTTGGAGAGAGTTGACCGTTCAGTTAGTTTATACATAAAATAGCCCAAAGTGTCTAATAAAAAGCTGCAGCGAAGGTATTAATGGACTAGCCTCGTTCCTGCCACATAACACTTGTCCTCTGTGCACTAAGCTGTCTCCCTGTGAAAGACTTGTACATTATAAGCTTGTCCTGCTGATATGCAAAGCTCTACATGATGATGGCCCCAGCTACCTGAAGGAGATGCAGATCTATTAAGCATCCACAGAATCTCCCCACAAAGATTCTGGTTGTTGTTGTTTAGTCGTTCAGTTGCGTCCGACTCTCCGTGACTCAATGGACCACAGCATGCCAGGTGCAGCTCTCAGTCACTGCCCCTATGAGCTCCATCAAGTTCATTGCTCATCTATCCATCTCCACCTCAGTAACCCTATTCTTTTTGTGCCTTCAATCTTTCCCAGCATTAGAATATGTTCTATGGAAACCTGCCGTCTCATAATATGGCCAAAATATTTTAGCTTCAGCCTCATGATCAAACCTTCCAGTGAACAGTTTGTCTTGATTTCCTGAAGTACTGATTGATTGGATCTTCTTGCAGTCCAAGGGACTCTAAGCAGTTTTCTCCAACACCACAATTCCAAGTAGACCAAGTATGGTTACCCAATATGGGCAGGTCATAGTAGAGAGGTTCTGGTACTATCTACATAATAGGAGAGGACCTAATCAGAGGCGGAGCTACCGCCGGGGCCCTGCTTATGCGGCCACGACTACGTTTTGTCCTTAGCCCAAAATGCCACCGCCCCTCTCGGCTCCTGGCCCTCTTGTGGTCCCATCTACCCCAAATTTCGTTTTTTGCCCCATGCACTAGCTCCGCCCCTGGACTTAATATGGACCTTTTCAAAAAGAGACTGATGAACACCCTTTTAACCCACTTTCAATAAGTTATAATTCTTTCTCTCTCTCTGATTTTTCTTTCTTCCCTTAAATGCTTTGAGTCCTTGAGTCCTTTCTTGAAGAAAAGTGCTATATATATTTATTATAATTAATATTATTATATTCTATAGAAATGTATTATTATTATTATTATTATTATTATTATTATTATTATTATCAGTATACTTCCCTTTTGGATTGCTACCTTGTTGTGGTGAAGGAACTTGTGTACTTTAATGAAGCTGTGAGCTAGACCAAGTATGGTTACCCAATATGGGCAGGTCATAGCAGAGAGGTCAGACAAATCACGGTCCACTGGAGTAGGAGCTGGCACCAACTCCATATCTCTGCCATATCTCTCTATGCACAAGCAGAGACATAATGATAGATGTGCCTGGCGTGCTGTGGTCCATAGGGTCACAGAGAGTCGGACACAACTGAACAACTAAACAACAACAGCAATTATTATCTTCTATATAATTATATTATAATTATTATTGTTTTATTACAATTATTATCTTCTATATACATAGGTGTGTTAGGCATTCTGTGATCCATATGGTAACAAAGAGTTGGACACAACTGAACAACTAAACAAAAACAGCAATTATTATCTTCTAGATAAATATATTATAATTATTATTACTTTATTATAATTATTATCTTCTATATACATAGACATAATGATAGGTGTGTCTGGCGTGCTGTGGTCCATAGGGTCACAAAGAGTTGGACACAACTGAACAACTAAACAACAACAATAGCAATTTTTATCTTCTATACAAATGCATTATACTGATTATTATTTTATTATTATCATTATTATTATTATTATTATTATCTTCTATATACATTATCCACTTAACGTCTGTGGAGGGCAATTCGCGGGCCACCAATAGTCCAGGATTTGAATAGCTCTCTACTACAGCACTCCGTTATTCGGTTTCTGTTTGTTGCATTTGGGCAGAGAGAAGCTGAAATCCTGGTCTGTTGTCCACCACTGACTTAAATAGTGGTCTTGGGACAGGTTGTCACTGTCAGACCCTCTAGTCCTCTAGTGACCAAGCCTTGTTTGCACAGCCTAATTAAGTCATCCCTCTGTGTGTTTATTTAGCCAGAGCAGTGAGTTAAGAAGATGATACTTAAGGAGGATTATTAAAGCACCACTGCAGTTCAAGAAAAAATACACTTGATTGTCAACTATGTGCCAAACTAGCAATAATAGCAGCTGTGTAAGAAATAGCCATAAATCATTTTGGAGAAAATCTGTGTTATTGAAGATTCTGTTTATGAGTAAAGGAATCCATTTTGTATTTGTTACATCACATCTAGATGATGAGTGTGTGTAGTTATCAGTGGAGGGAGAGGTGGGAAGGAAGGAACAGGGAGAAGTCCAGAGCTTTTGTTTGATAACTGGATATGATTGAAATTGACACTACATCCCTTCCCCTGCACTTGCCCAAAATCAGGACGTTGCATCAATCAATGCAACCATGGCTTTCACAACTTCCACCTAAGTATCATGGATCCCTCTAGGGACTTGTTTCCAGCTTAATTATGTTATTAGTCAAACTCACAGTTTTCAGACATATATTTTTTTATTGTGCGGTGGCCCTTTAAGTCTAATTCTTGGAAGAATATGGTGTAAAAATGGCACTTTTTATCAAGAGAACATAGACACGGATTAGACATAATTGGCCTACCTAGTCTACCCATGCCCCTTTGTGGTTTGAATGTCCACTGTGGTCATTTCTATTTGATCTTGTGAATAAAAATGTTATAATGGGCAAGAAGTAGTAAAGTTGTTACATTTTTAGAAACAATTATTCTTTATGTACCGGCTTCCATTGTCGATTACGTCTGCTTATTGCAGCTTCTGTATCAACAGGGTGCACTCATGTAAACTAATGACCTTTTACTAAATACTATCAAAAATGACGGCAAAAAAATGTAAAGCCTTGCAATGCTGTTGTTTGCCACACAACAAAGGTTCTTCCCCCCCGCCCCCTCTACTTTACGGCACTCGCAATGAGCGCCTTCGGCAGCCTTTTTTTTTTTCAAGCCTGTAACTCAGATGCTGTTTGGAGCCTCTCCCCCCTCGCCAATAAATTTGCGAGCGTTACAGACAAATGCTCTCACCCCTCTGTCTCTTCCCCCTCTCCCTCCCCTGTGTCTCTTTCCCCCCTCCCCTGTGTCTCTTTATCCGCTCTCCCCTCCTTGTTTCTCTTTCCCCCTCTCTCCCTCCCCTGTGTCTCTTTGCCCTCCTCTCCCTCCCCTGTGTCTCTTTCCCTCCACTCCCTCCCCAGTGTCTCTTTCCCCCTTTCCCTTCTGTATCTCTGCCCCCCTCTCTCTCCCCTGTGTCTCTTTCCCACCACTCCCTCCCCAATGTCTCTTTCCCCCCTCTCCCTCCCGTGTCTTTTTACCCCCCTTCTCCCTGGCCTTTTTTTCTCCCTTATCTCCCTCCCCTGTGTCTCTTTCCCCCCACTCCCTCCCCTTTGTCTCTCCCCCTCTCTCCCTAAACTGTGTCTCTTCCCCCCCCTCTCCCTCCTTTTTGTCTCTCCCCCCTCTCCCTCCCCTGTGTCTTTTGCTCCCCTCCCTCCCCTCTGTCTCTTTTCCCTCCCCCCTCCCTTCCCTGTGCTCCTTTTGCCATTTACGGGTGTGAAAACATTTGCGGGCTTGGTGAAATTGATCAATTTCCCCAAGCCCGCAAAGAGCTTTCCGAGTTATTGCCCTGCAAAGAAATTATGCTTTTAACGGCCGCCCTTTTTTTTCAAGCCCGTAACTCGAAAGCCATTGAGACCCCAAAGACCCCAATTGAATAGAAAATTAGCTTTCAACCTCACTTATGGACTCCCAGCCTCAGTGGGAGCCAGGGAGCCCATAATTGAAATACAATCTCATTTCCTATTCAATTGGTTTCTTTTGGCGGCCTCTCAATGGCTTCCGAGTTACGGGCTTGAAAAAAATGGCGCCCATTTTTTTTTCCAAGCCCGTAACTCGGCAGCTGTTCTGAGCCTCTCCCCCCTCTACCTTGCGAGCCTCACGGTGAGCGCCTTCGGCAGGATGTATTTACATATATTTCTAACACAAACTATACGTTTAAAATATGTTAAATCATCACATCTGTTTCCTTGCACAGTCCGTACACAAATGGAAATAATAAAAATGCTATTTTTTTTCTCACCTAGGGTCATTAGATTTATGGTCGTAGAACTAAATCCTTAAAAACACACAAAAATACAACATTTCCTCTGAAATCAAATGTGGAAAAAAATCCCAAATGATTTGCCAGTTGCTTTTTCTCAATGAAAGTGTATAAAAAAAAAACAAAACACATTTTTCTTTGTGTATTCAGATTTCAATCTTTTGCAGGCATTTTTGGGGTTAAATACACAGTGTTACGATGCAATAAAGCTCTTAGTCTGGCAACACTCTTTCTCATATAGATTTGCCCCATAATCTGAGCTGTTTTTTATAGCAATTAAAATCTAAGATCTGGATATTTTCAGTAAAAAAATGATAAACACCAGAGAATATCTAGAACATGCTGTTTTTATTAAAGTTCCCACGTTTTGTTTGGGTCTGAATTACCAAAAATTATAGACATCAGAAATATGGGAAAGTGAAAAAGGGCTTCAGGGTGGGGGATAAAGAAGCAGACATCAAGTTTAGGAACAAAGATGTAAAGTGGGTGTAAGATGATTGCCAAGGAATAAATACAGGGGTGTCATGGGAATACCTGGCCCGATTCACTAAACATGGCGGGTGCTTCACTGTAATAGCAGGATTCTCCTTAGATAGGGCTAGTCCTGGTCTGGTTGTGGTGGCCATGTAATGGCCCAGATATGTCAGCAGTGCTATACAGCAGCATGCGTAGATGATACACACATTTGTTATTTCTCTCTATCTATCCTCTCATACACCCTTTTTCTCTCTCTCACACACTTTTATTCACTGTTCATCTATTTCTCCCTCTCTTTTGTTCTCTCTCTCTCTCTTGACAAATTGTCTTTCACTTACACATATTCTCGTTGTCTCTGGCCCATGGTCTCGCTCCCTCTCTCTTTCTCTTCCAGTCCATGCTCTCAGTCCCTCTCTCTCTCTCTCTCTGGTTTATGATCTCAATCCCTCTCATTGTCTCTGGTCCATGCACTTTGGTCCATTCTATGTCTGGGTGGACATGGCGCATTAGGGCCAGCACTTGATCTCTGTGGCCTTGGGGATCCAACCAGACTGGGGAGTGTGGAAGGAATTGGCCTTCCAAGCCCAGGCATTTACCATTGACTGTTAGTGTCTGCCTTTCCCTCTCATTCTCTGTGGTCCATGCTCTCAGTCCCTCTCATTCTCTCTGGACCATGCTCTCAGTCCCTCTCATTCTCTCTGGTCCATGCTCTCAGTCCCTCTCATTCTCTCTGGTCCATGCTCTCAGTCCCTCTCATTCTCTCTGGTCCATGCTCTCAGTCCCTCTCATTCTCTCTGGTCCATGCTCTCAGTCCCTCTCATTCTCTCTGGTCCATGCTCTCAGTCCCTCTCATTCTCTCTGGTCCATGCTCTCAGTCCCTCTCATTCTCTCTGGTCCATGCTCTCAGTCCCTCTCATTCTCTCTGGTCCATGCTCTCAGTCCCTCTCATTCTCTCTGGTCCATGCTCTCAGTCCCTCTCATTCTCTGTGGTCCATGCTCTCAGTCCCTCTCATTCTCTCTGGTCCATGCTCTCAGTCCCTCTCATTCTCTCTGGTCCATGCTCTCAGTCCCTCTCATTCTCTCTGGTCCATGCTCTCAGTCCCTCTCATTCTCTCTGGTCCATGCTCTCAGTCCCTCTCATTCTCTCTGGTCCATGCTCTCAGTCCCTCTCATTCTCTCTGGTCCATGCTCTCAGTCCCTCTCATTCTCTCTGGTCCATGCTCTCAGTCCCTCTCATTCTCTCTGGTCCATGCTCTCAGTCCCTCTCATTCTCTCTGGTCCATGCTCTCAGTCCCTCTCATTCTCTCTGGTCCATGCTCTCAGTCCCTCTCATTCTCTGTGGTCCATGCTCTCAGTCCCTCTCATTCTCTCTGGTCCATGCTCTCAGTCCCTCTCATTCTCTCTGGTCCATGCTCTCAGTCCCTCTCTCTCTCTGGTCCATGGTCTCACTCTCTCTCTCTCTCTGGTCCATGGTCTCACTCTCTCTCGCTCTGGTCCATGGTCTCACTCTCTCTCGCTCTGGTCCATGGTCTTAATCTCTCTTATTCTTTATGATCCATGCTCTCAATCCCTCTCATTCTATCTGGTCTATACACTCAGTCCCTCTTATTATCTATGGTCCATGCTCTCAGTCCCTCTCATTCTCTCTGGTCCATGCTCTCAGTCCCTCTCTCTCTCTGGTCCATGGTCTCACTCTCTCTCTCTCTCTGGTCCATGGTCTCACTCTCTCTCGCTCTGGTCCATGGTCTTAATCTCTCTTATTCTTTATGATCCATGCTCTCAATCCCTCTCATTCTATCTGGTCTATACACTCAGTCCCTCTTATTATCTATGGTCCATGCTCTCAGTCCCTCCCATTATCTCTGGTCCATGCTCTCAGTCCCTCTCATTCTCTCTGGTCCATGCTCTCAGTCCCTCTCATTCTTTATGATCCATGCTCTCAATCCCTCTCATTCTATCTGGTCTATACACTCAGTCCCTCTTATTATCTATGGTCCATGCTCTGTATGTGGAAACATGGACCATAAGGGCCAACACTTTCACCCTAAATGAGCTTGATTACTGAGGTCTTTCTCCGTCTGATGCATGCTCTTAGTCCCTCTTAAGGGCCTTCGACTGGCTTGACAGGGCTGCAATGAGCGCCGCAGGCCGAAGGCACTCATCGCCACCTGTACGTGACTGGCTTGAGGGGAGAGAGGCTCAAAATGACGAATTACAGGCTTAAAAAAAAATTATGAATTTTACGGGCAGCATTTTTTTAAAGCCTGTAACTTAGAAGCCGTCCGGAGGCCGCCAAAACACGCCAATTAATAAAAAAAAGGCGGGGAGCCTGTAAGTGAGGTTGCAAGCTAATTTTTTAATTAATTGGTGTTTTTGGGAGGTCTGAAAACGGCTAAGTGAGGGAAAAAATGGCGGCCGTAAAGCCATAACTTTTTTTCAAGCCTGTAGATCGGAAACACATTTCGGGCTTGGGGAAAATGAACTATATATATATATATATTGAATGCCAAAAAGTGTCCAGTACACTAACAGAAGGGAATATTACTTTATATAGACATTTGTGTACAAACATATTCTAATGTACTGTCCTACATCTTCTGCCCCCTGAAAAAGTACCACCCTAGGCCCCGGCCTTATGGGGCTAAGCAGAAGAACACAACTGAACTAAGCAATGAGCTCTGTTTCCTATGTGGAAAATTGACATTGCAGCCCTTCACATCCCTTGTGATAGATTCAAGAACCCCCCAAATGGGCTTATTCCTGTTGCAAATGGGTTAAATTAAAGCTCTATCCCATTCCCCAAATTCCAAAGGGCTGAAATGGTTAAAGGAGATTTCTTTCCCAATCATGTCAGTACAATTGGCAGATGAGGGCCCCCCGCAGAGCGATCCCCATGTGTGATGCAGCTTATCTGCCAGTCTGGGGGTTGGGGGCCCAGCTTTGATCCAGCAGATCCCAAATTAGGAAGCCCCTCTGCATCCCTGCACACCTTGCCTTGCACCCATTTGTATATTGTATGTTTACAGAGCAGTTATTAGCCCTTTGTTGGGCCCCAGTCTGGCTGTGCCAAAAAGTAAGAAGAACAAAAACCTGACAATACACAATATCTAATCAATAAATTACCAATAATAGTGCAGGAAATTGGGACTTCAAAGCAATTTGTCATTACTAACAGCTTAATGATGCATGGCCTGTGTACCTCTGTTAGGTAAATACACTTATCTGAGGCTTTTAGCTCCTAAAGTGTTAAACTGCAGCCAAAGACAATGGAACTTCCTAAATATACAGCCCCCAGATCTGGAAACAGTGACAACTAATTGAGACCCAGGAGTGTGTGTTTACAGCAATAAATCACATTTGTTTTCTTTCTCTGTCCTGTCTGAAATGTTCCAGTTACTGTCCTGTATGTTTTTATGGCTCATTATATATATATATATATATATATATATATATATATATATATACATATATATCTCCTTGATAGAGACCACATTACTTGCTTATATTGTGTGTGTGTATATGTGTATATATATATATATATATATATATATATATATATACATATATATATATATGTACATACATACATATATATATATATTTATTATTTAGTTATTCAATCTCCCCATGATGTCTATCCATATAATTATTAACTCAATTTGAATAATTTATTTACCACCATATGTATTTGTTCATTTACTATCCAAAGAAACAGAAAGTTGTTTTAATGTGTATTTTTGGTGAACAAAACTAGCACTTATGCATCTTATCCATTATAATATCTGGCTAATCTTCTTTTTATTTGTAAATTACAAATCTGTCTCGTAGATTTGAAAAGAAAACATGCTTACGCAATGCCACGTTCTGCTCATTTATATATATATATTTGTTGTTTAGTCGTTCAGTCGTGTACGACTCTCTGTGACCCTATGGATGCAGCATGTCAGACACATCTTGTGTCTGGTTGTGCTTTTCCGCACGGTTTTCATGACAAAAATACTGGATTGGGTTGCCAGTTCCTTTTCTAGTGGACCCCAGTTTGTCTGACCTCTCTGCTATAACCAGCCCATCTTGGGTGACCCTACACGGTATTGCTCACAGCTTTATTGATGTACACAAGCCCCTTCACCATGACAAGGTAGCGATCCGAAAGGGGATAATGGTAATATTCAGTATTAATTTCATTGTTAAAATTTAGAGTATTTGCCTCCATCCTGATAAGGTCGTTAAAGGGACAGTGAGGGTTGACTGAGAAACAGATCTTAAGAACAATTAGATTTGATAAGAGAATATCATTGAGAATCATTAAGAAGGGGCTTGTGTACTTAAATGAAGCTGTGCGCAATACCATGGGGCTGCTATAAGGTTCAATGAGGCTACCATCAGATTAGCCACAGCAGCCTTCAGCAAACTGCCCTACAGAAGTTGTCAAAGCTTAGTTATTTTTTATGCCACTGTTTTGGTAAGTTTATCTACTAATTTTACAACTTGAGGGATAAGGAAAAATCAAAACACATAAGTAATAGCAGTGGCATAAATTGTACTTTTGTTTGGCACATATATATATATATATATATATATATATATATATGTATATATATATATATATAGGCACTTATGGACAGGTCTACAGGAGCAGGTGCCCTAGATAACATCCATCCCGTTGCATGGCCAGCAAAATGTTATCATTTAAAGAAAATGCATCTTTGCAGGGCGTCTCTGGATAAAACCCAGCCCTGCAGTATATATGCCCATACTAATCCTACCATAAAGGGATATCTAACCCTTTAAACATAGGCAATTTATGACTGGGTATAAATAACAAGATGTGACTCAGCTACATTAATTATGTCAACATGATGTAATCTTCCTGAGCCTCATTTCTAAGGAAATCTGATTCATAAAACTTAAAGACTGTTGAGGGGCAGAAATGACGGAAACTTTATAATAATTTATATTCCAGGTTATAATAGTTTTCAGGAGCACTGGGGGGGTGGGGGAGGGGGGGGCACATTTCCCTTGATTTGTAGCATGTATGTGTTCATGTACATAAGCTGTTTTTGTGGTGGATTTGGGACCTATCCTCTTATGGTAGAGCAGCTGAAGGCAGGAGTAGTGGCGGTGAGCATCTGCTAGATGGCACTGCCGATATTCCGGTGCCATATCATAGAGTCAAGGTTTCGTAAACTGTTGGGGTTGGGGTGAGGGTTAGGGTTTGGGTGAGGGTTGGGGATGAGGGTTAGGGTTCGAGTGAGGGTTGGGGTGAGATCAAGGGTTAGGCTGGCATTCTAAGCTTAGAACTTCTCTCACATATTAACAGCGCCGCAAAATATCGGCAGCGCCATCTAGCAGTTGGTGGCCGCACTGCATCGACGGATCTGTCCCGACACCAGGATAGGTCCGGACTTGCTTATGGGTTTACATAGTATGATATAAGAAGAGGTAACAATAACATGCAAATATTGGGAGAGATTTACTAAGCAGTGTGCTTCAATAAGTTCTATTTAATGTGATAATTAATTGCCATTGTGGCCATTTCCAGTCCCTGCAACAGCTTAGTATTTCTTGCCTATTTTCTCTACACATTTATATTTGTCTTCTGCCCGCCAAGGCCCCACTATTGTACATTGCTACTGAAAATGTCGGCGATATACGAGTAATGTGATAATATACTAACAGTAAGACGTATCAGTATCCTGGAATAATCACTGAAGGAGCAGGAGCAGATCTTGGCATTACAAGAGGAATTCTGAGAATGTTGATTCACTTGCCTATTTTAACTTGAATTTAAACATGATTAAACAGCCCCCTCCCATAGGCAAACATTGGCAATGTCCCCCTCTCACTTCAAAGACCGAGCTATTAGCACCAAAGGCCTCAATAATAGCAGATTGTGCGCTGGGCGTAAGATGCAGATTTAGTGTAAGTGAAGAATTGTTCTGAATATATATTTTACATTTATTTCAGGTGTAAACAAGTGGAAAACAAATTGGACGGTTGTAAAATCAGCCTGTGTGTTTATGTATATACTAATGGGACTTGGGGGAAGCAATGCAGTGTGCCCTGTATGGCTTCCGCAGGGATATATATATATATATATATATATACAGAGAGAGAGAGAGAGCGAGAGAGAGAGAATTATTAAATTACCAGATTACTGGACATTCATGGCTGTGTCACTATATATATATATATATATATATATATATATATATATATATAGTAAATAAGTAGTACATCCGTGTTCACATTTGAATATCTAAAGCAAGTTAAAAATACCTTCTTCCAGCTCCGAATTCCAAGAAAAACAGTTATTACACTGCATTCCGTGAAGCTGAGCTGGGACCTGCAAATGTGCCCACAAATGCCTTAAAGCTGTGTAATACAGCGGGTATAATCTTAAAGGAAGCCATGTTTGATAATGGCTATGGATTGAAGAGCGAGGCATTTGTGGGCACATTTGCATGTCCCAGCTCAGCTTCCCAGAATGCAGTGTAATAACTGTTTTTCTTGGAATTCGGAGCTGGAAGAAGGTATTTTAACTTGTTTTAGACATTCAAATGTGAACACAGATGTGCTTTTTATTTCCTGTACTACTATACGGTGGAGGCTTCTATCGCTCTTTTGCCCACTATATTAAAAAAAAAATATATATATATACACATCTAAACATCTACAGCCTTATTAAATTGTGATTCAGTAAATTTAAAAGGGCTCTAAATAAACACATAGCAAATTGTTCACAGAAGTTTTTAGTTAGTGAAGACCTTGCTTTTGGATAGAAGATCACTAACTAAAAACTTTTGTAAAAAAAATATGCTATGTGCTTATTTAGAGCCCTATTCAATTTATTAGCTTAGTGTATATATTATAATTAGATATTGCATTAGATAAATTCCTTCTTTCATAGCCAATTATGGTATATATATATATATATATATATATATATATATATATATATATATTATAAGTAATAAAAAAAATACCACATCAATTAATAATTGGTTGGATAAATTTGCTTGACAACTTTATCCACAATGCCTTCAAGCTCATAGTGGCTTCCGACATATCTATTATGGGGGGTCCTCAGCAAAGGGCTTTGAAGACTTGATTAAACATAGTGACTTTGAGCCTTTTGTCTTGTATAGACATATAACACATATATTGTTACATATTTGTTAGATTGGGAAATTGAATATATTGTATTTATTTTCCTATACAATATAATATTCTTTACACTTGCTCTCACTCTGTGCTAAGTATAATATGCAGAGGTTTTGTTACTTACTGTACCTAAGCATATTATGTATCTTCATTACCTGTAGATTTGTTATATCTGCATCCCCATATCTAATATAAAAGTGGGGAATATGCCCTTATTTAATCTGATTTGATATAAATCTAGTCCTCATGTTAGTGCCATGTGGCCACTAGTTGTGCCCCAGCTCTCCATATAGGTGAATTCTTGCTCAAACACATTTATCTCATTATAGACAACTATTTCATATATCCCCCCCATTCTAAGACATCCATTTTCTCCATTGCTCCTCCAGATCTTTCTACATTTCCTGCCCATTTATTTTCCATTAATAAACCATTACTCACCCTCATACTGACCTGAACCCAGCCTCACTCATAAATCCCACCTCCCCTTTTTGTAAGCCCCCCTCTCTTCATACCTCTCTAGCCTCCAGCCTACTCAGGATGTCACCCTGACCATCCATCATGGACTTTTCTCCTAATATTTGTCCTCTTCCCCAGAAATAAAAGTTGATCTGTTCTGCATACATCCCCCTGTGTCTTGCATTGTCCCTGCATCCCCTCTCCAGCCATGTAAACACATGTATTCCTCTCTCTGCAGGCTCAGTCTGTATTGATTCACTTTGTTGATTAGGAATCCATCTTCATGACACAAGACAGCAAGCCTAGATAATAAAGTCATCACCTTGGCTTCATGAACTTAGCTGTTAGCAGGATCCTCACAGATAAGCAACTTTAATTTAAACACAAAATGTAATAGACTGAATAAGAGAGATCTCCAGAAACTTGCTGTTATGAAGTAGATCAGATGTATAGAATATATATATATATATATATATATATATATATATATATATATATATATATATAGGTATATGTATGTATTCACAACTGTGCCTATATATATATATATATATATATATATATATATATATATATAGATATAAACATATTAAAACGTAATAATAATAAATAATATATATATATGTATATATATATATATATATATATATATATATATATATATATATATATATATACACACACAAACAGCATACACTCCACCCTCAAACATCAAGAATAGTGCAATATGGGTTCCTACTTGTTTCATCTCTTAGGATTTACAAATGGAGACATATATATATATATATGTATGTATGTGTATATATGTATGTATGTGTATATATCTATATATATATATCTATATATATATATGTATATGTATATATATATATATACACATATATCTCTCTCTCTATATATATATATATATATATATATATATGTATATTTGTATATATGTATAGTTGTATATATATATATATATATATATATATATATATATACACGCAATATAAGCAGGTAATGTGGTCTTTATCAAGGAGAAATCTTGTCTTATATCACTTCATAAACTTAATTATTTAGAACTATCTAAATGTGAATATGTGTGGATCTGTTTCGTTTTTTTTTTTATTATAGATAGATATAATAGATGCATATTTTAAATATATTTAAATATATATATTATGTTTGTATTAATGGAATACATATATTACTCTGCTAATGTACATAAATACTATTTCAATGTACACTATATATATAATTATATTACAATAGTTCTGATATATATATATATATATATATGTATATACAGTTTGAGAGCTAAAAAAAATGTTATGAAACAAATATTTGCTAATAGAACATTATATGTAATTATATGTAACTAATTGTATGATTATTATTTGCTGATACCAGATGACAAATGTCCCCATCCAATCCCACCTCCATAAGGATGTTCCTATTTAAACAAACAAAACTAAATATCAGATAAATATCATTAAGATTAATATCTAGTTTGCAGGCTGATTTAGCAGGAAACAATTAAATAATCTTCATTTCATCTTGTCCTCCCAGCTGTATGGAGGGGGGAGAATTCCCGGCAGCCCCCGGGATATTAGGAGATTAGCATATAAGGTCTGATAACAGATAAACCTCATACGATTAGAGATGTCTATTTCAGATTTCCATATATTGATTCAGGGAATTTTAATTCTGGGACTTGTTATAGTTTAATCCGTATTTATTACAATATGAAACCTTATCTTTAAATAAGCTGTGAAGGTCGCTCTAACCAGAAAGGGGTTTGCATTATATCTTTAGTAAAAAAATATATATATTTAAAAAAAAACAAAAAAACACGATTTTGGAAAAGATTTAACGATCAGGATGTGGGTTTTTATTTATAATATAAAAACATCGAGGAATATACAAATTTACGGTATAGACCATTCCTATAAATATAAATCGGTTTATATTATGTTTTTCTATAAATTCCAAATTTAAATATAAACAACAACACAGTAAAGATTTTCTATATTGTGTATAGCAATATTTTTTCAATCTTTTAGTGTAAATAAATTATATTTTTATATTTGAAATAATTATAAATTAAAGCGAATTAATGATGTCAATTTTCTAAAAAACAAACAAACTAGTATTTCGACCCAAATTTGAATCCAGGTGAAGGATCTCTGCCCCCCACCTGGAGCAGGTAACCTGCATGTGTCTAAATTACAAGAAGTAAAGTGATCATAAATTGTCTAATTGCAGCTTAACACCCAAACAATAAGGTGTAAATGGGTTTAATTCCTCAGCCTCTCATTGTCTGGTTCACACTACACAGCCACAAAGCCCCCACAGCCCTGGACTGTCCTCCTTTGTTGGGATTTCAATTTGCTTCTGACACCCCTCTTTGAAGTTAGATTGTGACCTTCAGGTCTTTGAAGTTGTCTATTAGGAGAGAATTAACCCCCTTTTTTGCCCACTGATAGCTCAGCCTAATGCGAGATCCCTTTCTAAGAGATTTAAGATGTGAGATGTGATGCAGAGCTGGGCAAATTAAGGAGTCATTTGCATAAACAGTAGGAGAGAGAGCTGAGGATAGGAAGGGGAGAAGGAAAAGGGGGATAAGGAAGGGGTACAAGGGGAGAGAGCTGGGAATAGGAATGAGAGAAGGAGAAGGGGGATAACGAAGGGTTACAGTGGGAGAGAGCTGTGGATCGGAAGGGGAAAAGGGGAATGGGAATAAGGAAGGGGTACAGGAGGAGAGAGCTGGGGATAGGAAGGGGAGAAGGGGTACATGGGGAGAGAGCTGAGGATAGGACGGGGAGAAGGAGAAGGGGAATAAGGAAGGGGTACAGGGGGGGGGAGCTGGGGATAGGAAGGGGAGAAGGAGAAGGGGGAATAAGGAAGGGGTACAGGGGGGGAGAGCTGGGGATAGGAAGGAGAGAAGGAGAAGAGGGAATAAGGAAGGGTACAGGGGGATAGAGCTGAGGATAGGAAGGGGAGAAGGGGAATAAGGAAGGGGTACAGGGGGAGAGAGCTGGGGATAGGAAGGGGAGAAGGAGAAGAGGGGATAAGGAAGGGGTACAGGGGGAGAGAGCTGGGGTAGGAAGGGGAGAAAGAGAAGGGGAATAGGGAAGGGGTACAGGGGGAGGGAGCGGAGGATAGGTAGAGGAGAAGGGGAATAAGGAAGGGGTACAGGGGGAGGGAGCTGAGGATAGGAAGAGGAGAAGGGGGATATGGAAGGGTTACAGGGGGAGAGAGCTGGGGTAGGAAGGGGAGAAAGAGAAGGGGAATTAAGAAGGGGGTACAGGGGAGAGAGCTGGGGTAGGAAGGGAAGAAAGAGGAGGGGAATAAGGAAGGGGGTACAGGGGAGAGAGCTGGGGTAGGAAGGGGAGAAAGAGAAGGGGAATTATGAAGGGGTACAGGAGGAGAGAGCTGAGGATAGGAAGAGGAGAAGGAGAAGGGGAATAAGGAAGGGGTACAGGGGGAGAGAGCTGAGGATAGGAATGAGAGATGGACAAAGGTAAGGGGGGCAGGGGAAATAAGGAAGGGGTACAGTGAGAGAGTAAGCACTGAGATGGGTTAGAGGTCTATAAATTAAAGACAAGGGTAAAGGGAGCATGAGAAGTTAGGAGTGGGTAAAGAGAGAGGGGCAAGGGTGAGAAGTCTATAAATCAAAGACAGGGGTAAAGGTTCTAAAAGTGAGAAAAAACAAGAACATTTGTGGCAGAAATAGAGTAGGGGTCTCAGAGAGACATTGAGTATTATGGTAAGGGATCTGAAGAAATTGAGTGGGGTACAGATTTATTAGAGGACAGATAAATGTGTCATTCTCAGTACTCACCTATAATCCAGGATACAGGAACTTTTCAAAGTGTTAATATTTAATCTGATATTTATATGTATTTTACGCAAATAAATTTTACGCAATTTTCCTGGTAACCAGTTTGCGTAAATACGCTCAGTGTAGTATAAATATATATATTGTGATATAGTGTATGTTTACTAAACTAGAAGTTTTTCTTATGGGAAAGATTCCCTCTAAAACAACCCAGAATACCCTGTCCTGCTTAAAGGGGCTCACGCATGCCCTGCAATGGATTCCTGAGCAGCTTGGCTCAAGCAGCTCCTTGCAGACTCTCTGGCAGTCAGGGGGTTAAACAAAAGACCAGCAGGGAGAATTAGGAAGGGGTGGATAAAGAGAAAGCAAAGGGAGAGAGACTCAGGGAGAGAGTGTGAGAGGAGGAGGAGCCTGGGCTAGTCTTGAAATGTCAATCATAGGGTGAGTGCCAATGATCTGAAGCAATCTGTCTGGAGCTGACCTGAGTCCACTCAGATCAATAGCACCAGAGGGAGAGGACAGAGCCACCAGGAGCCCAGCACAGACCCTCCAAGCCTGGACCCTGCCCTCCTGATTCATGTACAGGGCTGCAGAGAGCTGGGAAGAGGAGCCAAGTCCCTGAAGGGGTCCTGTGTCCAGCAGCAGCACCATGTCCTTCCCTCAGCTTGGCTACCAGTACATCAGACCCCTGTACCCCAGTGACAGACAGGGAGTGGGGGGCACCAGGACAGAGCTCTCTCCGGCTGGGACCCTCTCTAATGTGCTCTCCTCTATGTATGGGGCTCCTTATGCAGCTGCAGCAGCCCAGGCTTATGGGGCTTTCCTTCCTTACACCGCAGAGCTTCCAATCTTCCCACAGCTGGTAAGGACCCTTCATGTTTTCTTATACCCTCCTTATGTGCCAGTTTAACCCTTTACACCCCCCCCCACTACTTTATTCCCTCTTCACCCCCTCTCTGTCTCTTAAAACACTTTCAAAAGTCAGTGAGAACCTGAACTTCTTCTCTCTTGTGTAAACACTTAAGAAATCCCTCCAACCCTTCTTATATCGTTTTATTATGGAAAAAAAATCACAGTGTCGCCTTATTTTCCTCCTTCTTTAGTAAATATAATAATTTCTTACCCCACAATAATCAAACGATTTCCTTCCACACAGCAGAAAATGTGTATTTTACCTGCTGTTTGTATCTCTGGAAACCACAAATAAACAAACAAATAAACAAACATGTAATGTATTTACTAGGTGTAATATATTATAACCGTAAACTTGTTTTTATTATTTATTTTTTAATCACAAGAAGTTTAACTTTTTGTTTTGTTTTTGCCCGGAGTAAAGGGTTAAATAACAAAAATGTGCATTTGTGTGTTTGTTTTTTTATTCTCTTTTGCTAAACTTAGAAGAAAAAAACCCAGAATGGATGAGTATAAAATAATGAAAGGGCAGAAAGTCCACATCAGGGAGCATTACCTTCATTGTGTTTCTTAAGAATGCGACTTAAAGTTTCCCACCAATATACTCAAAAGAGGATGTTTTTATCACTTGCTTTTTTCTGGATTGTAATTTTGTTTTTTCCTTCCTTTTTTCTAGAGTTCCCAATATGAGATGAAGGACAGTCCTGGGGTCCAGCACCCAGCATTTTCTCACCCCCATCATGCTTTTTATCCATATGGACAATATCAGTTTGGAGATCCATCCAGGCCAAAGAATGCAACAAGGGAGAGTACTAGTACCCTCAAGGCCTGGCTAAATGAGCACAGGAAGAACCCCTACCCAACCAAGGGTGAGAAGATCATGTTGGCCATCATTACCAAGATGACCCTCACCCAAGTGTCCACCTGGTTTGCCAATGCCAGGAGGAGGCTTAAAAAAGAAAATAAAATGACCTGGGCTCCCAGGAGTAGGACAGATGAGGAGGGGAACTCTTATGGAAGTGACCATGAAGGAGAAGAGGAGGAGGAGGATAAGCATGATGATGATGAGGAGATCGATTTGGAAAATATTGATACAGAGAACATTGAAAATAAGGAAGACTTGGATGATCAAGACGCTGATATCCATTCGGACTCTAAAACTGACCCAAGGAGTGATTCTGAAGGGTCAGATGGGTTTGAGGATCTAAATGTAACTGAGGAGAGGTTCCTTAAATCTGTGGTTGGGGATGGAAGGGTGTTGGAAGGGGCCAAGTGTCAGCTATCCCCAGAAGCTAAGGTTCTCCAACCTGGTTGTGAACAGATCAAACTGAACACTATGCCCCCCAGCCCATCTCAAGAAAACAACCTGCCAGTGGCCCACAAACCCAAAATATGGTCCCTGGCAGAGACAGCCACATCCCCAGATAACCCCCGTAAGTCTCCACAAAGTAATGGGACTATGACCACCCCACAGACCCTCATCCCACAACACAGACTAATCTCCTGCCCTGGGAGTAAGTTCCAGAGTTGGACTGGGAGAGGGTTCTCTGCCCAACAACTCACTTTACTGAACTCTGCCCACTTTCTGCAAGGACTAAGTCTGGGTCACACAGCCCATGGTACGGGCATGGCAAGCTTCACCAAGCAAATGGAGCCCTCCCACAGTACAGAGACCCTGACAGGTGACTACTGAGGGCCACTACCATATATATATATATATATATATATATATATATATATATATATATATATATATACCAGGGAATGGGGCATATATACCAAGGGGATAGGGTATATATACTATGGACTGGGGCATATATACCAGGGAATGGGGTATATATAGAAGGGGATGGGGCATATATACCAGGAAATGGGGTATATATACCAGGGAATGGGGTATATACACCAAGGGAATAGGATATTTATACTAGGGCATGGGGTATATATACCAAGTGAATGGGGTATATATACCAGGGAATGGAGTATATACACCAAGGGAATATGGTATATATACTAGGGAATGGGGTATATATACCAGCGAATGGAGTATATACACCAAGGGAATATGGTATATATACTAGGGAATGGGTATATATACCAGCGAATGGAGTATATATACTAGGGAATGGAGTATATATACTAGGGAATGGGCATCACCACTGGGACAGGCTCTATCTATTAATGATGAAGCCTACAAGATTACTAATACATAAAATGTATATATAAAAAAACATTGGACTGTAGAATTAAATATTTCTACATACTTGTTTAAGATGTAGAATAACCTTGTACAGTGTATATATTTAGTTGCATTGTATTATATACTGTATGTTAATTGTAAATATATGTATATTATTGTAAAAATATATATACATAGTTCTCAAACAAATCAAATCCTAAATGCTCATGATGATATTTTTTTTTTTAAGAAACCTTTTTTTAATTATTTTATATATATATTTTTTGTTTTGTTTTATATCACCTGGATCAATTGTTCTGCGAGTTGGAAATGTTTTAAGACCTAAAATAAACTGACAAAAAAAACACAATCTTGCTCTCTCTGTGAATTTATTGTTAAATCAGGAAAAATATGCAACATTTCATTTAAGATCCGATTTACCGTATTTTTTTTTTTTTAAATTAAAAACGATGTGACAATAATTACAATTTAAAATGTTATCCGAAACTCAAAATACGGATTGGCAGCAGATATTATAATTGTAATTAAGACGAATTAAGTTATAATAACTCAAATATATTTAGAAAATATATATTTTTCTTTTCGTACATTAATGGTTTTATGTTTATAATATTTGGCAAAACTTTTATATATCTGAATTTATAAAATAATCTATTTGAAAAAAATCACGCCTGGTGAATAAATCATTGGAAATAACTGGGATTTACGGGGAGTTTTTACAAATATTATCCTTTTTTTTTTTTAAATAAATGTAATTAAATATGATATATTTGGTAGAATACATGGGGTTTACGTATCTTTATTTTTCTGTTTGTAGATCGACCAAGTACATTGGAAATAGAGAAAAAGTTAAATACAGCTTTCCAACCAGTGCAAAGGAGGTAAGTAATATACCTGTGATATATATATATATATATATATATATATATATATATATATATATATATATATATATTACTAGTTTGTGTGTATATATATATATATATATATATATATATATATATATATATATATATATATATAGATATATATGTGTGTGTGTGCGTAAATATATATGTGTGTATATATGTGTGTATACATATATATACATATATGTATATATATATACATATATATATATATAAAGTTATTTCAATATATAGACATAGTTGGAAACAAACAAATTTATCAAGCTCATTTTAAAATGACACCAATAAAATCATTTAAGATTAGTCAATTAATTAGTACCCTTAATGCTCTAATTAATTGCTGAGACATTTCTAATGGTGGAGCAATATCTCTATTTAAATAGATATTCTTCCCAGCTTGCTGTGTCAGTACTATGTGAAGGATCCTCATCACTTCAATAGGATTACATATAATTCCCTTTCTTCTTAAGTCGTAAAGACAGCCAATGTCGCTGTTATTTTAACGAATTGAGCAATATTATTAATTAAAATAAATCCAGATCAGTAAAATAATATGTTATAGTGTGCCCTTATAAACTTAATAATCGAATGTGTATATGTGTGTATATATATATTTTTTTTTTTTTGTTTTGTTGTTTTATATATTTATATTTATATATATATATATATATATATATATATATATATATATATATATATATATATATTATAATCTCATTATTTAAGCATACACCTTTCAGTCACATGTTTTAATATATATGTATTTTCCTATTTTCAGGCCACAAACCCAACTCGATGCTGCTATGATCCTCTCTGCATTATCCTCCTCCTAACATCATTTTTTATTTCACCATTGCTGTAATATAATATTTGTGTGAGCATGTCTGTACCAGACCCCTCTGTTTCTCTACCAGGCTAATTAGTTGAAATTTGTAATGTTTGTCCAGTGCTAATTAAATGTCGCATTTTTTTGTTTTGTGTGTGTATATATAGTACAAAAAATGTAAATATGTGTTAAAAACCAAATTGTACAAGAAAGTATATATTTTTGGTTAATAAATGACTTGTTGACACTTTGACTACATTGGTGTTGGAATATTAATTTCTGTGCATTTCAACCTAAAAACAATTGGGGTGGGGATTTTATAATGAAAGCACAACTGTGATACTATTTTATTTTTTGACCAAACATCAAAGTTTTGGGATTTGTTGGAGCAAATGTGTTATTTAATATAATCTGACCCCTGTTCAGTTTTACTTAAACACAACAGCTGCTAAATACTTGTGTCTATTAAAAATAAACATTAAAGAATTTGACAGGTTTAAGTGGAAGTATCAGTTACTAATTAAATTATAACATTTGAAAGGGATACTTAAGAGAGGTAATTTGTACTAAATAAAAATACAAAAATCAGTTTTTTTTTAAAAGATTATATTTGGTTCATCTTTACAGTAATTGATTGTAAAGTGCCTTTTTATTGTGTTTTTTTTTTTCTCTGTAAAGAAATATCTATTTGAAGGGTTTTCTTTTAGATGCTTTGTGTAGAGACTTGAGAGACTTAAATGGGAATAGAACTCTTGGGCACTGGCGCCCTCTATTGGTTGAAGAAAACACTTGATCACAAAAGCTTAATTTGAGCATCAAAGCCCAAAGTCTAGCAACCTGAAGAAGACCATTTGGGGTGACTTGGAAGAAAAGTGCAATGGAATTAAATTTGATTTAAAGCAATTATCTATCTATCTATCTATCTATCTATCTATCTATCTATCTATCTATCTATCTATCTATCTATCTATCTATCTAGTAATTATTATTATATATAGATTTATTTAGTAATTATTAATATATTTTTATATCAATGAGTATTGCACTATATTATGATACAAACATCTTATTTATATCGAGGAGCTTTGGAAAAGTTTAACCCCTCTTTATCAAGTGTCAAGGTTGAACCTCTCCAAAGTTCCTCCATATAAATAAGATGTTTGTATCATAATATACTCCAATTCTCTCTCTCTCTCTCTCTCTCTCTCTCTCTCCTTGCTTTTGGATAAAAGCTCACTAACTAAAAACTTCTGTAAAAAAATATGCTCTGTGCTTATATAGAGCCCTATTCAATTGGCCACATCGCAATTGAATGAGGCCCTATCTATCTATCTATCTATCTATCTATCTATCTATCTATCTATCTATCTATCTATCTATCTATCTATCTATCTATCTATCTATCTACCAGTACAGTATGTCTATCTTTCTATCTATCTGTATCTATCTATCTCTATCTATCTATCTATCTATCTATCTATCTATCTATCTATCTATCTATCTATTTATATCAGTTCTTCAGTCCAGTTCCCCATTACCTTAATATATCTATATACATTATTACATAGTATTTATATGGTAGTGCAATACATTAAAATACAAATGGTTATACCTGTAATAAACCAAAGTTAGGCAATGCTGATCCTCAAGTGCTGGATCAGGACTTTGTTCCCCTCCTTGAGAGCATCAGACACTGTCCCAGCATGATAATGATGAGGGCTGCTATTGGCTAAAGACAATTGAGATCTTGCATCTAAAGTATAAAGGACGTGACGTCACAATGGGTATAATTACACAAGGGGTATAACATAAAGTTGATTAGGGAGTTAAACAAAATAATACAGCCTTCCATTCATTATACAGCACCATCACTGTCTTTGTGTACATGATACATCACCCAGGAAGACGTCTTAGTACTTTTCTTACTCTATTAGATTTTATTTTCTGATCTTAATTGGAGAAATAATATTTTGCTAATGCTCCTTATATTTCTCACCACAACTGCTCCTATAAAACTCATTATAACTTATTAAATAACTGCAAAACTCCCCTAAATGCTAATGCAGCCCCTTCCCAAGTCCCCCTGGGCTCCTCCTTGAGATGCTCCTACATCAAAGTGACCACAAATTAGTATTTTTCATGCTTTACAAAAACACAATTTATTTTTAGAAGTAAACACTGTTTAAATGTTATCTACCTGGAAGTGCAGGGAGATTTGTAGATCTCATTGGCTGGCAGAGGACAAGCCCCCCAAGAGCAGTTAAACCTTCTGAATAAGTATTTGTGCCCAGGGCCCTTAAATTGAAAAAAGAAAACACACCACAGCACATGATCCAGTACCCACTTTCTGATGACAGAGACAGGTCATCTAATGTGCATCTGAAATTGGAGCCAGTCATACTCAGCACAACTGTACAAAGCAACAAGAATACTTTTAGCATGCCCAAGCTTACTATTTCCATTCATCTCTATAGTTTTTGCAAGCTATTTGTTTAATCATTTAGATGACTTACATTTTGACATCCACTTGGATATATTATATATTATTTGAGAATTGTGGATTGGATCAGAAACCTTAAACACATCTTGCTGTGGCTTGAAGCTCTATGGGGAGAGAAGCATAATGACAGAAAAATATAATGTCAGAATATGTAAGATATCTAAATCAGTGATCACTATATTCTTGATTTTTAAAACATAATCTAATGATGATCTACCCCTTCAACAGGACACATGGTAAACTATAGTATACTAAGACATAGGCTCCTGACAAAGCAGCAGAAAGAATTAGCTGAGGAAATAAAATGGAACCATGCAGTAAATAATAAAAAATAAAATAATAGAAAACTATTTAAAACTGTGTTTATTTTTAAAGACGTTATACCCATTATTACGTTTAATCAGTTAAAACATGATGAAGAAAAAAAGGGACTAAAGTGATCATGTACAGCGTGGCAGTGCAAGGGTTAAAGCACACACACGTCATCATTCCTATGTGTTTCTGTTGCAGGTGTGGATTTAATGCAGTGATTAAACGCCCTTAAGGCTCACTGCGCTGTGTTAAACCAATATTTGTGATTCCAGTCCCTGCTCTTTAAATATGAATATAATTATCATGCAAGGTAATTAATTTATAGTCTGTGTGCAGAGGGGAAACCCACAGCCTGTCACTGAAACTGTCGAGATTTGGGATTTATCACCTAAAAATGGCTCTGAAGGACTTGAGGTGGTGGGAAAAGGAAACGATAATAATGTAATGGGAGATAACTTCATCTAATAAAGAATAACATAGGAATTGGAGAGCACCCCCCCCCCCAAGTAGTGAGCAGTGCAGGTATAACCCAGAGACCCCCCTAGACTGCCCATCCCTACATCTTTATCTCACACTTCATCCCTCTCTCACTCTCTCTCTACCTCCATCTTCATCTGTCTCTACCTCCATCTCCATCTCTCTTTCTCTACCTCCATCTTCATCCCTCTATCTCTCTCTCTCTACCTCCATCTTCATCCCTCTATCTCTCTCTCTACCTCCATCTTCATCCGTCTCTCTCTCTCTCTCTCTCTCCATCTTCATCCCTCTATCTCTCTCTCTCTACCTCCATCTTCATCCCTCTATCTCTCTCTCTACCTCCATCTTCATCCGTCTCTCTCTCTCTCTCTCTCTCCATCTTCATCCCTCTATCTCTCTCTCTCTACCTCCATCTTCATCCGTCTCTCTCTCTCTCTCTCTCTCTCTCCATCTTCATCCCTCTATCTCTCTCTCTCTACCTCCATCTTCATCCGTCTCTCTCTCTCTCTCTCTCTCTCCATCTTCATCCCTCTATCTCTCTCTCTACCTCCATCTTCATCGGTCTCTCTCTCTCTACCTCCATCTCTCTCTCTCTACCTCCATCTTCATCCCTCTATCTCTCTCTCTACCTCCATCTTCATCCGTCTCTCTCTCTCTCTCTCTCCATCTTCATCCCTCTATCTCTCTCTCTACCTCCATCTTCATCGGTCTCTCTCTCTCTACCTCCATCTCTCTCTCTCTACCTCCATCTTCATCCCTCTATCTCTCTCTCTACCTCCATCTTCATCCCTCTATCTCTCTCTCTACCTCCATCTTCATCCCTCTATCTCTCTCTCTACCTCCATCTTCATCCGTCTCTCTCTCTCTCTCTCTCCATCTTCATCCCTCTATCTCTCTCTCTACCTCCATCTTCATCGGTCTCTCTCTCTCTACCTTCATCTCTCTCTCTCTACCTCCATCTTCATCCCTCTATCTCTCTCTCTACCTCCATCTTCATCCCTCTATCTCTCTCTCTACCTCCATCTTCATCCGTCTCTCTCTCTCTCTCTCTCTCCATCTTCATCCCTCTATCTCTCTCTCTACCTCCATCTTCATCCGTCTCTCTCTCTCTCTCTCTCCATCTTCATCCCTCTATCTCTCTCTCTACCTCCATCTTCATCGGTCTCTCTCTCTCTACCTCCATCTCTCTCTCTCTACCTCCATCTTCATCCCTCTATCTCTCTCTCTACCTCCATCTTCATCCCTCTATCTCTCTCTCTACCTCCATCTTCATCCCTCTATCTCTCTCTCTACCTCCATCTTCATCCGTCTCTCTCTCTCTCTCTCTCTCTCCATCTTCATCCCTCTATCTCTCTCTCTCTACCTACATCTTCATCGGTCTCTCTCTCTCTACCTCCATCTCTCTCTCTCTACCTCCATCTTCATCCCTCTATCTCTCTCTCTACCTCCATCTTCATCCGTCTCTCTCTCTCTCTCTCCATCTTCATCCCTCTATCTCTCTCTCTACCTCCATCTTCATCGGTCTCTCTCTCTCTACCTTCATCTCTCTCTCTCTACCTCCATCTTCATCCCTCTATCTCTCTCTCTACCTCCATCTTCATCCCTCTATCTCTCTCTCTACCTCCATCTTCATCCGTCTCTCTCTCTCTCTCTCTCTCTCCATCTTCATCCCTCTATCTCTCTCTCTACCTCCATCTTCATCGGTCTCTCTCTCTCTACCTTCATCTCTCTCTCTCTCTACCTCCATCTTCATCCCTCTATCTCTCTCTCTACCTCCATCTTCATCCCTCTATCTCTCTCTCTACCTCCATCTTCATCCGTCTCTCTCTCTCTCTCTCTCTCCATCTTCATCCCTCTATCTCTCTCTCTACCTCCATCTTCATCGGTCTCTCTCTCTCTACCTTCATCTCTCTCTCTCTACCTCCATCTTCATCCCTCTATCTCTCTCTCTACCTCCATCTTCATCCCTCTATCTCTCTCTCTACCTCCATCTTCATCCGTCTCTCTCTCTCTCTCTCTCCATCTTCATCCCTCTATCTCTCTCTCTACCTCCATCTTCATCGGTCTCTCTCTCTCTACCTCCATCTCTCTCTCTCTACCTCCATCTTCATCCCTCTATCTCTCTCTCTACCTCCATCTTCATCCGTCTCTCTCTCTCTCTCTCTCTCTCTCTCTCTCTCTCCATCTTCATCCCTCTCTCTCAACCTCCAGGCTGCAATGATTGCAAAGCGAGCCTCTCAGTTGAGGCATGCAGGATTTAGGTTGCAATGAGCGTTCATCGCAAGGCCAGTAGGCCTTTGCGCACAAACAGTTGTAACACGCAGGACTTAGCTGCAATGACGTAGCAATGCCCGCGAAATCACGGCCCGTATGACTATGACCCAAAGCACGTAGATGGACTGCGGGGCTCGCAAAAATACCTGCAAAAACACACAAATATGCCTCAAATTCACTTCCACACACCGCACAGGGGGAGAGCCAGGGAGTCTGTGAGTGAGGTTGCACGTTCATTTGAGGCATATTTGGCGTTTTTTCCCGATCAAAAATCACTGAAGCGAGAAAAAAATGGCGTAAATACGAGCCCTAAGCACTAAGACTTAACGCAAATCAGTAACACTTAATACTAGGCAGTAACATTTAACTCAAGCCAATATGACTTAACCCAGGGCACTAACTCTTAACCTAAGGTAGTACACGGGGAAGAGGCTCGCAATGAGCGCCAAGGGGGTTCAGAGGGCCCATATCCTCACATTGTGTGGCAAACAGCAATGCCAGGCTTACAGTTTTTACAGTCATCTTTGACGTGCAATTTCCTAGTTTATATATAGTTATGTGCTGCGTCTCTGCCATAATCCTGGATTATTGAGACATCATCTTGCTTTGAGCTGCATTCATAATATTTATATTTACACTACAATGTGGTACTTGGGCTCTGTCTTGGATAAATCCAGTTTCTTGACCAATCAGGGACAGGCTCTATTGTAACATTCTGGGCTCCCTGCCAAGTCATAAGTAAGATATATTGTAACACTTAGTATACTATTACACATTGTTACACTCATACTATTATATATTGTTACATGCATACTATTATACATTGTTACACTTATACTATTATACATTGTTACACTTATACTATCATACATTGTTACACTCATACTATCAAACATTGTTAAACTTATAATATTATATATTGTTACACTTATACTATCATACATTGTTACACTTATACTATTATATATTGTTACACGCATACTATCATACATTGTTACACTCATACTATTATACATTGTTACACTATCATACTATCATACATTGTTACACTTATACTATCATACATTGTTACACTCATACTATCATACATTGTTAAACTTATAATATTATATATTGTTACACTCATACTATCATACATTGTTACACTACCATTCTATTATACATTGTTACACTTATAATATTATATATTGTTACACTTATGCTATTATACATTGTTACACGCATACTATCATACATTGTTACACTTATACTATCATACATTGTTACACTTATACTATCATACATTGTTACACTCATACTATTATACATTGTTACACTATCATACTATCATACATTGTTACACTCATACTATTATACATTGTTACACTATCATACTATCATACATTGTTACACTCATACTATCAAACATTGTTACACATATACTATCATACATTGTTACACTCATACTATCATACATTGTTACACTCATACTATCATACATTGTTACACTTATACTATCATACATTGTTACACTCATACTATCATACATTGTTACACTTATAATATTATATATTGTTACACTTATACTATCATACATTGTTACACTTATAATATTATATATTGTTACACTCATACTATCATACATTGTTACACTACCATACTATTATACATTGTTACACTTATAATATTATATATTGTTACACTTATACTATCATACATTGTTACACTCATACTATCATACATTGTTACACTTAGAATATTATATATTGTTACACTTATACTATCATACATTGTTACACTCATACTATCATACATTGTTAGACTATCATACTATCATACACTGATACTATTATACATTGTTACACTTACACTATCATACATTGTTACACTCATACTATCATACATTGTTACACTTATACTATCATACATTGTTACACTCATACTATCATACATTGTTACACTTATAATATTATATATTGTTACACTTATACTATCATACATTGTTATACTTATAATATTATATATTGTTACACTCATACTATCATACATTGTTACACTACCATACTATTATACATTGTTACACTTATAATATTATATATTGTTACACTTATACTATTATACATTGTTACACTCATACTATTATAATTTTTTACACTCATACTATTATACATTGTTACACTTATAATATTATATATTGTTACACTTATACTATCATACATTGTTACACTCATACTATCATACATTGTTACACTTAGAATATTATATATTGTTACACTTATACTATCATACATTGTTACACTCATACTATCATACATTGTTACACTTAGAATATTATATATTGTTACACTTATACTATCATACATTGTTACACTCATACTATCATACATTGTTAGACTATCATACTATCATACACTGATACTATTATACATTGTTACACTTACACTATCATACATTGTTACACTCATACTATTATAAATTGTTACACTAATACTATTATACATTGTTACACTAAGCTTTCTTTGTAGAAAGCCAAGGCATAAGAGAGACAAAGGATAGGAGAAAAGAAAGACAGGAGGAATGGAAAGAGAGGGAAGGAAGGAGATAGGAGAAAAGTGGAGAGGCAGTCAATGTAAGGGAGGAGAGAGACAGACATGGCAATGGAGATAAGAGACCTCCAGGGAAATATGACAATTAACAGGGCAAGAAAAAGAGTCACAGTTAGGAATATAGAATAATGATACTTTAACATGAAGGGAAGAGTCAGCCAGGCAGAGACTAAAGAGAGATAACAACAGAACAAGGGAGGAAAGAGACAGGCAGGACAAAGAGTGGGAGAGACAGACAAAGAGGGAGGGATGGAGAAATTGAGACAGGGCAAGCAGCTGGAGATTCAGAGAAAGGTAGAGAAAGTCAGGAAAAGGCAAAAAGAGATAGTGAGGAAACAAGTGTAAGAGAAGAAAGAGACTGCATGGGAAAGGAAGGAGAGAGAAAGCCAAGAAAAGAGATCAAACAGACTGCAAATGGCAGGATAGAGGGAGACAGCCAAGGGAAGAGATGAGATGGACTGACTACAGGAGATGTAATTAGATAGACAGCATGGAAGAAAATAAAAAGAGTGTATGGAGAAGGAAGGAGAGAGACTGCAAGGAGATAGAAGCAGAGAGACAGGAAGGAGTAGATAGGAAAGAGACTGCACAGGGAAGGAGAGAGACTGCAAGGTGATAGAAGCAGAGAGACAGGAAGGAGTAGATAGGAAAGAGCACATCTGGGATAGAAGAATCTGCTGGGACCCTCCAGACATATTGTATAATCGAAACTAGACTGTCTGGCACAGAAGGAACCGGAGAATACAAATAAAACCTACGTAATAAAACATTTTATTCCCTAAATCTAGGGATTCCACAATGAATGAAAATACATAATTATTTGGGTTTGTGTTGTTCAGTTGTGTCCGATTTTATATGACCGTAAACATCCACTTGGTGTTAATGGCAGAAATACTGGAGTGGGTTGCCGGTTCCTTCTCTAGTTGGCCACAGCATACAGCTCCTGGTATTCCTAGGTGGTCTCCCATATAAGGACTGACCAGGCCCAACCCTGCATGGCTTCAGGGTGGTGTGACCTCTTGGCTCCCTGACTGGAATCAAACCCAGGTCGCAGCAGTGAAATCACCAAATCCAAATCACTGGACCACCAGGGAACCCTTTGCATAATTATAGCATTATGCAAATATCCATTGAGTGCGAGTTTGCTTAGAAATATTACAGCCTAAAATAAATATTCAGCCATCTGAGAAATTTCATTCTGTAAAAAAAAAAAAAAAATCTTTCTCATAATTTAGATAACTTACATTTCTTGAAAGGCTTTCAGAAAAGAACATTTTTTACAAATAATGCAGCAAGAGGCCGAGTACTTGTTTCTGATTGGATGACATCATTCCGTGTATATCCACATGACAGTCCAGACTGATTGATTAAATAAAAGATATGTAAATTATTTGAAACTTCTTATGTATCAATGACATGAAATATCAGCGGCAAAACACAGGCCCCTATCTCATCTGCCGGCTGGACAGTAACAAATAATGGCTCTCTCACCCCAAAATCAAGTTGCAGGTTTTTTGTTTTTTTTTTAGTTATTCTTGAAAACAAACTGACTCTGCATTGTACTAGCCATTTTCTAAATTAAATGATACCTAGATAATAAGCCTTGTTTGTGTTGCATTGATATGCAAATGAGCAGCTCTCAGATATTGAGCAGCTCTCATGTTACATAGTAATTGAGGTTGAAACAGACTTTTAGTCCACCAAGTTCAACCTTTTTGATCTCCTCTGATCTGTAATATGCTTATTAATGGTTAATTGTTAATTGACCCCCCCCCCCCCCCGAAACTTTGCAATTTGTCTCAAAAGGGGAAAAAATAAAATTCCTTCCTGACCTCAGATACTGGCAATCGGATTACTCCCTGGATCAATACTCTCTTTCTAATTATCCGGGATAGCCCTGAATACCCTTTTTAATTTAAAAAATATATCCAATCCCTTTTTAAAGTTATCTATCAAATCACAGCCTCCTTTGGTAGAGAAATTCACATTTGAAACCCCTTTACTTTGAAGACTCTTTTTCTTTCTATAAGGAGTAACCTTTTTACTTCTAACCTCAAAGGATGTCCTCATGTGCCAATTACAACTTTGGTCTGCTTGTTTGTGGTGGCAAAAACAATCTGTTTCAGTATCATCTTCCAATTAAATGTATTTCCCCCATGCCTATCAATCACGCATTAGCATAAATAAGTCACACAAACAAGGCTGAATATCTCATATCGAGAAAAACGCTTAGTACAAGGTATAGACAGTTTATTGCTCTTTAACATGAAACCAACTTGTTTTTGGGATACCAGAGTCCCTTTAACACACCAGCTGCTAACAGAGTCTTAAATTCTACCGTATGAAGCGGTCCGTGTCGGCTCTTGAGGGGTTAATGTACAGACTTAAAAATAACCTGCCCCAGTTTAGGGCTGAGTGCCAGCGATGTGATAATATGTGTCAATCAGTCCTTGCGGAGATGAGGTGCTGTCTGGGCTCGTTATGCAAAACAGCAACTCTCATCTCTCTGCACAGGCGCACCTACACCGCTGCGAGCGCCACCGGCAGTATTTATAGCTGGTGGAATGTAGGGCAGAGGAGGAGACGTTACATGAGCCAAATACCCAAAAATATACTGCAGGCCTGTCTACTACTCACCACCATCAGTGGTGGTCTGGTGGGTAAAGTGGCAGATTAATGACCCCCACACACCTCAGTGCCCCGACTAGAGGAGGAATGTGTAATTAAGAGACATGTGCCCCCTGGGTATGAGCACGCTTGGGGCAAAGCTGGCAGAGGTTAAGTCAGTTAGGGAATTCAAACAATGAGGGTGGTTGTGGGGGCTGCACTGAGGGGCTTTGAACATGGAGTAGAGGTGAGACAACACTCTCAATGTATGTATGGAAAGTATATCCAATCAGTGAGTGACATGAAGTCTTGGAATGGCACTTTTTATTGAATAACCGTTCCTGCCCTGTCATTTATAGGGCCAGATTAACAGCCCTATTAAATTCAAAGCCTGTATGTGCAACCTGCAGGCTGGAAATGTTGCCGATTTACGGAGCTATTAAATTAAAACATGCTGCGAGTTACGGGCTTGAGAGGCAAACCTGTAAACCGTTTTTGGCACGTGGGATGTGCGACCGTGAACGTGATCAATTAGTCAAACTCGTAGTTACGGGTTTAGATGGAGCCAATGGCAACACAGATAGTCGGAATTACGTCAGTGAAAATGGAAGTGGGATTTCAAAGTCCTACATGCTTCAATTACGGGTTACGATCGGACCCACATTCCAGATATAATGCAATATTGATAAAGCCGTAAATATGATATTCTATCACATGCAAGTTACAGTATATGTATTAACACATTGATTGCCGGGATCGATATAACACAGAACATGAAATTAAGTTGTTTTTTTTGGGAAGATTTGCGGGCTTGAGAATGTTGTGCTATTAATTCTAAGACCTAACATTACTTTACCTGTTCATAAAAGTACAGTAGTGTGTATATGTGCATTTACAGTGCTACCGGTTGGACTTTACACCCCTTGCGGGTTCTCCCTAGCACTTGTTGGCTGCTTGGCTCCATTTGCGTGTTACGGGGTTGAGGACAAGTGAAATTGGTGCAGTTTAATAGCGTGATTGGACTTGTAGCAGTTACGGGCTTGAGAGAACAAAGGATTTGTCCCTGCGAAGTTCCACATCCTGTAGGGTTTCTTCGCTCCAAACCCGCAAATTGGCAGTGGCTTGCTTTACAAGGGCCAATTTAATAGCCGTAAGTCTTACTGGCTACATTACGGGCTACGGTTTCACATGTTAAGTAAGTGTCATGTTCTGAGTATCTAGTCTACCACTTGTTAGATCAAGAAATGTGAGTTTATAAATTAAATGATTGTTGTGGTAAACTACCTCCCCACAAAATCTACTACACAGCTGTCTGGGGTAGGTTTCCTGGCTTGTATATATTCCATCATGGGCTTTGCTTAAAGCTGTGTAATACAGCAAGCATAAGATTAAAGGAAGCCATGTTTAAAATAGTATTGGATTACAAGAGTGAAGAATTTGTGGGCGTATTTGCATGTCCCTGCCTAGATTCCCAGAATGCAATGGAATAACTGTATTTCTCAGAATTCAGGGCAGGAAATAAATTGTTTAATTTATTTTAGACATTCAAATGTGAACACAAATGTAATATTTATTTAGAGTTAACAATAAAGTCATCATAATTAAAATAGTTTCAAACTGAATCTTGAGTCTATTTCCATCTCTGTCATTAAAAATGACACACATTGTTTGTCTGGGAGCCATGAGATATTCATTCCTTTCATCTGGCAGCTGTTTAATTATTCAGGAGTGATATGATATAACAAGTTGAGAAGGCGAAGTAGTAACAAAAGCGTGGGGGGCACACACATCTGTATGGGCCTACGGCAGCATTAAACTGGCTCCAGTAGGTCTACTTTTACTCTGCTATTCAATTGGCTGGGCCCGCAAGTTAGGCGCCAGTTGCAAGAATGCCTCCATACAACTATTCACCCCCCTAAAGTCAATACTGTGTAGAGCCACCTTTTGCGGCAATCACAGCTCCAAGTCGCTCTGGATAAGTCTCTAGGAGCTTGCCACATCTTACCACTGGGATTTTTGCCCATTCCTCCTTGCAAAACTGCTCCAGCTCCTTCAAGTTGGATGGTTTGCACTTGTGAACAGCAATCTTTAAGTCTGACCACAGATTTTCTATTGGATCGAGGTCTGGGCTGTGACTCGGCCATTCCAACACATTTACATGTTTTCCCTTAAACCCCCCAAGTGTTGCTTTAGCAGTGTGTTTGGGGTCATTGTCCTGCTGGAAGGTGAACCTCCGTCCTAGCCTCAAATCACGCACAGAGTGTTACAGGTTTTGCTCAAGAATATCCCTGTATTTAGCACCATCCATCTTTCCCTCAACTCTGACCAGTTTCCCAGTCCCGGTTGCTGAAAAACATCCCCACAGCATGATGCTGCCACCATGTTTCACTGTGGGGATGGTGGTCTTTGGGTGATATGAAGTGTTGGGTTAGCACCAGACATAGGGTTTTCTTTGATTGGCAAAAAGTTCAATTTTTAGTCTCACCAGACCAGAGCACCTTCCTCCACACATTTTGGGCTTTTCACAAACTCAAAACGTGCCATTTTGTTTTTTGCTGAAAGTAATGGCTTTCTTCTGGCCACTCTGCCATAAAGCCCAACTCTATGGAGGGTACGGCTTATTGTCGGCCTATGTACAGATACTTCAGTCTCTGCTGTGGATCTCTGCAGCTCCTCCAGGGTTACCTTAGGTCTCTATGCTGCCTCTCTGATTAATGCCCTCCTTGCCTGGCCCGTGAGTTTTGGTGGACGGCCGTCTCTTGGCAGGTTTGCTGTTGTGCCATGTTCTTTCCATTTGGTTATGATAGATTTGATGGTGCTCCTGGTGGTCATCAAAGATTTGGATATTTTTTTATAACCTAACCCTGACTTGTACTTCTCAACAACATTGTCCCTTACTTGTTTGGAGAGTTCCTTGGTCTTCATGGCAGTGTTTGGTTAGTGGTGCCTCTTGCTTAGGTGTTGCAGCCTCTGAGGCCTTTCAAAAAAGGTGTGTATATGTAATGACAGATCATGTGACACTTAGATTGCACACAGGTGGACATCATTTCACTAATTATGTGACTTCTGAAGGTAATTGGTTGCACCAGAGCTTTTTATGGGCTTCATAACAAAGGGGGTGAATACATACGCACATGCCAATTTTCTGTTTTCTATTTCTAAATAATAGTTTTATGTATTTATTTTTCTCATTTCCCTTCACCAACTTAGACTATTGTGTTCTGATCCATCACATAAAATTCAGATTAACAAAACATTGAACTTAAGGCTGTAATGTAACAAAATAGGAAAAAAGTCAAGGGGGTGAATACTTTTGCAAGGCACTGTAGATGGAACAATAGTAAATGTTATAATGAGAGGTTATATGCTATGACAGGGAAATATTGTACAGGGGGGTTATAGTGGGCAAAAGTGGACTTAAAGGGACAGGCTATATGTAGGAGCACTTCTAGGAAGAACACATATGAAAGGTTAAAAGGACAGGTTATTTGGAGCAATAGCAGGAGTCCTGAGGAAGGTAACATGGAGGAGTTATAAGAAAGGTTACAGGAAAGGTAACATGGAGGAGTTATAGGAAGGGTTTCATGCATGAAATATAGCAAGGGTTGCACAGAGGTGTTATAGGAGCAGTTGCATAGAGGAGTTATGGGAATGGTTGCATAGAGGAGTTATAGGAGCGGTTGCATAGAAGAGTTATAGGAATGGTTGCATGGAGGAGTTAAAGTAATGGTTGCATGGAGGAGTTATAGGAAGGGTTGCATGGAGGAGTTATCAGAGTGGTTGCATAGAAGAGTTATAGTAATGGTTGCATGGAGGATTTACCGGAAAGGTTGCATGGAGGAGTTATAGGAATGATTGCATGGAGGAGATATCGGAGTGGTTGCATAGAAGAGTTTTAGGAATGGTTGCATGGAGGAGTTATAGGAAGGGTTGCATGGAGGAATTATGAGAATGGTTGCATGGAGGAGTTATGAGAATGGTTGCATGGAGGAGTTATGAGAATGGTTGCATTGAGGAGTTATCAAAAAGTTGAATAGAGGAGTTATAGGAATGGTTGCATGGAACTTTTTTAAAAGCCTGTTCCATAAAGTATACAGCTGAGAATCTATACAAAGTCCTTTATACCAGAAATAATTACCTAATGGGCTGATTAGTTTGATGTAAACAAGATCCATCAACTCCCACAATGCACTGCAGGCTTGTCAGCCATTGAAGTGATGACGGGACATTCTCACCACTCAGTGGAACCAAACTCCCACCCCACTCTAAAGATGGAGCCATCAAGTTTGCAAAGGATGATGTGAGATACAAAGTAACTTAATCAAATGAGAAGAGACTTTCACATGAACGACTGAAAATGGCCGGCGTGTAGCGGGGGGGGGGGGGGGGGGGGGGGGAGAGGGGGCGAGAGGATTTTGACTTTTCCATCACTCACTTTTTGTTAAGTGACACCATACAGACAAAGCCCTCGTCTCTGAGCCACCCCTGCCCTGGCACATGAGAACCACAGTGTCATGGACCCTTCCTTTGAAGCCTTTGTGTGGGACCCTAAATCCATTTATAAGCCTTTCCCCTCATTGTCCCCACACAACAACGCCACAAAGGGATCTTCTTTTCGGGGGTAAATAAAGGAATTATACCATTTTTAGCTTTGTGAAAGTATTCAAATCAAAGAAAATTCCTCAGTTAGTTTGTACTGTTGAAGAAAAACATTTTCACTGACTCGCCCTCAGAAGAATAAGATAGGACACGAAAACTCTGTATTTTCGGTTTAATACAAGCTTGGAGTGAATTGACAGATTTCCAGCAATTCTGCAATTCAACTGAAGATCTACTCCAAATCCTACATTCTTATATAGTTTTTTGCAAGGATTTGTAACTAATGTTGACAAATGAGTAACTCTTTCTTGTGATAGCAGTGTATATTTTACAAACAACTTTAGTTATTCAGTAAACGTGTATAAGGTTCTACACAGAATACTAGTTATTCAATAAATGTATACCAGGTTTTACACACAATGCTAGTTAGTCAATAAACATACACAAGGTTCTACAATGTTACTTATTCAGTAAACACACACAAGGCCCTGCACACAACCCCCCCCCCCCTATCCAACAATGCTTTATCTCTACTCACATATACGTTTAATTGTATTGAAGGAATCAAAGTGTGAAGAAACCTTGGAGTAAAAGCAGAATTAACTCCTTCTTAGGTTTTTTGATTAATAAGGTCAGCAATTACTATTTTCTTATATATTTATATGTACTTAGGAATTATAGATATTTAACTCCTACAGTACAGCAAAAAATGTTCAAACTATATTGAAAAAAGAACTGTGAATATATATATATATATATATATATATATATATATATATATATATATATATATATATATAGCTTGGCTTAATAAACCCTCATAACAGTTTTATGCTTATCTTCTTCTGAATACAACTTTTGCACATTATCCTAAATCTTGCATCTTACAACTTCAAATCATGACCTCTTGTTCTTGCATTTTTTCTTTTTCTGTAAGATACAACCCTCCTGAACATTATTACATCTTTTGGTATATTTGAAGGCTTCTATTACTTCTCAGCTCCACCTTCTCACCCCTACTCTATATATATTCAGGTAATAACGTTTTGTCTTAGACCCTGCACCATTTATTCACCCTCTTTTGAGGGCGATTAGACTGGCTAAAATAGAAAATGAAAAATATAATTGCAAAAGAGAGTAAGAATAACCCTAAAATATTTTTTAAGTATATTAATGGGAAGAAGGTGAGGAAGGAAGCTATAGGAACATTACAATATGACACAGGCCGTCTGATAATTAGTGACCAAGAAAAGGCGGATGAGCTAAATAGGTTCTTTTCTTCAGTATACACAAGGGAGGTACCAGTGGTTGGGCTCGGCCAATCCGCCACTTTCATGTCTCGCAATGAGCACCTTTGGCTCTCATTGCGAGCCTCTCCCCACTCTCTGACCCTGTGTCTGTTTCCCCCTCTCTCCCTCCCGCTGTCTCTTCGCCCCCTCTCCCTGCCCTGTGTTTTTTTGTCCCTTGTTTCCCTCTCCTGTGTCTCTTCCCCCTCCTCTGTCACCCCTGTATCTCTTTTCCCCCCTCTCCCTCCCCTGTGTCTGTTTCCCCCTCTCTCCCTCCCGCTGTCTCTTCGCCCCCTCTCCCTGCCCTGTGCTTTTTTGTCCCTTGTTTCCCTCTCCTGTGTCTCTTCCCCCTCCTCTGTCACCCCTGTGTCTCTTTCCACCCTCTCCCCGCCCTGTGTCTTTCTCCTCCCTCTCCCTCCTCTGTGCTCTACGGGTCTGAAACTATTTGCAGGCTTGGGAAATTGATCATTTTCCCCAAGCCCGAAATGTGCTTTGGATTTACAGGCTTGAAATATTTTTTACAGCTTGCGGCCGCCATTTTTTTTCTTGCTTAGCCATTTTGAGACTGCCGAAAAACGCCAATTGGATAGCAGATTAGCTTTCAACCTCACTTACAGGCTCCCTGCCTCTCCCCCTGTGGTGTGTCTTTTGGCTGTCCCTGAACAGCTTCAGAGTTGCGGGCTTGTAATAATTTTTCAAAGTCTTGCGGGCCTCTCGATGAGCATCAAAGGCCAACGGCCTTTGGCGCTCATCGCCAAACCATCATTTTTTTCAAAGTCTTGCAGGCCTTGTGATGAGCGCCAAAGACCTATGGCCTTTGGCTCTCATTGCGGTCCTCGTGGGCCTAGCAATGACCGCCTTTGGCGCTCATAACTAGCTCCCCCCCCCCCCCGTCTAAATTGCGGGCCTCGCGATGAGCGCCTTTGGAGCTTATCGTGGGCCGCCAATGAGTGCCTTTGGTGCTCATTGCAAGGCTCTTCCCCCTCATCTACTTTACTGGTCTCGCGATGAGCACATTCAGGGCTCAATGAGAGGCCCGCCATAAGCGCCTTTGGCGCTCATTGCAACCCCCGTCAAGCCCGTAACTTTCAGGCCTTGCGATGAGCGCAAAATAAATTAATTTTATATGAGACGCCCAATCAGATAAACTTACACACAGAATATGCGCAAACTTCGGAATACATTTAATTCCTCTTCCAATACAGCCAAATATCCTAAAGACTTTGCTACATTTCATTCCCTGTTTATATCTATATTTCTGTTATCCTTACAAGTTTCTTTAAGATTGTTGTATCTGTTCATTAGATCAATCTCACACAATAGGCCGCCATGTGAAAGGGAAGGGGCTATTATGGCAGGAGTTAGGAAGCCGAGCCCCCCTGCTGCTACAGAATAGGGCGAGGGAGTGAGGGGGAGGATCTAGGAGGCTTATAGGACTCACTCTCCTAAAAACAGATCTAGGCTCTTTCATATTTATCCTGCCAAGAGGTACAAGCCAATTATGGAAATTCAGCCTTTGAAGCTGGGATGGGAGAGTAATTACACCCCAAAGATTACTGGCAGGGGACCCATTCTGGGCTTCGGTACAGTATTTGAATGGTGGGGTAGCAAATAAATAATAATAATAATAATAATAATAATAATAAGCAAGGACACTCCCAATTCACCCTGTAGGGCCTAGATTGGATTCAGTATACAAACTCAGAGGGTAACCCTAAAGCTTAGAAAGTAATATATTTCTTAAAAAAACACTGTCACATTAGTAATAAACTAACATTAGCAACACGTTGTGTAACATAACATCAATTTTATATAAAAACATAACTTTTTAAGACTATATCTCATCTTGTCTGGTTTCATCACATCCTAAAAGCTTGAAGCCCGAGGGGCATGCTTATCTTTATCTGTATTACTAGAGAATTGCCCGTCAAAAAATGACGGCAATGAAATTGTAAGGTAGCTAATGCTGTTTGGGGTGTAATAATGAAATATATAATACATGAATAAATGAATATACTTTACCTATTGTGAAGCATTGTGTTGAAGAGCTGCAATCTGTTTTGATGTTGCTGCAGCATTAGTGGTGTGGAGCTGCTGTGTAAGCGTGCTGAATGTGTGCAGTGTAATACTGTGCGTGCGCGAGATGAAACCGTTAGCGTAGTGGTGTACTTCCGCATTGGCGAAAATGGCGGGTAATGTGTGGTATGCGTCTTAGCGTAATTTCCGTAGTTTGTTTGTGGTGTTTTGTGTGTTTAGAGTGCTGTAGCCTCGTTTTCGTTTTGTTCGGCGGCTATTTTTTCTCTCGCTTAGATAATTTTTTAGTGTCTAAACTCTTTTATTTTGAGTTAAATGAAGGTGTAAGTTGCTTTTTTGAGGTGCTGGATGCTTCCTCTTGCTGTAGGTAAGCTTTTTATGTATGTGCTGTGTGTGTTTATTGTGTTTTTAATTTTTTCATGTTCGCGTGTTGCAGACGATTTTTGCAAGGTCGTAATGTGTGCTAACGTGTCTCGTATGTTTTTTGCGTTACGACGTGAACTTTGCGAGTGTCGCAGTTGCTGGCAAGGAGCGCCTGTGGCGCTCCTTGCCAGCAACTGCGAGCCTTGCTTTGCGAGGGCCGCGGCTCACTATGCGAGCCGCAGGCTCGCTACACGAGCCCACAAGCGTTAACAACAACTTGTACGCTCACAACTATATATGTGATTATGCTTTATTCAGTATGCTTCCTACATATATTACTTCCAAATAGGTAAAGTATATTCATTTATTCATTTCTTCATTATTTGCAACGCTGCTCATAGCACACAAACAAACAACAGCCTCGCAATGAGCGCCAAAGGGGATCTCGGAACACCAACAAAATTAATGTCTCAACCAAACAACATTACCTGGGAAACCTACCCACATACAGCTGTTTCAAGTTTACTGCCTCTCATCATATATATATATATATATATATATATATATATATATATACAGATAGATAGCCTTACATAGATAAGTAGATAGATAGATAGATAGAGAGAAAGATAGATAGATAGATAACAGATAAATAGATAGATAGATAGATATTCACACCTTGACCTTTTACCTATTTTGTTACATTGCAGCCTTAAGTTCAATGTTTTGTTAATCTGAATTTTATGAGGTGGATCAGAACACAATAGTCTAAGTTGGCGAAGGGAAATGAGAAACATATTTACATAAAACTATTTTTTAGAAATATAAAACAGAAAATTGGCATGTGCGTATGTATTCACCCCCTTTGTTATGAAGCCCGTAAAAGTCACATAATTAGTGAAATGATGTCCACCTGTGTGCAATCTAAGTGTCACATGATCTGTCATTACATATACACACCTGTTTTGAAAGGCCCCAGAGGCTGCAACACCTAAGCAAGAGGCACCACTAACCAAACACTGTCATGAAGACCAAGGAACTCTCCAAACACGTAAGGGACAATGTTGTTGAGAAGTTCAAGTCAGGGTTAGGTTATAAAAAAATTATCCAAATCTTTGATGACCACCAGGAGCACCATCAAATCTATCATAACCAAATGGAAAAAACATGGCACAACAACAAACCTGCCAAGAGACGGCCGCCCACCAAAACTCATGGACCGGGCAAGGAGGGCATTAATCAGAGAGGCAGCACAGAGACCTAAGGTAACCCTGGAGGAGCTGCAGAGATCCACAGCAGAGACTGGAATATCTGTACATAGGACGACAATAAGCCGTATGCTCCATAGAGTTGGGCTTTATGGCAGAGTGGCCAGAAGAAAGCCATTACTTTCAGCAAAAGACGAAACGGCACGTTTTGAGTTTGCGAAAAGGCATGTGGGAGACTCCCAGAATGTATGGAGGAAGGTGCTCTGGGCTGATGAAACTAAAATTTAACTTTTCGGCCATCAAAGAAAACGCTATGTCTCAGCGCAAACCCAACACATCACATCACCCAAAGAACACCATCCCCACAGTGAAACATGGCGGTGGCAGCATCATGGCGTGGGGATGTTTTTCAGCAGCCGGGACTGGGAAACTGGTCAGAGTGGGAAAGATGGATGGTGCTAAATACAGGGATATTCTTGAGCAAAACCTGTACCACTCTGTGTGTGATTTGAGGCTAGGACGGGGGGTCACCTTCCAGCAGGACAATGACCTCAAACACACTGCTAAAGCAACACTTGGGTGGTTTAAGGGGAAACATGTAAATGTGTTGGAATGGCCGAGTCACAGCCCAGACCTCAATCCAATAGAAAATCTGTGGTCAGACTCAAAGATTGCTGTTCACAAGCGCAAACCATCCAACTTGAAGGAGCTAGAGCAGTTTTGCAAGGAGGAATGGGCAAAAATCCCAGTGGAAAGATGTGGCAAGCTGATAGAGACTTATCCAAAGCGACTTGGAGCTGTGATTGCCACAAAAGGTGTCTCTACAAAGTATTGCCTTTAGGGGGGTGAATAGTTATGCACATTGACTTTTTCTGTTATTTTGTCCAATTTTTAGTTTGCTTCTCAATAATAGAAAAAAAAACATCTTCATAGTTGAGGCATGTTCTGTAAATTAAATGATGCAAATCCTCAAACAATCCATGTTAATTCCAGGTTGTGAGGCAACAAAACACAAAAAATGTCAAGGGGGTGAATACTTTTGCAAGGCACTGTAGATAGATAGATAGATAGACAGATAGATAGATGCAGCATGTCATTATCTTAATGAATTATTACTATCTTGTACCTCCATTAATTTCTTTCTCTGTTTACTGCACTATGTCATCAAAATGAATGCAAAAAGTGCACTAAGATTTTCTGCAGCATAATAAAGCGTAGCAGGCCCCGGGTTCCTCCATCCAGGCCCTCATAGGGTCTGCCCATCTCCTGGGTGTCTCCCCCAACACATAACATACTCCTGCAGTCAGCAGTCACGCACTTTCACAGGGATGCACTCTATTTGTCAGGGTCAGTAGGAATCTCGGTGCAATCTGTGAACTTACGAGAAGTTATTTCCACTTTGGTTGAGAAAAAAAAGGAGATGGAATTTATCAAAAGTGCTCTACACAGAACTGACGAACAACTGGACACTACCTTTGGGACTTTTTTTATTATAAAATTGATGCATATTTCACTGCTTTATAGGAGTTTTTAGATTATGCGGTTTATGTTCAAGCATTTCTAGTTAATAGCTGTGAAAAGCAAGTACTAAAACTAAAATATCAAGTACATTCAAATGGCAAAACAATATGTTTGTTGCATAATAATAAACAAAAAACTTTATTACTACAGTAAAGAGAATTATGAGCATTTTAAGGGAGCTTGTAATTTATGGCCCATTCAGGACATGCCTATAGGCTCAATCAACTGACTCCTGCTTAGGATGTTTGTTGCATTAACCTTTTTTTTACCTTATTATTACAGTAAGGAGAAATATGAGTATTTAAAGGGAGCTTGTAATTGATGGTCACAGATACATTTTTAGTATTAAAGCCTGTGTAATTATACATCCCCTTCTGGATCGCTACCTTGTTGTGGTGTACTTCAATGAAGCTGTGAGCTATACCATGTAGAGTCACCCAAGATGGGCAGGCCATAGGAAAGAGGTCAGAGAAATTGCGTACCACTGAAGAAGGAACTGGCAACCCACTCCAGTATCTTTGCCACAAGAGACAGAGGGGGAAAGGGACAGAAACTATTTGTACGGATTCCCATACATGCCGCAGTGCGCACCGGGACAGAGGGGGGAAAGGGACAGAGTGGGGGAAAGGGGGAAAGGGACACAGAGGAGGGGGGGAGAGACAAAGGGGAAAGGGGGAAAGAGACAGAGGGGGAAAGGGGGAAACAAACAGAGAGGGGGAAAGGGGGGAAGAGACAAAGGGGGAAGGGGGAAAGAGACAGAGGGGGAAAGGGACACAGGAGAGGGAGGAGGGGGGAAAGAGACAGAGGAGGGGGGAAAGAGACAGAGGGGGAAAGGGACAGAAACTATTTGTACGGATTCCCATACATGCCGCAGTGCGCACCGGGACAGAGGGGGGAAAGGGACAGAGTGGGGGAAATGGGGAAAGAGACACAGGGGAGAGAGGAGGGGGGAAAGAGACAAAGGGGAAAGTGGGAAAGAGACAGAGGGGGAAAGGGACACAGGGGAGGGAGGAGGGGGGAAAGAGACAAAGGGGAAAGGGGGAAAGAGACAGAGGGGGAAAGGGACACAAGGGAGGGAGGAGGGGGGAAAGAGACAGAGGGGGAAAGGGACAGAGAAGGGGGGAAAGAGACAAAGGGGAAAGGGGGAAAGAGACAGAGCAGGAAAGAGACACAGGGGATGGAGGAAGAAGGAAAGAGTCACAGGGTAAAGTGGGAAAGAGACAGAGATGGAAAGGGACACAGGGGAGGGGGGAGGGCGGAAAGAGACACAGTGGAGGGATGGGGAGAAAGAGACACAGGGGAGGGGGGGAGACACAGGGAAGGGAGAGTGGGAAGAGACAAAAGGGAGGGAGAGGGGGAAAGAGACACAGGGGAGGGAAAAGGCAGGAAAGAGACACTGGGGAGGGAGAGACACATGTAATATTATATTATGATGGTTAAACAACTAGTATATATATATATATATATATATACACATAAGAACAGCATATCTATTGCCACGGTTTTCCTTTTCTTATTGTTATTTATTTAGAACCTAAATGGTTAACAAACGCACAATTAATTCTTACTTTAATAATAGTCAATTGAGACTTCATAACCGACCCCAATGAAAATGCCTGTAATGTGTCTTTTCATTACGAGTAACTGCCACTTTAAGGAAGATTACCCTCATGGTATGTGGTAATAAGCAATTTAATTATGAGAGGCTGTAATTCAGGAGGGCCGGGAGCATCACAGACAGCCTGACTCCTGGCTAGCACTGTGGGACCCGTCTACTGGGCCAAGAGAGGGCGTTCTGAGAGCGCCAGGGGCACAAAGACGGGCACTGGAGCGCATCCTCCACAGCCGCACTGCACTCACTGCAAGGTGGGATCACTTCCACTGGAATGTCTTATAGATTAAAGGACCAGCTCCCATTACAAAACAAATACATATAAGTGCAATTGCTTTTTTGTTAAAAATGCGGAGTGGAAGTGTTAGATAACTGAGCTTGAAAGTTGGATATTTTATGCATAAATTATCTTTTTTGCAAAAACTGTAGTGATTAATTAATTCTCTCAATTAGGATGATGATGATAAGGATTATGATGATCAGCAATTAAATTGTTAAAGCAAGATAATTGGAAAATAAATAAAAACATTCTTTGCAAACCGTTACATGGTGTTGTTGTTCAGTCCTGCAGTCGTGTCCGACTCTCTGTGACCATATGGACGCAGAACGCCAGGTACATAATTATATAGTAATTGAGGTTGAAAAAAGACTTTTAGTCCATCAAGTTCAACCTTTTAAGATCTCCTCTGATCTGCAATATGCGGATTAATTGTTAATTGTCATCTGTCTGTGTGTCTGGTTGTGCTCATCCATATGGTTTTCATAGCAAAGACACTGGATTTGTCTGACCTCTCTGTAATGACCTGCCCATCTTGAGTGACCCTACATGGTATAGCTCACAGCTTCATTGAGGTATACAAGCCTCTTCACCACGACAAGGTAGCGATCCTGAAGGGAATATAGTTACATAGTAATTGAGGTTGAAAAAAACAACTTTTAGTCCATCAAGTTCTATCTTTTTAGATCTCCTCTGATCTGTAATAAGTAGATTAATTGTTAAATATTCAGTTATTCTTTACTGTGCTACTCTATTTTCCTTTCTTCCATGCTGCTGCTGCCTGTTACCTTCTCAGGAAGGTGTGTCCTTATAAACCAATTAGCTTCAGTTTAATCCTGCTGAGACAATTGGCAGATGTAAGTGCCACATTCCCACTGTGCAGACAGACACTTCCTGCAAAGTATCCTCCCATATCAGGACCTTAATCTGTTGAAGCCAAAATGGCAGATTCAATTGCAACGTAATTGTTTAATTATTCATTATTTCATTATCTATTTTACATTCTAAAAAACATGTTGAATATTTTTAGTGTAGTTCTTTAAATATTAAATGTATTTTTCCTCTTGGGTGGCCACCAGCAGTATCGGCCGTTGCCCACTAGGTGGCAAGACTGACATTTTAGTCAATTTCTAACCCTATCTCCAAGCCCTAACCACAAACCCTAACCCTAATGCTAAACCCTAACCCCAAACCCTAATGCTAAACCATAACCATAAACCCTAACCCTAATGCTAAACCCTAACCCTAATGTTAAACCCTAACCATAAACCCTAACCCTAATGCTAAACCCTAGCCCCAAACCCTAACCATAAACCCTAATGCTAAACCGTAACCATAAACCCTAACCCTAATGCTAAACCCTAACCATAAACCCTAACCCTAATGCTAAACCCTAGCCCCAAACCCTAACCATAAACCCTAACCCTAATGCTAAACCCTAACCATAAACCCTAACCCTAATACTAATCCCTAACCCTAACCATAAACCCTAAGACTAATGCTAAACCCTAACCCTAAACCCTAACAGCCAACACTAGGAAATTGAGAAAAATCTCTGCTGCTGTTTCAGTCAGTTTCTAACTCCAAACCCTAACCCTAAACCCTAACCACCTAATACTAGGAAACTGAGGAAAATCTCTGGCTGATATTCATTACAAATTCAGCCGCGCAACCTAGTGGTCACTTGTGACCACCCAACAGAAATGGTCCTAGTAAATTTTAAAAATATGACCACAGTGGTCCATTAAATGTCATTATTGTTGTTTATACCAACTGGACATGCACATTTCCTGCTGATTATATTGTTTCATGTAGATGGCGTTTTGCATTATATTTGAGCTTTATATCTGTGATTACTTTGTATCAATTATCATTTATTTTGTATTTACTGTATATTCCAAACAATATGTAAGTTTTATCTGATATCCCATTGCGACCACATTTTATTTTCGCAGCCTGGGAATGTTTTTTTGTTTTGTTATATTAATCATTATATGATATTGGTATTATATTGAAGGATGCCGGTTTTAAACCTGCGCTGGAAAGAGTCCATGATTAATATAGTCCGGGACATGTCCAAAGGATGCCATGACATTTGCAAAGTTGCTTTTGCGCATTAAAAGTACGTTTTATAAAGTTTGCAATGTACAAAATATGTTGGATCTATCCTGTTAGTGTGGCGCGCGCGGGTCCGTGCCCTGCGACATAGTGCTGAAGTGGTGAAAAAGTGTAGTGCAGGCAAAGAACTATTCCATCCTCCATTGTGGCGCATCTTGACATGCGGCAAGTCGCAGGGAGAAATCATTTTTTTGGGCTGCACTTCCTCCTGTTCACCACTTCCACGCTGTGGTGCAGGACAAGGACCCGCGCGCGCCATGCTAAAAGGAAAGGACCAATATGTTCTTTTTTTTTTTATAGACAATTTGGAAACAGAAATGTTAATTTAAAAGATTTCTGGATTGTATTAGGTATATGATATACATGTGTATTTATTTATTTTGTTAAGAAGGGCATATTAACTTTGCCTAAAATCAAACAAATAGTACCTGTATGGGTCTGCCCACTGCAGCATATGTAGACACAGACTCTACAGGGCTGGATGTGCAATGTATTGTCCTAGCGCAGGGGTCCCCAAACTCGGTCCTTGGAGGGCTGCACCCAGGCCTGGATTTGAGGATTTCCTTTCTGCGCGCAGGTGAGTCAATCAGGATGACTGAAGAAGCAATAGTTTCACCTGCTTGCAGCAAGGATATCCACAAATCCAGGCCTGGGTGCGGCCCCCTGTCCTAGCGTATCAGGACCATGTTTCAGCTGCACATTACAGCGAGATCGTCACTGACTAGTTAGTATAAGACACTGCATGGCAAGTACTACGGGGTCTGTTTATTCATGAGCTGCAGAGGGCAGACCCAAGCAGGGACTATTTTTTTGATTTTAGGCAGAAACCCCCCCCCAGAGAATCTAATCAATTCTTAATAAAAAAAAGTACATAAAACTAAATAGATACACAGGAATATACTGTATATCTTGTAAAATCCAGGAACCTTCCATGCCCCTTAGTCACTTTACATTTCCACTTAATGGCCATCACACTTATCTACAACCCTTTCTAGAATGTAGCACTTTGGTCCTTCAACCATCCAATCATGACCTCTTGTTCTTGTATTTCCTCTTTTTCTAGTTGACACCTCCTGAACTGTATTAAATCCTTTGATATATTTAGTATGCCCCTCTCCCTTTTCTTATCTAAGCTATACATATTAAGGTCATGATGCATTTTCTTATAACTAGTTGTACTAGGTATTTGTATTTTTTATTATCACTTTGGTACATTTCTCCCAATCTTACAGCCATCAGAGTGAAAAAAAAATCAGATAAAGCTGTGTGCTGGAAGGTATAATGCTGTGTGCACTGACTGTAAGAGATAAGGGGATTTCAGATTGCGCAGAGCTGGGGTTGTGATATAAGAAAGCTGCGCACTCGCGGGAGACACCGGGAGACTTGTACATGACACTACGATACTTATCTCACATCAGATTAATATCTCTACATGCTAAGATATTATATGGGACAGACACAGAGAATACAGTATTAATTACTGAGCCGCGCTGAGGGATAAACAAGGGAGTTATAAAGTGTTATATGTATAAAAAAAAGACTCCTTAGGCATTGTATTTGTTTTATATAACTGGGTGACCTTTCTTCCTGTTCACTCTCATGTATGGTGCCATGGCTCACAGCTGTGACTTAAGGACACAATCATATTGGAGGGACTTTTTGTTACCAGTGTCTCATGTTGTGTGTCTGCCTGCAGCAGGATTAAACTGGTACCGTGAAGCTCGGCAGTGTAGGCATGGCCTTAGGTCACAGCTGTGAAACATGGCACCCGACATGACAGAGAACAGGATGGAACTGAGAGATTCTAGTAGGTGAGAAGCTGTTACTCCGGAGGCCTCTTAGAAGTGAAATATACATTTTATATGACCATTAATTGAGTCATTTAGTTTAAATAATTATGGCATACATTTCCATTTGAGTTATCCATCCCCGAAATATCCAGCAATTCTACCCGGAACAAGAGAAACAGCGAACCCCCGATGTATGGTTCATGTTTCGGCCTTCATCAGGCCGTATCTGTTGGGTGTACCTGAACTCCCTAAGGCAGAGTGAGGAAGACGTCTGCAAACTCTAGTGTTTTCTGAAGGACTGCTGTACAATGAATATTTATATTTAAGTTTGTCCAAACTTCGTAGCGCTGCTAGAGAAGGGAGGGACCCAGTGAAAAGAAACCCTGCCACCAACGGAGGATTAAAAAAAAATTGCACTGGGCTCCCGGTACCAAGAATGCAGTGTTTTTCTCCGAATTCTGAACAGGAGGCAAGATTTTTAACTTGTTTTAGACATTCAAATGTGAATATATATATATATATATATATATATATATATATATATATATATATATATATATATACCACTGCCACTGCCTCTCAGCAGCCACCCAGGCAAAGCACCAATCCCTCACAGCATCCATTCCCACATAGCATCCAACTCCTCTCAGCACACTCCTCACATAGCACCAATCCCTATCTTCAGTCACAGCCCTTGCTCTCTCTCACCTCTTCCCTGATACACATCCCCAGTGTGCTGAACCGAATATCTTAGAGCTTCAATATAAATTGTCTTTTTAAACAGTCACAGACATATTTCAGTTAGTGTGTGCAGCCAAGGAGGGGAGGCGGCTACGGTGGGCTCGGCTGAGTTGGGTGCCCACACTACAAAATTAAATTAAAGTGCAAAAAGCACTGGTTGCTCCGCCCCTGTTTAAACTGACTAAAGACATAATTCATTGAAACAGTGAGCTCTATTTAGAGTCAACCAAGATGGGCATGTCATAGCAAAGAGGTCAGACAAATTTTGGTGCACCGTAGAAGGAACTGGCAACCAACTCTAGTATCTTTGACAAAAAATCATTAGGTTCATGGAGAGTCGGACATGACTGAACAACAACAAAGGGCACAATTAGACTCATCATACTCTATTTTTTAAACAGAAAAATAAAAATGTCTCTAGTGGACTTTGGAGGCATCCATGACCTTTTGATAAAGGTTTCGTGTGCAGATTTCTGGACAGCAGGTATTGCATTTATTGATGCAAGCTGCCTTCTTGTGGTCATGTGCGGGGGATGGTATAATATTCAGTAAGACCCAGTTACTTAGCAATACTATAAAACCCGTCATTGTCCAGCTCTCAGGAAGTAAAGAAAAAAAAAGATAAGATGGAAAGATGGAATCTTCTATAGATAAACAGCGTCTTCAGCAACTCTTATATTCTGTAAATAATAATATAAGATTGTTATGTATTAAAATGCAGATTTTCCTCATTTACAGCAGCCCTTTCGAAACAAACACACTTTAAAAAAAAAAAGTATATTTGAAAAAAGAATGTAAAATATACATAAAGTAACTGCTTGTAATGTTAGACACAGGAAATACGGATACAAAGAAACTGAAGGGAATTCTAATTTTGCAATAATCCAATGACTGATTCCAGCTTTGTGGGCGCCTGACGTAGACGCCCAGGACTGACAACTGCCCGTGTGTATTAATCTATTCAACATCTTTATGTTGGCTCTGGTCCTCTCCGGGCAAACAGCTAGTCCTGGCTCCTTCTGAGTCGGCTGTGTGCGGAGCGTGTTATACAAGCCGTGATCCCTGATTGTACATGTGTTTTGAGGTTTCTCATGTGGCCACATACGTCTCGGAGCCCACGTCTTGCTCTGGGTTGGCTGAAAGATTTCATCCTGGCGCACTCCGATTTTTTATTTTAGTATTTTTTTTCAAGGGGGAAATAAAAGGGATTTTGGACGGAAAGGAAGCCAAATAAATTTCCTTTGGTTGACATAGTCTAAAAAGGAATATTCCAATACTTAATCTCTTGTTAGTTTGGCCTTTGAGGTTTCATACAGGACAGGAGAACAGCTGGCACATACATAGACAGGTCAGAGTGAACGTCAGGAATTCTGAGCTCGAAAATTTAAAGGACCATTGAGTCTACAAGCACTGGCTCAGTAACTCCTGCCCGGGTAATGTAACCCCAACACTGCCCTGGCTCAGTCACTCATGCCCGGGGAATATAACGCCAACACTGCCCTGGCTCAGTCACTCATGCCCAGGAAATGTAACCCAAACACTGCACTGGCTCAGTCACTCATGCCCGGGGAATATAACGCCAACACTGCCCTGGCTCAGTCACTCATGCCCGGGGAATATAACGCCAACACTGCCCTGGCTCAGTCACTCATGCCCGGGGAATATAACGCCAACACTGCCCTGGCTCAGTCACTCATGCCCAGGAAATGTAACCCCAACACTGCACTGGCTCAGTCACTCATGCCCGGGGAATATAACGCCAACACTGCCCTGGCTCAGTCACTCATGCCCAGGAAATGTAACCCAAACACTGCACTGGCTCAGTCACTCATGCCCGGGGAATATAACGCCAACACTGCACTGGCTCAGTCACTCATGCCCGGGGAATATAACGCCAACACTGCCCTGGCTCAGTCACTCATGCCCAGGAAATGTAACCCCAACACTGCCCTGGCTCAGTCACTCATGCCCGGGTAATGTAACCCCAACACTGCCCTGGCTCAGTAACTCATGTCCGGGTAATGTAACCCCAACACTGCCCTGGCTCAGTCACTCATGCCCGGGGAATGTAACCCCAACACTGCCCTGGGTCAGTCACTCATGCCCGGGGAATGTAACGCCAACACTGCACTGGCTCAGTCACTCATGCCGGGGGAATGTAACCCCAACACTGCACTGGCTCAGTCACTCATGCCCGGGGAATGTAACCCCAACACTGGCCTGGCTCAGTCACTCATGCCCAGGGAATTTAACGCCAACACTGCCCTAACTCAGTCACTCATGCCCAGGGAATGTAACCCCAACACTGCCCTGGCTCAGTCACTCATGCCCAGGAAATGTAACCCCAACACTGCACTGGCTCAGTCACTCATGCCCGGGGAATATAACGCCAACACTGCCCTGGCTCAGTCACTCATGCCCAGGAAATGTAACCCCAACACTGCCCTGGCTCAGTCACTCATGCCCGGGTAATGTAACCCCAACACTGCCCTGGCTCAGTAACTCATGTCCGGGTAATGTAACCCCAACACTGCCCTGGCTCAGTCACTCATGCCCGGGGAATGTAACCCCAACACTGCCCTGGGTCAGTCACTCATGCCCAGGGAATGTAACGCCAACACTGCCCTAACTCAGTCACTCATGCCCAGGGAATGTAACCCCAACACTGCCCTGGCTCAGTCACTCATGCCCAGGAAATGTAACCCCAACACTGCACTGGCTCAGTCACTCATGCCCGGGGAATGTAACCCCAACACTGCCCTGGGTCAGTCACTCATGCCCGGGGAATGTAACGCCAACACTGCACTGGCTCAGTCACTCATGCCGGGGGAATGTAACCCCAACACTGCCCTGGCTCAGTCACTCATGCCCGGGGAATGTAACCCCAACACTGCCCTGGGTCAGTCACTCATGCCCGGGGAATGTAACGCCAACACTGCACTGGCTCAGTCACTCATGCCGGGGGAATGTAACCCCAACACTGCACTGGCTCAGTCACTCATGTCCGGGGAATGTAACCCCAACACTGGCCTGGCTCAGTCACTCATGCCCAGGGAATGTAACGCCAACACTGCCCTAACTCAGTCACTCATGCCCAGGGAATGTAACCCCAACACTGCCCTGGCTCAGTCACTCATGCCGGGGAATATAACGCCAACACTGCACTGGCTCAGTCACTCATGCCCGGGGAATATAACGCCAACACTGCCCTGGCTCAGTCACTCATGCCCAGGAAATGTAACCCCAACACTGCCCTGGCTCAGTCACTCATGCCCGGGTAATGTAACCCCAACACTGCCCTGGCTCAGTAACTCATGTCCGGGTAATGTAACCCCAACACTGCCCTGGCTCAGTCACTCATGCCCGGGGAATGTAACCCCAACACTGCCCTGGGTCAGTCACTCATGCCCAGGGAATGTAACGCCAACACTGCCCTAACTCAGTCACTCATGCCCAGGGAATGTAACCCCAACACTGCCCTGGCTCAGTCACTCATGCCCAGGAAATGTAACCCCAACACTGCACTGGCTCAGTCACTCATGCCCAGGGAATATAACGCCAACACTGCCCTGGCTCAGTCACTCATGCCCAGGAAATGTAACCCCAACACTGCCCTGGCTCAGTCACTCATGCCCGGGTAATGTAACCCCAACACTGCCCTGGCTCAGTAACTCATGTCCGGGTAATGTAACCCCAACACTGCCCTGGCTCAGTCACTCATGCCCGGGGAATGTAACCCCAACACTGCCCTGGGTCAGTCACTCATGCCCGGGGAATGTAACGCCAACACTGCACTGGCTCAGTCACTCATGCCGGGGGAATGTAACCCCAACACTGCACTGGCTCAGTCACTCATGCCCGGGGAATGTAACCCCAACACTGGCCTGGCTCAGTCACTCATGCCCAGGGAATGTAACGCCAACACTGCCCTAACTCAGTCACTCATGCACAGGGAATGTAACCCCAACACTGCCCTGGCTCAGTCACTCATGCCGGGGAATATAACGCCAACACTGCCCAGGCCCAGTCACTCATGCCCGGGGAATGTAACCCCAACACTGCCCTGGCTCAGTCACTCATGCCCGGGGAATGTAACCCCAACACTGCACAGGTTCAGTCACTCATGCCCAGGGAATGTAACGCCAACACTGCACTGGCTCAGTCACTCATGCCCGGGTAATGTAACCCCAACACTGCCCTGGCTCAGTCACTCATGCCCAGGGAATGTAACCCCAACACTGCCCGTGCTCAGTCACTCATGCCCGGGTAATGTAACGCCAACACTGCCCTGGCTCAGTCACTCATGCCTGGGTAATGTAACCCCAACACTGCCCTGGCTCAGTCACTCATGCCCGGGTAATGTAACCCCAACACTGCCCTGGCTCAGTCACTCATGCCCAGGGAATGTAACGCCAACACTGCACTGGTTCAGTCACTCATGCCCGGGGAATATAACTCCAACACTGCCCTGGCTCAGTCACTCATGCCCAGGGAATGTAACGCCAACACTGCACTGGTTCAGTCACTCATGCCCAGGGAATATAACCCCAACACTGCCCTGGCTCAGTCACTCATGCCTGGGGAATATAACCCCAACACTGCCCTGGCTCAGTCACTCATGCCTTTCTGCTTCCAGGTAAAACTGAATTGCAGAGATGTACAGTGGATAAAAGTGGCATGAAAACCTGGCTCCTGGCATTTGTTGAGCCCTGTAAGATTACATTTTTATTTAAAGTACAGTATTTAATCTTTTTTTTCAGGTTGCTTGAGAGTTATAGTTGCTTGATTTCTGGTTAACTGAGAGTCTACTGTTTTTTGTATTTGCAGGAAGGTAGCCATAATACTTTGCTAGCTACCATGATAGATAAAAAAGTCCCTTCTCTGGCTCAATCTATCACCAAGTTCTGTTGGTTCTGGGAGGCATCCATAATACTTTAGGTGTGTGTGACGGCCTTTTACATTTCTCGAGGAGCATGGCTTGCAATGATTGTTTGTTTCTGGGTATGTGTGGTAAGAAGTAGGTATCCAATGTATTGCCATCCAGTTAAATAACCACTTCTCCCTCTGCCTTCTCTCCCATTGTTACCTACTGTGATAGACCAAAAAAAAAAAACGTCTCAGGGTCCATCTATCATCAAGCCATAAAACCAAACAAGAAGTAATCTTCTAAAAATCCTCTTAAAACTGTTTTAATACTCATGGTGTTAGTTTGTATCATACTTCACACATGTGCAGTATTCCTTGAGCTACACTGGTTTCTTAGCCCTTAGAGCCAGGGCATAGAGATCTTACTAGACGCTCAAGTTTGATTTGGTAACGTTTCTGTATTTTGTGCGCCATAATATTTAAGAATTCAATTTATTGACAGTCCAATAGCAAATTCTCAGTTGCAAATTACGGTAATCTGCTTTGATTTGAGTTGTTGGAGAATTCAACTGATAAGGAACCAAGAAGCTCAAACCCGCAGAAGTAATAAGTTACTAAAGTAACAGAAAGACATGAAGAGGGAGAAGCAAAATGTCCAGATTGGCTAATAATATGATCATCTTGGTGAAGAGGACATTTTTAAGTGGGTAGGGGCTGCAAGGGACTTGTGTGGGAGGATAGGATTCGTAGGTGTGAGGACGTCTCTGTGGGTCTACATGAAGTATGGCCCACAGGCTATCTATTCCTAGCCAAGATGCCTTTGGTAAGTCCTATGGATCTACAGACTATTATGTGTCTCACTGCCACACAGATGTTTTTACATCTGTACAGCACCTATTATCCAAGAGTCTATACCTCTGTATCGTCATAGCACTGGTCAGTCAAAAATAGATAAAGTGTAAAGTGAACTATGGGATTGTTCCTTCAATGCTCTATGGCAATGAGGCAAAAATCAGATGGACGGTCAACTGGTAAGCATAAGCCATAAAAGAACTGGATATTATATTTAGGCCTTATTCATTAATAAAGTTCATATTCAATGATTTGCAAAAGCAATATTCAGTGTTAAGCTTACTTCTAAACATCAGCTTCTAAACCTTTAGTAAACTCCATATGAGGTGATGAAGGTGGTGGAAGCTCTCAGACTGAGAGGTAGTAGAGTCATTCCCACCCATGATGACCTCATAAGAGGTGGAATAAACATGGGTGAGAGGTATAAATTCCAAACTTCTGAATTTTATACAAACATTTCACAATTCTAGGTTTTCCAACACAATGCCAATTGAGAAATGATAAAACACATTTTTGAAAAGTAAGTTCCACCTAAACTAAAGTTGATTTTATATTAAGGAGAGCTCCTAGAAATCTTCTACTTCTCTGCACATCTTCCACCTTTTTCTTACTTTTAGGCCTTTCCCCATATTAATATTCCCTCCTCCCCTTCCCCCATGCTCTTACCATTTACCTCCTCCTTGCCCCTTCTCTCAGTTTAGGGTTCACCATTACCTCCTTTCCATTTATCCATTTCTTTCCTGTCTACCGCCACTTTAGCGCTCACTTTCCTTCTACCTCCTTTACCTTTACTTCCCCTCTCCCGTTGTTGTTTGTGTCTGCTGACTGGAGTCGAACCCAGGTTGCAGTGGTGAAAGCACCAAATCCTAAACACTTGACCACCAGGGAACCCCCCTCTCTCGTACCACTACCCCATTTATCGGCCAACTCCCTCTCCCTCATTTACCCCTCTCCCCTTTATCCATCTTCTCTGCTTTTTCCTCACCCTCCTTCCTTACTTACCCAATGCATCATTTTCCCGTATACCCCTTCCTTATCTCCCCGTACATATTTATAAAGAACTTGACTTAATAACAAGTATAGTATAAATATAACCTAACTTTACAACTTGTATATCCAATTTTACTTTACTGGGAGAAATCACATTTTGTCCTAAAATAACCATCTGAGAGGATACCTGAGTACATCCAAAATCTCTATTCTCTTCTGCTGAAAGACTTTCACATTTATATGGCACAATAGAAATAAATAGAACTACAACTCACAGTATAAATATTATTGATACTCCAGACTAAAAGGCAGTCTCTAAACAAGTCCCCACACAGTTACAATTTTCTATGGTCACAGATGCGAATATTGTTAGTTTGTTAAATATTGCACAAACATGTGAAGTTTTTCCCAAACTACTGAGTTCCTTCAATATTTAAGCCTGATTCGCCCAACAGTCCATCTTCACATCACTTTGCATGAGTTTAATACCAATCCGCTCTGAATCCCCCATAAAGCTGTGTGTGTTTTTCTTGGCTTTTCCCGGCCCCTCCATATCCTCCTATTGCAGCGGCCGTGCCGCGGGGAGGGAGGGGGAGAGATCCGCTTTCTGAAGCTCCTTGAAGTCCTGCCATGGAAGCTGGAGATGATTTGCTAAATGCTCCGAAGGTATTTGAATTTCTTCTGGAGAAGGAATTCAATTTATGTGCATTTATATTGCAGCGTCTGTTGGGAAGAAAAGTGTCTAATCGCTGGCGCAGAGCTGCGTTCTTCTGAGCACGAGTTCACAGATTTGGAAGTAAACAGTGATCGAAAAATAGCTCTGCGATTTCTGTATACTTTTTGAAGTGCGGAGTGTGGTGTATCAAAGAGTGCGCAAACAGATGCGGATTGTGATGGGGAAAATTGATATTAAATAAACATGGAATTATAATTATAAATAGACTAGCGACTTGCCCATCAAAAATGACGGCAATAAGATTGTAAGGCAGGTAATGGTGTTTGGTTGTGACATTCATTTTGTTGGTGTTCCGAGATCCCTCGGCACTCATTGCGAGCCCCGGCGCTGATAGCAAGCCTGTTGGTTGTTTGTGTGCTATGAGCAGCGTTGGCAGTGGTTTTTTGAATGCTAATTAAATAATGAATAAATTAATAATTTAATATACTTTACCTATTTTGAAGTAATAAATGCAGGAAGCATTGTGCTGAAGAGCTGACAATCTGTTTTGATGTTCCTGCAGCATACAATGTGTGTTTTCAGTGCTGTGGAGCTGAGGTGTAAGTGTGAGCAATGTGTGCATTGTGTAGTGTAAATAGGCTGCGTGCGCGAGGAAAATCTGTTAGGGTAGTTGTGTACTTCCGCAATGTGTAAGTTAGTGTTGTAAAATGGCGGCTAATGTGTGTGGTACGCGGCTGTGGATGATTTTGCGTCCTTGTTAATAGTGTATCTTGGACCTCTTCCGGCTTTTTCGGAAAATCCGTATGTGTTTGGTGTTTTGCGTGTTGAGGGTCCTGCAGCCTAGTTTTGTTTTTTTGCGGCGGACATTTTTTCTCTCATTTAGGGGATTTTCGTCTCTCTAAACTCTTCAATTTGGACTTAAATCGAGGAGTAACTTCACTTGCCGAGGTCCTGGGTGCCCCCCTTGCTGTAGGTAAGCTTTTTATGTGTTTGTTGTGTGTATTTATTGTGTTTTTAATGTTTTCATGTGCGCGGGTTTCGGGCGCTAATGTCGTATTTTTGTGAGCTTGTAATGTTTTTTTTTTCTAAGTCCCGCGGCGCGCAATTGTGGCTGCAAAGTCCGTAAATTTTGCGGTGTAAGTCTGGTCGTAGCGACTGCGGCACTCGAAAAGCTCGCAATGCGAGCCTGCAGCGTTGGCAACGGCTTTGGGCAAGCCGCACTGCTGACAACTATATATGTGATATAATTTCATCTATCTATCCATCCAGTGGCGGAGCTTTGGAAAGGGAATCTAAAATCAGTTATTATAGAATATAGTAATAAACAGTGGGGTTCCCTGGTGGTCCAGTGGTTAGGATTCGATGCTTGCACTGCTAAGACCTAGGCTCGATTCCAGTCAGGGAACCAAGAGTTCACTGCACCCGGAGGTCATGCAGTGTTGGGCCTGGTCAGTACTTGGATGGGAGACGACCTAGGAATACCAGGAGCTGTATGCTGTGGCCCACTGAAATGGGAACTTGCAACTCACTCCAGTATCTCTGCCATGTATAACAAGTGGATTGGCATGGGGTTTTAAGCTCCATGAGTTCATGGAGAGTCGGACACGACTGAATGACACAAACACACAATAAACAGTGCAGTGCTTTATGATCTGGTACTCTCAACTCATTGGGAGTTCTTTGTGCTGCTAAAGGGCAACTATAGTCATCATACAATAGATCATTTGTTTATTTAATAAGTTCCATTCACAGTCAAGTTGATTCGCCATCAGGACTGAGCAGTCACTTCTGCAGGGACTCAGCCAGTAACACTGGGCCTCACGTTGTGTTGCTTTGTAGTGCACGTTTCTGCACTATCACTTCCACTATTTAATCCTCTACTCTCTTTTCACTTACTTGCCAAGCCCTCATTTCTCCCTTTTTATTATTTCACCTTTTGTTTCATTAATAATCTAATCCATATTTTTGCATATTCTCAGTCATGCAAAGCACTTTGTGTCATGTGTCCTTTTTAGCTCAAAGGCAGGGTTGTCAAGATTTGTATAAGTCTGTCAAATTATGTATTGTTATACCCAAGTTTACTGTACTCCAGTACTAAGGAATATGTTAGCGCTATATAAATTAGATTATTAATAATGATAATAATAATAATAATAATAATCCTCTCCTGTATGGGTAGAGGTTCAGGCAATTAGGAGTTAATACTTCCTGGATATGAATCCTCTTATGGACCTTGCTCCAAACTGAGGAAGAAACCAAGGATTCTCCAACATGTAGAGTTGGCTGCTCACTTTACTTATTTAGGTTGGACTTGTAGAGCGCTTACAGGAGTAACCACAGCAAGGAGAAGAGGGACAAGAGAGTTCAGGAACGCCGTCAGATCCAGCGCTGGGAATGCAGTACGCCCCAATTCAAGAGCACATAAAAAATTATAGACACACAGTCTGTTATTATATATATTACATGCGCAGCCACCCCTGGGGTTCAGGTCCTGGAAACTATTATAGAATAATTTCAATTGGATCAAAAATTACATAATAGTGCGACCAGAAACGCCAATTATCCGAGTCCCTCCTTGTAATATTTGGTTTGTGGCTCAAAAGCCAAAAGCGTCCACATGTCCATGCCAGGTCTGTGGTGTTAAAGCAACAGTTTTATTATATACCATAGAAATGGTTAAAAAATATGTAGTAAAAGTTATATTTAATTCCATTTTGCTGGTTTTATTTTACTTGTGCTGAAAGTCGGAGTAATTAAATTATTGACTGCTAAAGGACTGTGACTTAAGATGCACACCTGCTGCACATCAGATGCAACATGTTTCAAACCTGTCTGTGTGGACCCTATACATAGCAAAAGCAACTCCTGCTCTTATTTATCTAGGAAACTAGCGAATTGCCCGTCAAAAAATGACAGCAATGAAATTGTAAGTGAGCTAATGGTGTTTGGTGTATATAATGTAGCGTCCTCCGTTTTCTATGTCTACTTTTTCGGAATATCAGTAGCTGTTTGTTTTGCGTGTTTAGGGACCTTTAGCATCGTTTTCTTTTTGTTCGGCCATTTTTTCTCTCGCTTAGGTGATTTTTGGGTCTCTAAACCTTGAAATTTGTGGTTAAATGGAGGTGTAACTTCACTCGCAGAGGTCCTTGGTGCCCCCCCTTGCTGTGAGTAACCTTTTTATGTGTTTGTTGTTTGTATTTATTGTGTTTGTAATGTTTTTGGGGTTGCGTGGGTTGCGTCCTTGTTTTTTAATCTCGTAGTTGTTTTTCTGCAAATACGTAGGTGTTTGGTGGTGTTTTGCGTCTTTAGACTGCTGTAGCCTCGTTTTCGTTTTTTTCAGCGGCCATTTTTTCTCTCGCTTAGAGAAATTTTTAATGTCTAAACTCTTTTAATTTGAGTTAAATTGATGTGTAAGTTTAGTTTTCGAGGTCCTGGATGCTCCCTCTTCCTGTAAGTAAGCTTTTTATGTGTTTGTTGTGTGTATTTGTTGTATTTTTCATGTTTTCATGTGCGCGTGTTGCGGCCGATTTTTGCGAGGTCGTAATGGGTCGTAACGTGTCTCGCATTTTCCTTGCGTAACGACGTAAATTTTGCGAGGGTCGCAAATGCTGGCGTTGCAACGGCTCGCATGCTCACAACTATATAGGTGATTACTAGTTTTGTGTGAATTACACACACTAGGGGCCAGTCACCATATTCCTTTGCCTGTTTTTCCTTGTACCTTTTTGTGATAACTATTGTACTCTGTCACAGTATTTTCAGATTGACCTTAAAAAAGCACTCTGCCTGATCTGACCCTGTCCTTGACTACACTCAGCCTGCTTCCAGTCCTGATCTCATGCTGTCCTTGACTACACTCTGCCTGCTTCCAGTTCTGATCTGACCCTGTCCTTGACTACACTCTGCCTGCTTCCAGTCCTGATCTCATGCTGTCCTTGACTAGACTCTGCCTGCTTCCAGTCCTGATCTGACCCTGTCCTTGACTACACTCTGCCTGCTTCCAGTCCTGATCTCATGCTGTCCTTGACTACACTCTGCCTGCTTCCAGTCCTGATCTGACCCTGTCCTTGACTACACTCAGCCTGCTTCCAGTCCTGATCTCAGCCTGTCCTTGACTACACTCTGCCTGCTTTCAGTCCCGACATCAGCCTGTCCTTGACTATACTCGACCTGCTTCCAGTCCTGATCTGACCCTGTCCTTGACTACACTCAGCCTGCTTCCAGTCCTGATCTCATGCTGTCCTTGACTACACTCAGCCTGCTTCCAGTCCTGATCTGACCCTGTCCTTGACTACACTCAGCCTGCTTCCAGTCCTGATCTCATGCTGTCCTTGACTACACTCTGCCTGCTTCTAGTCCTGATCTCATGCTGTCCTTGACTACACTCAGCCTGCTTCCAGTCCTGATCTGACCCTGTCCTTGACTACACTCAGCCTGCTTTCAGTCCCGACATCAGCCTGTCCTTGACTACACTCTGCCTGCTTCCAGTCCTGATCTCATGCTGTCCTTGACTATACTCGACCTGCTTCCAGTCCTGATCTGACCCTGTCCTTGACTACACTCAGCCTGCTTCCAGTCCTGATCTCATGCTGTCCTTGACTACACTCTGCCTGCTTCCAGTCCTGATCTCATGCTGTCCTTGACTACACTCAGCCTGCTTCCAGTCCTGATCTGACCCTGTCCTTGACTACACTCTGCCTGCTTTCAGTCCCGACATCAGCCTGTCCTTGACTATACTCGACCTGCTTCCAGTCCTGATCTGACCCTGTCCTTGACTATACTCGACCTGCTTCCAGTCCTGATCTGACCCTGTCCTTGATTACACTCTGCCTTCTTCCAGTACTGATCTCATTCTGTCCTTGATTACACTCTGTCTGCTTCCAGTCCTGATCTCATGCTGTCCTTGACTATACTGTGCCTGCTACTCTGACTGCTTCCTACTCTGACTGATCTCAGCCTGTCCTTGATTACACTCTGCCTTCTTCCAGTACTGATCTCATTCTGTCCTTGACTACACTCTGCCTGCTTCCAGTCCTGATCTCAGCCTGTCCTTGACTACACTCTGCCTGCTTTCAGTCCCGACATCAGCCTGTCCTTGACTATACTCGACCTGCTTCCAGTCCTGATCTGACCCTGTCCTTGACTACACTCAGCCTTCTTCCAGTACTGATCTCATTCTGTCGTTGACTACACTCTGCCTGCTTCCAGTACTGATCTCATTCTGTCCTTGACTACACTCTGCCTGCTTCCAGTCCTGATCTCAGCCTGTCCTTGACTACACTCTGCCTGCTTCCAGTCCTGATCTCAGCCTGTCCTTGACTACACTCTGCTTGCTTTCAGTCCCGACATCAGCCTGTCCTTGACTATTCTCTGCCTGCTTCCAGTCCTGATCTGACCCTGTCCTTGATTACACTCTGCCTGCTTCCAGTCCTGATCTCATGCTGTCCTTGACTACACTCTGCCTGCTTCCAGTTCTGATCTCATGCTGTCCTTGAATATACTGTGCCTGCTACTCTGACTGCTTCCTACTCTGATCTCAGCCTGTGCTTGACTACACACTGCTTGCTTCCAGTATGATCTCAGCCTGTGTTTGACTACACACTGCTTGCTTCCAGTATGATCTCAGCTGGTCCTTGACTACACACTGCTTGCTTCCAGTATGATCTCAGCCGGTCCTTGACTACACTCTGCCTTCTTCCAGGCCTGATCTCACACTGTCCTTCACTACACTTTGCCTGCTTCCAGACCTGATCTCACACTGTCCTTGACTACACTCTGCCTGCTTTCAGTATGATCTCAGCCTGTCCATGACTACTCTGACTGCCGCCAGCCTTTAGAACTTGAGTCCTGACAGACCTGTATGCCCAGATGCAAAATAAGTTGGGGTAGAAAATTAGAGGAACCCTATGCAGTTTGTTGCATGTAGCAGGGGCTGTCTAATTTACAGTGGGTCTCAGTGTTTTGTACCTGCAGCAGTTCCCACTTACATAGAGAGTAATCAAGGAGATGCTGAGATTAGGACTGGTAGCAAGCAGGGTGTAGTTAGAATGAATTGGAATTTAGCACTTCAAAACTCTTATTCTTTTCAGCAATCTTTCTTTATAGATTTAGTATCAGAACAAATATTGACATTGATCAGTGGTTACAACTCATTTGAGTTAATAGTGAGATAAATACCACACATTCTCACAGAATTCATTATTTCATTTGATGTACATTGGATCCATCCATGATTGACATTCTCTGCATCTTTGTGCAATTTGCATCATCTCTGGGTGACAGAAGTGTGAACGCCTGAGACTGATGCACCAGTATCCGTTTCATTGAGATCCTCTGTAAAGTATATAAACACACAAGTCTAGACATCCAATGCCAGAGCAAGGTGTTCTCATGTTCCAGGACTGAGCTATATATCAACTTATTATCTGAGTTTGGCTTGTGAAACTGACGCTAACACTGCTCTTCCAATGGTGACCTCAACCTTCCACTAGTAAGCATGATCATTCTGATTGCTGCTTCCTCAAACTTGTGACCATGACCCCAACCACTCTTACTGCTTTCTGCCTTGACCTTCCACTAGTGATCCAGACCACTCTAAATACTACTGATTTTCTGATTGCTTTCTGCCTCAACCTTTTGCCAATAACCTCAACTAATCTAATCGCTGCCTGCCTCGACCTTCCCCAAGTGATTCCAACCACCATAAATTACTGCTTCGATTTTCAACTAATAACTTCAACCGCTCTGCCTGCTTTGTCTTTCAACTACGGACATAAACCGCTCTGAACTATTTTTGTTGCTGACTATCAATTTCCAACGTTTCATTGTATCTGCAAAACTTGGACCTGGATCCAATGATAATCTTACTGTTTACCATTAGTCCTGTAGACTCTTCTTTGATCGAGCAAACACCAGTGTTTCAGAATGATACTTACCATTCTGAAGGTCTGAGGCAGCTGTACAAGAAGATGACCTGTACTCCCCACAGTCTTCTATAAGCCAAATCTACAAGAAGAACAGTGCCAAGATTTATCAAGTCTTGCCAGCTTGGCTACCATTAATTACCCTGTAAAACTAAAGGTACTGAGTGACTATCAACAATAATTTAGAGAGTCCACAGAAAAGAGACTGGGACAAATATTTATTTAATCCTATAAAGATGAATGAAAGATTCAGATAAATATAATTTTTCAAAAATGGAATGGAGGAAATTTTTTCAAAATAATGAACAATTTGAACATATTCTCAATAATACAGGCTTTGGTCAGTAGGGGAGAATTACTGTATATTTATTTGTTGTATTGATTTTGCAAGATTTACAAAAAGTATTTTTGGAGGTATACACCATTGTTTAGACACAGATTAGTGTAATGCACACCATTTTTGTAAGGAAGTTTTCATTAAGAAATATTTATTAATAATATTTTTTATACTATATTACACTTTGTTTTATAAAGTGTTGCTTTCCTGCTAAGTGGGTGAACCAAACTAACAGCTCCCCTTGTTATGTTGTAAGTGGAACATGCCCAGCTGTGTAATCGGCTCCTCCCCCAGCAGTGACATCATCCCTTCAACTTAACAAGATGGAGGAATGCCAGTGAGGGAGGATGTGAAAGGAAAAATGGCAGCTCTTATACGCTACACTACAATATGAGGAAGAGCAATATGCTTTATTTATTTCATTAAAATTTTCCTAAAAAAGTATAGAATAAATAAATTTTGATTTAGTAAGTAAAAATGAATTCAGAGTTCAGCTGCCCATAAATCGCATGTAATAAACTCATTAGAATATAGCGCAATATGTAATTTATGCTTAAAATATCCAGCTTTCAAGCTCAATTATTCAACGTTTACTATCAAGTGTCTTAAAGCCAGCCAATCATAATGATATTTATTTATATATGTAATTTCTGTGATAACTTTAAAGTTCCACTTCATAAATAAAAGCTCATTTAAAGCCCCTTCTCACCCAAAGTAACCAATATATTTAGTATTGTTTGCATTTTATTAACCCATTTCACACTAGAAAGGCTTAAAAGGCTAGGCATCCTCTTTTGTCTTATTGTTTGCATTCTCGCTCTTGTTTCTCCATTTGCTTACTTAGGCCTCACAGCTCGTTAAGACGAGAAATATGCAAATATTGCAAGAGTCAACATCTCTACGACTTTCATGTCCCTGGCTGCACAGTTTACACATGACGCTGCCCTGCCATAGAAACCCAAACTTGCAGTTTGCTTTGCCAAGGCAGAAAGCTTTGAAGTGCACACGGCAGCTGGCTTTAGTCTTGAGGTCGTAGGTCATCTATCTAAACCAGAAGACTTACCTTGCACTGCGATCCCATAATCCTTTGAAACAGAAATGGCCACAGTGTTTACTCTAACATAATTAAATAAAAATCTTGTTTCTTTCTTAAAAGTCTTGGAGATGGTCCTCTTGAATGGATTTTATGGTGTGAGAGGGTGTATGATCTGTTATTGGTGATGATCTACGGGAAGGTGCAGAGATAGGGTAGATGATCTGGAAATGAGGTACAGAAAGATGGTGAGTGGTCTGTAAGAGGCGATGATGTATGAGGGGATGCTGGGATAGAGGGGATGATCCATGATGAGGTATAGGGTGGATTACCTATAAAGCATGTTAATCTGCCAGGAGGTACACAGATTGGGTGGATGATATGTAGGAGTGATGCACTATGAGGATGAGCATGAAAAGGGTGGATATCTTCAAAAGAATGGAGGGAGGGTGGGTGATTTGAAAGTGGTAGTGATCTGTGAAAGGTTGGATGATATGTAAGGGATAGTGATCTACGGAAGAATGCTGGAAGAGGGTGTAAGATCTATTAGCGGTGGTAATCTATGAGGGTGTTGATGGAACAGATTATCTATAACTAATGATGATTTATAAGGGTGTGCTGGGAGTGGATGAATGAATACTAAAGAATTATAATTTATGATGGGTTCTGGGAACGGGAGAAGATCTGTAAGAAGTGATGCTCACTCGTTCTTGATTTCAACATTGACACCCACCTCCCCTGCAGCCCCAAAATTACTTTCACATACCTCAGTGGAAAAAGGCTCCAACTCACCGTGATGGACACTCCCTTGACTTTATCTTTACCAATCTTGTTATCTCCCCTCTACATCTATCCGACCACACCTTCCACTCACTGCCATTCTTCAATCCCTGCAACCAAAACCTAGAGAAATCTTCAATCACTTGGTCCACAACCTGCTACAACCGCTTCTCAGCCACCACACCACCTTCACCTTCCCGGACATTGTCACATTACAACAACTTCTAACTTCCACTCTGAACACTCTAGCCCCCACAAAAAAACAGGCTCTTCACTATCATCCACAACCATGACACACTACGCAAAGATACTACATGCAGAGGTGCTCTCGCACTACTGAACAACTATGGAGGGAATCTCGCACTTCAACAAGCTTGAAGTACGGCATAATTACATCCATTCTTAAAAAAAAAACACCTCATCTGACTTAGTTTCTGCATCTATCTATCTCTACAGTTCACCTGGCTCCAACTCACTTCTCCAATATGGCTTCTTGCTCCAACAACTCTCACAAATGTCACTAATACCTCAAGTCAAAGGGTCACTTCTCGATTCTAATTCTTCTTGATCACTCTCTTGCCTTTGACACAGTTGACCACCCTCTTCTTATCCAATCGATTCACTCTCTTGGCATCCATGATACAGCTCTCTCATATGTTATCTAGAAAATCAGACATTTAGCTATTAGTCTTCCAAATCTCTAATACAACTTCAACTCCTCAAATATCTCTCACTGTTGAAAATGACATCATCACTCCCCCCTCCCAGGTTCGTTGCTTTGGGCTTTTACGGGATGCTGCCCTCTCTTTCATCCCTTACAAACAATCAATAACAAAAGTAATTTTCATCAAAAAAAAATCTCCAAAAGACACAACTAAATTCTAATTCAATCTCTCATCATATCTCATCTCGACTAATACTCTTGGCTGGCCTCCCACTTTCACTCTGACCTCACTCCACTGACTTACACAATAAAACAACACTGTTCTGTTACAAAAACTCCCCCAACCGCCCTCTTCGCTCTGTTAATGACCTTCTTCTTCTCTCTTATCACCTCCTCTCACTCCCGACTTCAGGGCTTTTCTCATGCTGTCCCTACTCTATGGAACTCATTGCCTCGCTCTGCCACACTATCTTTTTGCATCAAAACCTTCAAAAACTCTGCATTACTACCTTCGGCCTTAATATGCACTACTACAGAATAATATTACTCACACACATGATCCACGGAGCAACACGCCACCTCCACTTGCACCAGCCTACTGCCTTACTCATTCCATCTTGCATCTTTCATCCTCCTGTATCACACCCAAACCTTACCAACTAGATTGTAAGCTCTTTGGAGTAGGGACCTCTGTTCTCTTTCACCAAGCTGTCCACGGACCTCTTTGTTTCCTGTTTGAATAGCACTGTACCTGTACTCGTTTCTGTTTATACCTTTGCTAATTGTACCCTCTAACATTGTGTAAATAGTTCTATGGAAAAAGTTGCCACTTTATAAATAAAGAGTGATAATAATATTTGTAAAATAATAATAGAGAAAGAATAGATGATCCATAAGAGTGATGGTCTCTGTGAGGCTTCAGATAAAAAGTGGATGATCTGTAAGGCTGGATGATCTATGAGTATAATGAGAAAATGTAAAATATGTGTGAGGTGCAAAAATACTAATTTATTCGCACATACTGTAGTTATACCTTCAAGTGTTTTATATATATTTCAAGATTTCCTGTTACAGCATCCTACAGACTGCAGATATATAAAGCCGATTTCCCAGAATCCCTTTCTCCAGCTGTCATCCACTCAGTGTGCTGTGATTTACCTCCTTCGTGAGCCATAAAGACATCTGATCCCTCTATGTTGCCAAGCCGGCAATATCCTTAAAAATAACAGAGCAAGATGTTAGAGAAACAGCAACAAGACCGAGAGCAATAAATCTCAGTGACTGGACTCGTGCTCTCCTCGGGTTTTCTGTTCCTGCCCCCTGAGATCAGCAGGATACCAGAAGGTGGGAGACCAAGGAATGTGCAAACCACGAGGCTTGGAACAGAGACACCATCCTGGCACAGGGCGAGAGGAAATCCAGGCAAAAGAGACATGTGCGAAAAAACAGAGCAATGTCTCTGTAAATAGGGAGGTGTTGCATTTAAATGGCCAGGGTAACGGTTTAGCTTTATTAACGTTTAAGCAGTATACGCCATAATAGACTACTTCTCCCTGTAAATACATAGTGAGACCTCATTTACAATACCTTGTCCGCTAGCCCATAAGTGAGCTCGCAAGCTAATTTGCTATTCAATTGACGTCTTTTTTCTGGCTCCGTTCGGCTTCCCAGTTACGGCCTTGAGAAAATGGCGATGGTTAAACTCGTAGCAGAAGCCTTTGATCTGTCACTTTCACATGGCAACAATTGCAAATCGCTATTCAATTCCTCAATTTCCCCAAGCCCGCAAATGTTTTCACACCCGTAAACGGCAAATGGAGACATAAACGCCTGGTCGTAGCACTGTAAATGCAAATAAAAAATCACTACTGCACTGTAAATAACGGGGAAAGCGATGATAGACATTAGAATTAATTGCACAACAGTCTCAAGCCCGCAAATCGGCAGGAAATTAGATTTATTTTTATGTTTCATTTCTGGGTTAAATCGATCTCGGGTATCAATGAGTTAATACGTATCAGGCCACCCACATGGACTAGTACAGTATTGGCATTCATTTTCCTAATTCTTTATTTTGCGGGTTTGCAAGTCTTATCGCATATCGGGTACCCAATCCTAATTGATTGACATGTAACCTCCATGTTTTACTGGCGTAAAAATGTCTTATTTTTTATTGGCTGATTTGAAATGGGCAGTTACGGGCTTGCTGAATTGATCATGTTCCCACCCTGAAATGCTCCAAACCAGTGCATGGTTTATGGTTCTGGCTTAGGGCCCGTAACTTGCGTGCTTCAGCAATTGAATAGCATCTCAATTGGATACCAACGGGAGCCCGCAACTCACCCGCAGACATTAAGCTGTCAGCAATCAAGTTGCGGGCTTCAAATTGAATATGGCCCCATATCTCTAGATGATTAGTGATAAATTAGAAACAATTCAAAGGAGGGCATCTAAAATGGTGCAAGGTCTAAAAGGCAAAACTCATCAGGAAAGACTTCTTGACCGGAATATGTATCTCTTAGAGAGGGGAGAGTTTTTATATGGTCAATGGTGGATCTAAAAAATAGAGGGCCCTGTTGCCATAAAAAAAAGTGTGCCACCAGGAGTGGCCATTTTGGGGGGGTAGGGCCCCTGCCCCCTTATTATAGGCAATGGGATAGTGGCATAAATTGAGTGACGTAGGGAGTTAGCGAGGGGTAGAGGCAGACAGTGAGGGTAGTGAGATGTAGCACAGATAGAAGGGGAAAATGGAGGAAGCTGGTGGTAGGGTGAGGCTGTGGCACGGGCAAAAGGATGACGTAGTGGGTTAAAGGGAGGTAATTGGGCAGGGGGGTGTAGTGGGATGCATTGTGAGCGAGGGAGGCACTGAGATAGTTAGCAAAGGAGGGGGGCATTGTGTGGTAGAGGGAGTTAGTGAGGGCAGAGGGAGGTCGTCAGGGCACAAAGGTAGCACTGGGTAGAGGGAGCAGAGGGAGGAAGTAGTTTGGTAGAGGGACTTAGTGAGGTATAGAGGGAGAGGCAGTGGGAGCAGAGAGGGGTAACATGCGATAGGTGTAGGCACTGTAAAGTAGATGGAGTCATCAGGGTGTGGGCAGTGAGAGCTAGATGGGGTAGTGAGAAGTAGTGGATAACAGAGGGAGGAGGAGGGTAGTAAGAGGAGGGAGGACAGGAAGAAATCAATGGTTCCCTTCTGATGCTCCTCGCTAAACTAAAATAAAAAAATATATAAAAAAAACTGTTAATTTAGCAGAGGGCCGCGCCTGGCCCCTAGAGGCATGGGTCCTGGTGCAATGCACCACCAGCACCACCAATATCTCCACCACTGAATATGCTAGAAATAGTAGTAGATAAATGGAACAACCTTCCAGTGGAAGTGGTAGGAAAAAACACTGTTATGGTATTTAAAAGTACATGCATCTTAAAGTTTAGTTAAGCCAAGATTTTAGGTTGTTAATATGGACATGTAGATGATCTGCCATGTTTCTATGTGTTGATTACAAAAACTGTATCAAACACACAATGCTTTTCTCACTATGTGAGGCTGGAACTCCACCCATCTTTTTCAGACTGTGGCATAGCCTGCAGTTGTCTTTGTATTGTACAGCTTTATTGACACAGACTGTGGACATCTGCTGCACATCCAGCTACAGTCTGATCATTATTTCCAGGTGCAGAAGAAGTGGAGGAACCCTTAATAGAGTCAGGGTGCAGAGTGAATTGGGGGTGTCTTCTGAAGGGCTGTGTAAATTAGATAGGGAGCAGAGTTGCCAGGGTGCCGGGTTCAGTCAAGACTCGACATAACGCCATCAAGTGGAAACACAAACTCTTCCAATCGACCCCTCAGACCTGGGCCCATTACTGGCAGATTGTGTAAGGTCATCACACTTAACATCTCCCAGATGCCTTTGCTCAAGACTGCTTGTTCCTATCTTGTCCTTGATAATGATGATCCCGGTATTAAACCTTTATAACACCCTGTGCTCCGCATCCGTTGTGTCTCTACACGTTAATCTCTTGTCTCTCCGTGTTTTTAAAAGGGCACAAAAAAAAAAATCAATGCCTCTCTTGGTCAATACGCATCGTTAACACCGCAATAAATTAAGTGGGAGGTATTGATATTTTGTGGCAGAGCTTTTAAAAATTTGCATAGCAAAGATAATTGGGCTCTAGAGACGAGATGTGTCTATTGCAAATTTAATGACCACAGCTATCACTGGTTGGTGTCAGACGGATCTGTACTGAACAGAGGCAAACAAATACGAGCCTAGAAGCCAAAGAGACAGCCATCTACTATATTCATTATTAATTAACCCTTCTGTGACAGGAGGTGCCCATCAAACTCGTAATAGGAAGGCAGTCAGCTAACTAACAAATGCATGTCCTGGCTGCCTCTCTATTATTTCCCCTCCATCCTTCTCATATATCCTCCATTTCAATGGCTGGCTCTCTTTTCTTTCCCCTCCTTCCTTCTCATATATCCTCCATTTCAATGGCTGGCTCTCTTTTCTTTCCCCTCCTTCCTTCTCATATATCCTCCATTTCCATGGCTGCCTCTCTTTTCTTTCCCCTCGTTACCTCTCATATATCCTCCATTTCCATGGCTGCCTCTCTATTATTTCCCCTCCTTCCTTCTCATATATCCTCCATTTACATGGCTGCCTCTCAATTCTTTCCCCATCCTTCCTTCTCATATATCCTCCATTTCCATGGCTGCCTCTCTATTCTTTCCCCTCCTTCCTTCTCATATATCCTCAATTTCCATGGCTGCATCTCTATTATTTCCCCATCCTTCCTTCTCATATATCCTCCATTTCCATGGCTGCCTCTCTATTCTTTCCCCTCCTTCCTTCTCATATATCCTCAATTTCCATGGCTGCATCTCTATTATTTCCCCTCCTTCCTTCTCATATATCTTCCATTTCCATGGCTGCCTCTCTATTCTTTCCCCTCCTTCCTTCTCATATATCCTCAATTTCCATGGCTGCATCTCTATTCTTTCCCCTCCTTCCTTCTTATATATCCTCCATTTCCATGGCTGCCTCTCTTTTCTTTCCCCTTCTTCCTTCTCATATATCCTCCATTTCAATGGCTGCCTCTCTTTTCTTTCCCCTCGTTACTTCTCATATATCCTCCATTTCCATGGCTGCATCTCTATTATTTCCCCTCCTTCCTTCTCATATATCTTCCATTTCCATGGCTGCCTCTCTTTTCTTTCCCCTCCTTCCTTCTCATATATACTCCATTTCCATGGCTGCATCTCTATTCTTTCCCCTCCTTCCTTCTCATATATCCTCCATTTCCATGGCTGCCTCTCTTTTCTTTCCCCTCCTTCCTTCTCATATATCCTCCATTTCCATGGCTGCCTCTCTTTTCTTTCCCCTCCTTCCTTCTCATATATCTTCCCTTTCCATGGCTGCCTCTCTATTCTTTCCCCATCCTTCCTTCTCATATATCCTCCATTTCCATGGCTGCCTCTCTATTATTTCCCCTCCTTCCTTCTCATATATCCTCCATTTCCATGGCTGCCTCTCTTTTCTTTCCCCTCCTTCCTTCTCATATATCCTCCATTTCCATGGCTGCCTCTCTTTTCTTTCCCCTCCTTCCTTCTCTATCCTCCATTTCAATGGCTGCCTCTTTTCTTTCCCCTCCTTCCTTCTCATATATCCTCCATTTCCATGGCTGCCTCTCTTTTCTTTCCCCTCCTTCCTTCTCATATATCCTCCATTTCCATGGCTGCCTCTATTTTCTTTCCCCTCCTTCCTTCTCTATCCTCCATTTCCATGGCTGCCTCTCTTTTCTTTCCCCTCCTTCCTTCTCATATATCCTCCATTTCCATGGCTGCCTCTCTATTCTTTCCCCTCCTTCCTTCTCTATCCTCCATTTCCATGGCTGCCTCTCTTTTTTTCCCCCTACTTCCTTCTCATATATCTTCCATTTCCATGGCTGCCTCTCTATTCTTTCCCCATCCTTCCTTCTCATATATCCTCAATTTCCATGGCTGCCTCTCTATTCTTTCCCCTCCTTCCTTCTCATATATCCTCCATTTCCATGGCTGCCTCTCTATTCTTTCCCCATCCTTCCTTCTCATATATCCTCCATTTCCATGGCTGCCTCTCTATTATTTCCCCTCCTTCCTTCTCATATATCCTCCATTTCCATGGCTGCCTCTCTTTTCTTTCCCCTCCTTCCTTCTCATATATCCTCCATTTCCATGGCTGCCTCTCTTTTCTTTCCCCTCCTTCCTTCTCTATCCTCCATTTCAATGGCTGCCTCTTTTCTTTCCCCTCCTTCCTTCTCATATATCCTCCATTTCCATGGCTGCCTCTCTTTTCTTTCCCCTCCTTCCTTCTCATATATCCTCCATTTCCATGGCTGCCTCTATTTTCTTTCCCCTCCTTCCTTCTCTATCCTCCATTTCCATGGCTGCCTCTCTTTTCTTTCCCCTCCTTCCTTCTCATATATCCTCCATTTCCATGGCTGCCTCTCTATTCTTTCCCCTCCTTCCTTCTCTATCCTCCATTTCCATGGCTGCCTCTCTTTTTTTCCCCCTACTTCCTTCTCATATATCTTCCATTTCCATGGCTGCCTCTCTATTCTTTCCCCATCCTTCCTTCTCATATATCCTCAATTTCCATGGCTGCCTCTCTATTCTTTCCCCTCCTTCCTTCTCATATATCCTCCATTTCCATGGCTGCCTCTCTATTCTTTCCCCTCCTTCCTTCTCATATATCCTCCATTTCCATGGCTGCCTCTCTTTTCTTTCCCCTCCTTCCTTCTCTATCCTCCATTTCCATGGCTGCCTCTCTTTTCTTTCCCCTCCTTCTTTCTCATATATCTTCCATTTCCATGGCTGCCTCTCTATTCTTTCCCCATCCTTCCTTCTCATATATCCTCCATTTCCATGGCTGCCTCTCTTTTCTTTCCCCATCCTTCCTTCTCATATATCCTCCATTTCCATGGCTGCCTCTCTATTCTTTCCCCTCCTTCCTTCTCATATATCCTCCATTTCCATGGCTGCCTCTCTTTTCTTTCCCCTCCTTCCTTCTCTATCCTCCATTTCCATGACTGCCTCTCTTTTCTTTCCCCTCCTTCCTTCTCATATATCTTCCATTTCCATGGCTGCCTCTCTATTCTTTCCCCTCCTTCCTTCTCATATATCCTCCATTTCCATGGCTGCCTCTCTATTCTTTCCCCTCCTTCCTTCTCATATATCCTCCATTTCCATGGCTGCCTCTCTTTTCTTTCCCCTCCTTCCTTCTCTATCCTCCATTTCCATGACTGCCTCTCTTTTCTTTCCCCTCCTTCCTTCTCATATATCTTCCATTTCCATGGCTGCCTCTCTATTCTTTCCCCTCCTTCCTTCTCATATATCCTCCATTTCCATGGCTGCCTCTCTTTTCTTTCCCCTCCTTCCTTCTCTATCCTCCATTTCCATGACTGCCTCTCTTTTCTTTCCCCTCCTTCCTTCTCATATATCTTCCATTTCCATGGCTGCCTCTCTATTCTTTCCCCTCCTTCCTTCTCATATATCCTCCATTTCCATGGCTGCCTCTCTATTCTTTCCCCTCCTTCCTTCTCATATATCCTCCATTTCCATGGCTGCCTCTCTTTTCTTTCCCCTCCTTCCTTCTCTATCCTCCATTTCCATGACTGCCTCTCTTTTCTTTCCCCTCCTTCCTTCTCATATATCTTCCATTTCCATGGCTGCCTCTCTATTCTTTCCCCTCCTTCCTTCTCATATATCCTCCATTTCCATGGCTGCCTCTCTATTCTTTCCCCTCCTTCCTTCTCATATATCCTCCATTTCCATGGCTGCCTCTCTATTCTTTCCCCTCCTTCCTTCTCATATATCTTCCATTTCCATGGCTGCCTCTCTATTCTTTCCCTTCCTTCCTTCTCATATATCCTCCATTTCCATGGCTGCCTCTCTTTTCTTTCCCCTCCTTCCTTCTCATATATCCTCCATTTCCATGGCTGCCTCTCTTTTCTTTCCCCTCCTTCCTTCTCATATATCCTCCATTTCCATGGCTGCCTCTCTTCACCTGTATTCTCTTCCTCTGGCTGCCTCCTCTTGTTTCTTTCTCCATCCTTCCTCTGGAAGTCCCTTCCCTTTCCATCTCTCTCTTAATTTGTCTCTCCTCCCTTCTAGTGACTGTCTATCCACTCCTTTATTCTCATCCCTTTCCCTGTCTCTCTCCTCCCTTTCCTCCTGTACAATCTACACTGCTTACTGTCTTTCATTTTCTTCATCCTGGATATCTCTACCATTTTGCCTGCTGTCTACTATTTCCACTTTCTCCTGGCAGTCTATTTCCTCCATTCACCTATCTGACTCCCTCTTTATCCCTTGCTATATTTCTCCTTGTTTCCGTTTTTATACATTTCTAAAATACAGAGGAATCAGAAAACTATCCCTGGGTTTAACATCTACAGTTGGTGATGGTCAATATCTGTATTACAACCAGTGATGCCAGCCATATTCTAAGGGCATTGGTTGTTCCACCACAACTGCACGTCCTTTACCCAATTCATACAGCGCCCTCACCTTCCACTGCCGACTGCTCCAGTTCACACTGTACCGTGACCCCACTTCGATTCCTCCAATCCACACTGCACCCTCACCCCATTGCTATTGCTCCAATCCACACTGCACCCTCACCCCATTGCTATTGCTCCAATCCACACTGCACCCTCACTCATTGCAGTTGCTCCAATCCACACTGCACCCTCACCCCATTGCTATTCCTCCAATCCACACTGCACCCTCACCCCATTGCTATTGCTCAAATCCACACTGCACCCTCACCCCATTGCTATTGCTCCAATCCACACTGCACCCTCACCCCATTGCTATTGCTCCAATTCACACTGCACCCTCACCCCATTGCTATTGCTCCAATCCACACTGCACCCTCACTCATTGCTATTGCTCCAATCCACACTGCACCCTCACCCCATTGCTATTCCTCCAATCCACACTGCACCCTCACTCATTGCTATTGCTCCAATCCACACTGCACCCTCACCCCATTGCTATTCCTCCAATCCACACTGCACCCTCACTCATTGCTATTGCTCCAATCCACACTGCACCCTCACTCATTGCTATTGCTCCAATCCACACTGCACCCTCACTCATTGCTATTGCTCCAATTCACTCAGCACCCTGACCCACTCCTATTCCTCCAATTCACACTGCACCCTCACCCTATTGCTATTCCTAAAAATCACACTGCACCCTCACCCCACTGCCTATTCCTCCCAATCCACACTGCACCATGACCCCATTGCTATTTCTCCAATTCCCTCAGCACCCTGACCCCACTACTATGCCTCCAATTCCCCACTGCCATTCCCTTCAGTCCACGCTGTACCCTCACCCCACTATCTATTTCTCCAATCTATCCAACACCCTGATCCCATTGCTATTACTCCACATGACACTGCACCCTAGCCCATTGCCTGTCCCTCCAATGCATCCCGACCCTCACTGTGATTCCTCCAATTCCCACACTTGTTCCAATGACCCTTCCCTAATTCACACTGCATGCCCCTACCTCTGTGAAGACACCCCAAACCCCATATTGCAACTTTTTCTTCCGACAAGCTGGCATTCATAGAAAGTAAATGTTGAAACAAGAAAGGAACCAATTGGTCTGTGTGGTCTGAACAGTCAAACTGCCTAAAAAAACCTTTTCTTATAAATCTTCAGGATAGCTTCATGACTATCTCAGGTGTGCTTGAGTTCCTTAACTGTGTCTTCCCTACCTCATCTGGTAGATCACTCTTATCTACTATCCTCCCTGTAAAGTATTATTTGGGTACTTTACCACCAAAAATCCCAACCTCTTGTTCTTGCACTTCTCTATTTCTGAAAGATACTTTCTTCTTGAACATTATTGATTCCTTTAATATACTTGGAGGTCTCCATCATATCTCATATGTTCTCGATGTTAAGCATAATAACACCATGAAGTCTTTCATTATACGTTTTGGCTTTTACACCCTGCACCATCTTTGAATGGTTTCTAAAGGGATATGGAAGGTTTCTGGAGTTTACTAGGTATACAACATAACTATGTGTCTATTTACTTTTATGTGTGTGTTCGGTCCTTCAGTTGTGTCCGACTCTCAGTGATTATTTGGACGCAGCACATCTGTCTCTGGTTGTGCTTCTCCATATGGTTTTCTGGACAAAGATAATGGAGTGGGTTGCCAGTTCCTTCTCCAGTGAACTGCAATTTGTCTGACCTCTCTGCTACTACCTAGTACATGGTATAGCTCAAAGCTTTAGTGAAGTACACAAGCCCCATCATAATTTTATGTTATTAAGAAGTGTTTATAAGTGTAGTGTCCTAGGCTATCGTGGACCATATACGTTGCTGAAAGATGGTCACTGATTGGCTAGTTTGATACACTGCACAGCAAGTATCTTCATGTGCTGCAGAGGGCAGACCCAAGCAGGTACTATTTATTTTCATTTTAGGCAGCACTTATAAGCACTTCTTAATAAGACAAAGTACATACAAGTAAATACAGTAAATAAATAGGACATCTGTGTTCACATTTGAATGTCTAAAACAAGTAAAAAACCCTGCTTAAAGGTCAGAATTTCTGAAAAATACAGTTATTACACTGCATTCTGGGAAGCTGAGCAGGGACATGCAAATGTGCCCATAGATGCCTCAATCCATTAACCATTTCAAACATGGCTTCCTTTAAGCTGATGCCTGCTGCATTACACAGCTTTTATGCAATGGCAAGGTTGGAATATACACAAGCTAGGAATCCTACCCACAGACAGCTGTTTCAAGCTTACTACCTATCATCAGCATGGAGCGGGATCTTAGCTTGTGTTGTGGACCTTATAAGTAGGTAGTTCACCACAACAATCATTTATAATATGGTGGGCAAAAGAGCGATAGAAGCCTCCACCGTACAGTAGTACAGTAAATAAATAGTACATCTGTGTTCACATTTGAATGTCTAAAACAAGTTAAAAATACTGTTTCCAGCTCAGAATTCCAAGAAATACAGTTATTACACTGACTTCTGGGAAGCTGAGCTAGGACATGCAAATGTACCCACAAATGTAAATGGTAAATAGATACACAGGTACATTATATACCCAGTAACACCCTTCCATACGCCCTTTGGGATAGGTTCTCCGAAACTGGACCCAGTATCTATAGATTAGAATCTCATTTTTCCCACGTCCAATACAACTATCAGACTGGCTTTTCCAACAGCTTTGTTGCGTTGCTTGCCTACCTTTAAATGAACCCAATTGGAAAATCTTCAAAATTACCAATAGCTTCCACAAAATATCATCACTACCGATCTCTGGTACAGTACTCGAGGGCAGCTTCTTATAGACAGCAAGTCTTCTTACTATAACAGCCTGCAAACAGAAGAAATAAATATATTCCTTTCTGAATATATAAGCATTTTCCAGGGACCGTATAAGGCGAGAAGTATGAAGTGCAAATGATCCTAAGGTCAGCGCTGTTCTGTATCTTAAATAAAATAGATGTCAATCAGGACACGTTTTCTGTTCACAAATTTGCTATTTTTCAATATTTCCACAGCCGGAGCGGAGATGAGAATGAATATTATTACATGGGCCGGTCGCAGTGGGTACTAACCAGTGAGAAATATACAGATATACAAATAAAAAGGCATATGGGGGACTCGGAGGTGCATCTGTAAATCTAAAAATATAGGAAAAACAAAACTTCATCATAGACACAGAACTGAATGTATTGCACAGCAAATATTAAAAAAAACATGTAAAATATACAGGAATATGGGATGTATTGTGAGAATGGATGGAGGATTAGTTGTACCACGAGAGTAATACGCGGGTATTTATTTGTGCTGTGTCTGCTAATGTAGGCTTGCTCTGGATTTTGTAATATTTTAAAGGATTGTGGCAGTTTTACAAAAACTTCATGTAATAAATCAACAAGTTTAGCAGCGGTGTAAGAGATGAGGATAAAATATTTTAAAATAAATCTATTGGTAATAAGTACTTAAAAATGCACTAACTAATTATCTGGGGGGTGGGAGATGGGTTAGTTTTGTGAGGGGCCCCCACCATCAGAGGAGGAAGGAACAGCATGGCTGCTAAGTGTTTGTGCACCACTACATGAGAGATGGGTGGTCCAGGGGTTAGGATTCGGTGCGTTCACTGATGCAAAATAGGTTGAGTTCCAGTCAGGGAACCAAGAGGTCACACCACCATGAAGCAATGCAGGGTGGGCCTTGTCAGTACTTGTATGTTGTGGCCCACTGGAGAAGGAGAAAGCAACTCACTCCAGTATCTCTGCCATGAAAACCAAGTGGATCAGCATGGCCATGGACATTAAGATATACCTGGTGTGTTACGGTCCATAAGGTCAAGGAGAGTCGGACACAACAACAACATGAGGCATGGCCCATAATTCCTAAATCTACTAAATATATTAATTTTATAAGTGTTGGGACCCAAGATTTACTGTATAATGGTGGCCCTTACTGTCTAATCATTTGTTAATAAGACATAATTGCCTTAATTACTTGAATAGCCCATGGGCAACTGGATCCATGGTCTTACAATCTGAGCATACCCAGTGCAACTGCATGGAAAACAACAGACCCAGTGCTTCTTAGGGTAATCAAGTCATTAAGATTATGTTGTCTCCTTATTGGAAGATTAGGAGCTTGGTTTGTGGGTGGACCAGAAAGGCTGATTGACCTCTAAATATTACAGACTTCATGTTAATTTATTACAGGAAAAAGCATTTTTTGTGTCGAGAAGCTTTTATAGTGGATCGTTAGAGCATTGCTTGCTGATGTAGAGCATGATTCTACTGCAGGTTACACTTCCATTTAGTCTTATCCTTAGTTCTACAACATTGTGGCAGCTTTTCAGGTCAACTCAATCATCCGGATCCATGACCCATCTCATGTTTAGGAAGAAAAAGGTCTCCTCATCGTTAAAGTTCATGTTTTTTTTATTACAAAAAAAATTCTAAATTGGAAAATAATGTAAAAATTGCAAATGTAGGTAATATATTAAAGGACCACCGTGGTATATATTCAAAATATACTCTTTAGAGCAGCAGTTCTCAACCTTTCTAGTGCCGCGACCCTTTGGTAAAATTTGCCAAGTTGTGGTGACCCCTAACAGTAAAATTAAGATAGGAGATATATATGAGGCTAAATATAATGACCCCTGGCAAATCGTCATTCAACCCCTGAAGGGGTCGCGACCCACAGGTTGAGAATTGCTGCTTTAGAGGAACTACACTTAAATGTATTTTAAATGTAAAAAAACAAAACAAAGAAAACTATAATCCTACCTTATATGTGATTCTGCTGTGGTTTGGTTTCTGCTGATCAACTTGCTTATGTGCAAAGAAAGCTCCTATCTGCAAAACGTAAACGTGGCATCTACAAGTGCTAGTGCTCTCATCAATAGTAATGGGAAACTGATCAGTTTACAAGAAAGTAAAAAAATGAATCAGGTGAGAAAAAAAAAAAAGGAAGCCAGCAGTAAAAAAAAACAACTAATTGTAACAGTTGTATTTGTTTGTTTATTTTTTTGCTTTCCAATATAAATTTTGATTATATTTAGTTATTTAAAATACTATATAGAATTAAAATTGGTGACACTGGCATTTTAAGTATTTTTATCAATATCAACTGAAAAAGACTTGAGCATACAATGGGACCTCTATATCTGTTCTTGAGGGTTGGGCGGATACTAAATTGGAAAAAAATATAGAATTTTGTGATGAATATTGGACGTTTAGACAAAAAATTGATTTTTGGGGACATTTTTTGGGGGGGCGAATATCGGGGCATTTTTTGGCCGAAATATTGTTTTTGAAGAATACCGGGCTGACGAATATAGAGGTTCAACTGTAATTGCACTAATTACAATATTCAGGAAGCTCAGAATATTATTTAAAAACCTGATTATCGGACGGGAAATGATTATGACGGGGCACGTGGGTACAATACCTGCCCAAATTACCCACAAAGCCCCAGGGGTACCCAGTCTGCAGCTGTCATGGCTGCACACACATATACAGGTAGTGGATGTTTTCACAGATATAAAGAGATTTCAGACTTATTACAAATGATAACCGTGGACAATTAACGCAACACTACGGCTAATTGTGTCTAACTGATTAAGATTTAATACAGGCACCCTGAAATTAAAGTGACAGGCCTATCCTTCCAATAGAGGACTCTGTGTATTAATGTCAACAAATATATGGCAACCCCCACCCCTCAAATTGTAAGGGTTAAATGGCATGGTATCCAATCAGTGACCAAGTGACGGATATGATGCTTTGTTGGCATCATAATGTTATCTGGATATAAAAAAAAAAGAAAATGTAACCACAAAAGGCCCATCAATCTACTAAGATAGCCATAATGCATTAAAGGACCACTGTAGGGATATATTTAAAGGGACATGGAACACAACTGCATGTTTTAAGCATTACACATTTTTTTTTTGCATGAAAAAATATTAAGTAAAACCTGAATAAACACGATTGCAAAGAGTATACATTTGTCTGTAGATCTTATTGGCTGGCAGAAGGCAAGCGCCCACCCCCAAAAGCAGTCGCATATAATCTTTCTGATGCAACAAAGAAAACATTTATTTTGAGATTAGGGTGTGTGTTTGTGTTGTTCAGTCGTGTCCGACTCTCCGTGATCTCATGGTGATCCACTTGGTATTCATGTCAGAGATACTGGAGTGGGTTGCCAGTTCCTTCTCCAGTGGGCCACAGCATACAGCTCCTGGTTTTCCTAGGTGGTCTCCAATTCAAGTACTGACCAGCCCCAACCCTGCATGGCTTCAGGAGAGGTGTGACCTCTTGGTTCCCTGACTTGAATCGAACTCAGGTTGCAGCTGTGAAACCACAGACTCCTAACCACTTGACCACCAGGAAACCCTGCAATAGGGGAAACTTCTATGTACACAATGGGAATGTGGGAGCCAAAGCGGAGATTGTTATCTTATAAGGACACATCACTGAGAAAGTAGCAGACAGGGTGAATGTAACTGAAATCATACAGTGAAGAATAAGTTGTGGTTATTTTATTGTATTTGTTTGCCCATTATCAAATGTAGTTATTAAAAATACAACATAGAAAATAATTTCCCACAATAGCCATTTAAGGATAGCACAAGCTGCTTAGAAATAATATATATATATATATATATATATATATATATATATATATATATATATATATATAGATAGAGAGAGAGAGAGAGAGAGAGAGAGAGAGATGCATTATCTATACTTAGTAATTGTTCATACTTTGGAAAACTATTTAGGAGCCAGCTGCACAAATTTTAGGAGACTGAGCTCTATCTATCTATCTATCTATCTATCTATCTATCTATCTGTCTATTTATCTATCTATCTATCTATCTTTCTCTCTTTATGTCTATCTATCTATCTATCTATCTTTCTTTCTTTATGTCTATCTATCTATCTATCTATCTATCTATCTATCTATCTATCTATCTTTCTCTCTTTATGTCTATCTATCTATCTATCTATCTATCTTTCTCTCTTTATGTCTATCTATCTATCTATCTTTGTTGTTGTTGTTTAGTTATGTCTGACTCTCAGTGACCCTATGGACAGCAGCAGCCAAGCACATCTTGTGTCTGGTTATGTTTATCCATAAGGTAATCTTGGCAAAGATACTGGAGAGGTTTGCCAGTTCCTTCTCCAATGGACCACAATTTCTGCTATGACTGCCCATCTTAGGTGACCCTACATGGTATAGCTCACAGCTTCATTGAGGTACACAAGCCCCTTCATCACAACATGGTAGGAATTCAGAAGGGGAGATATATACATGTGTGTGCGTATATATATATATATATATATATATATATATACACATATACATATCTTCAGATTATTGTAGGTCACTTTTAATAAACTCTTATAATATAATATAATATATATATATATATATATATATATATATATATATATATATATATATATATATATAAAACAAGGCAGTTACGTGAGTCTATTAAAAGTGAAATACACGAACCTGAAGAAGTAAATAACTCCCTGGTTTCTCATTGCTCCCTTAAGCTCAAGAAGGGTTAAAAAGCAATAATGTCATCTTTGGTTGACTCATAACCGGCATATGGGAAGATCGTGAGCGTCTTATCAGAGCAATAACAAGGGCATCAGGCCTGTACTGTTTAATATTAAAGAGCCACGAGCTGGCCTTAATACCGAGGAGATATTTGTGAATAAGGAAAGTCCTGACGGGGTATATAAGCCAGGATATGAGCAGCTCGGATTAGCCGTATTCACAGGCCGGGTGAGCGAGGGATGCTTATGCAAAGCCGCCTATGATCACAGCGCAGTCAGAAAGGTCAAGAGATATTGACATGTGTTATGGAGAGAAAAAAAGGGGATTAACCCCTCTAGAGCTGGAATGAACAAAAAAAAACTGGATCACCAAGTCTGAATAATGTCTTTATTTAACCCTTTGTTTAATAAAATGTTCATTTATTTATCTTGCAGAAATCATTTTAGGTCAGAAATTCTAAAACATGCATTAATTGATTGTAATTGAAATGACGGATTTTAACAGGATATTTAAGTAATTTATACAAAGTTTCAATATTTTCTAGAAAGAAAAATCAGCAAGAGTTAAAAGCCTACATTTAGTTTAATAGAGACACTGGCAATTTAAAGGGGCACTCTTGTGGCAAAACAAGTCATGGCCCTTTAAAAGGATACTTTGCATCCAGCATAATGGGAGCTCTTTAACCCAGTTATTAGTTTTACATTGAATCAAAATAATGTCTTCTATACTTGCTATGGGTTTCCTGGTGGCCCAGTGGTTAGGAGGTAGGTGCTTTCACTACAGCATCCTGGATTCGAATCCAGACAGATAACCAAGAGGTCACACTGGTAAGTACTTGGATGGGAGACCACCTGGGAATACCAGGGGCTGTCTGTATGCTGTGGCCCACTGGAGAAGGGACTGGCCACCCACTCCAGTATCCCTGCCATGAAAACCAAGTGGATCAGCATGGTGTGTTGTCCATGAGGTCACAAAGAGTCGGACACGACTGAGCGACGCCATTTACATTTTTACATACTTTCTATACACAGTTTAGTGAAATAATTGAAATATTTTAGGCTTACTTTCTTTATATAGCAGTCATCCACCTCACTACTATATTTCTCAATCTTGTTTAGCTGGCGGAGGAGCCAAACACACAGCTGGGCAGGTTCCACTTACAACATGACAGGAGGAGCTATCAGTGGGATTCATCACCTTAGCAGATGATCAGCACCTTATTAAAAAAATAAAGTGTAATATATATAATAATATACACAAAACTCTTCTATGCATAAAAAATAATTATACTTAGACAATTCAAATAAATATATATTATACAGAAGTTTATAATAATAATAATAATACAGCAGGAATATGCTTAAAGGAAGCCATGTTTAAAATGGTAATGGATTACAAGAGCAAAGCCTTTGTGAGCACATTTGCATGTCCCTGCTCATCTTCCCAGAATGCAGTGTAATAATTGTATGTCTCGGAATTCGGAGCAGGAAACAAGTTTTTTAACTTGATTTCGACATTCAAATGTGAACACAAGTGTACTATTTATTTACTATATATATATATATATATATATATATATATATATATATATATACTAGCGACTTGCCCGTCAAAAATGACGGGGCAATAAAATGTTAAGCCATGGCACACAATGTAAAGCTTTTTCTACTGTGAGGACCTTAGGCGCTCATAGCAAGCCGCTCCTCTCATTTACTTTTGGTCCTATGAGCGCTTCCGGCTCTCATGACAAAGACAGATATATATGTCTATTTTGTTTTATAATTATTAATTACTTATTTACTTGATAAAATAATATACTTTACCTGTTTGTAATTGATACATCCAGCAATGAATAGCCTGAAGAGCTAAGTATCTATTTCTATTTTCCTGCAGCATATAATGTACAGTTGTACTGTTGCTGCCCTGAGGAGAAAGTGTCATCAATGTGCCAATTGTGCATTAGAAATATGCTGCGCAATTTTAGATTCGTAATGTGTTAGTGTAGTAAAATGGCGTCGTTTGCGTATGTGCTACACGGGTCGAGAGCATTTTCCATGCCTCCTAAGTGTGTATTTTTGTACCTTGTACGTCCCTGGCAAAAGTCGTACATGCCTGACGTTTTTTGGCGCATTTCGGTGTCGTGCTGCCTCTTTTTAATTTTTTTCGGCCGCCATTTTTTTTCTCGCTTAGGCGATTTTCAATTTCCTAAACTCGTTAAACTTGACTTTAATTAGCGTGCAACCTCACTGGCAGATGTCATGGCTGTGTCTCGATGCTCAGTGTGTTTTTTTTTTGTATTTTTTTTTTTTGAATGTACACATTTCGGCCGTTAACTTTGTATTTTTGCGACCTTGTATTTTTTTTTTAAGGTCCGCGGGTCGTAATTAAAAGTCGTACATCCTTGTCAGTGTTTTCTGCGCCTCGGGGTCGTGGAGCCTCGTTTTCATTTTTTTCGGTTTCCATTTTTTTCTTGCTTAGCCGATTTGCAAGTGGCGAAACTGCTTAATATCATCTTTAATTCATATGAAACTTCACCCCCTGATGTCCTGGCTGTCCAACCCCCACCCCGTGCTGTGTGTGATGTTTTTGCAATTTTTCTTTGTTAATTTTCATTGTTTTTTGTGTTTTTGATGAACGCGTCTCGGACGTTAAGTTCGTATTTTTGTGACCTCGTATTTTTTTTTCTCCAAGTCCCGCGGGACGTATTTTTTTTTCAAAGTTGCGCTTTTCTGTTTTTTTTTTTTGTACCGGGAGTGAGGCGGCTTATAGCCTCCACCTCCGCAAATGCGCCCCCTCGCAAATTTGCAGCCTGAAATGAGCGTTCGGCTCATTGCAGACGATGTTGGAGCCTTCACCTTCGGAAAATGCTTCGCGAGGGTCCGCATTTGCGGCCAGAACTGCATCCCTCGCTTAGTGTGACGACGCAGTTTGACAACTATTATATGTGATACACACATATATATATAAACACACACACATATATATATATATATATATATATATATATATATATATATATACATTTATACCAGTGACATCATCTCTAGATTTTCTGTTGCAATATATATATATATATACAGCCTTAAATTTTTATATGCAATTCTGCTACTGTGGGATCTTCCATTTTGTCTTTGGCAGATCAACTTCTTGATGTGGGAGAAGACTTTGATTACACAGTTATTGTTTGGATGCACAATGAGAATGTTATAGTTACATCTGCCAGTGCTATTAGTAGGATGAAACAGTTGCTTTTTAGTTTACAAGGAGACCATAATCTAAGAAAGAAACAGGCAACAGCCAGGAAGAAAGCAGAATAAAATGCAAATGAAGAATAACTGCAAATAATAGTTGCATATGCTGTGTTTTGTATTCTTATAATCATTATTTTTGCCTTCTAATACCATTTTGCCTATATTCATGTAAAGTTATTAAAAAATGATTTGTAAAAAAATAAATAAAAAAAACAACCTTTGTGGTCCTTTGTGTATGACTTCCACTTACCTAAATATTTCACCTTCCAGCTTCAAATCATGACCTCTTGTTCTTGCATGCCTTTTTTTTTTTTAGCTCTTGATACATCTTAAGATTTTTATCATATCATGTTAGTTTTATTGCTGCATGAAGAAGCTTTGTTTTTTCTGTGTCCCTCTTGATATAATACACTTATCCTAATATTTCCAATATCTTCAGAATTTAGCACAGTTCCATAAGACGTAAGCTCTTTGTCCACAGAGAAAATAACTTGTGTGAGAGAAGCTTCCCGGCACATCCCTGAGTGGGTCTTTCTGTGTTTGTGTTTTCCAAATATGAAAGTCCGGATAGCAAACAAACAATATACTGTAAAATGTCACAAGGTAGGAGAACAGCACAGGTAACGTTACTCTGCTTTCCAGTGGCAGAGTATTATTCTTCCCACCTCCAATAAAGCTGACGTTAAGTTTATTACGTTATTTCTTATTATTTAAATAAGCTTCCAAATATGATATAACTTTGTATCTAGTCCACCACTTGTTAGTTAAAAAATGTGTTTGTAATTAAAATGGTTTAAAAATTAGTTTTATCTGCCTGAGGTGCTGGGTCTATCTCCACCTCCCATCAGATGACCCACATTGCTTATGCCATGTTGAAAGGGTCTTCCTTTCATCTGGTAGCTGATTAATTATTAAGGAGTTGTGAGTTATCTTATCCTTGTGTTGTGAGCATGTGTGACCACAAACTACATATGATGTCATTAGTGATGTCAATGTTTTTGTTGTAATGTGACTTTCCAAAAAATAGTTAATTAACTAACCTGAAAATGAAAATTAAAGTTTATCCCATGGCTTCCAGAAAACAATGTGAGCCATACACATGGAAGGAGGTGGATACAGACCCAGCACCTCAGGCAGGTAAGATTAATTTTAAATCAATTTTATAGGGACTAATCACTGATAATTACTTGCTGGGGGGGGGGGGGGGGTACATGTAGGTAGGAATACAGGCCATATGTCTGCGGGCGTGCTGCAGGCTCGCGATCTGCTACAATTCCGGTGCTATTTAAATGAACAAGCCCGCAAGTTACGGGCCGAAAGCAGAAACCGTAAACCATGCACTGGTACGTAGCATTTCAGGGCTGGAGCATGATCAATTAAGCAAGGCCGTAACTACCCATTTAGAAACAGCCAATAGTAAATGAGACCGCCATCATTATGTCAGTCTAAGATGGAGGTTACATGTCAATCAATTAGCGTTTGGAGGTCCGACATGCGATCAGACTTGCAAAACACAAAATAATAAAAATGAATGTTCATTCTGTTCTAGTCCATGTGGGTGGCCTGATATGTATGAACTCATTGATTCCTGAGATCGATATAACCCCGAAATTAAACGTGAAATAAATTATTTTTGATTGACGATTTGCGAGCTTGTGCAATTAATTCCAATGTCTTTCATCGCTTTCCCTGTTATTTACAGTGCAGTATTGATATTTTATTTGCTTTTACAGTGCTACGGACATGTCTTTAACCCCTTTTTTCGGGCCCTCTCTAGCACTTATAGGATTTTCGTATACATTTGGCGTTTACAGGTGTGAAAACATTTGCGGGGTTAAGGAATTGTAGCAATTGAATAGCAATCGTAACTCTTGCGGACGTGAAAGATCAAAGCTGAGATGGGGTGTAAGTTACGGTTGTAACAACTGCAGAGATTTTGAGCCTGTGACCCGTAGACCGTTTGCGGCCCACAAAAAGACGGTAATTGAATAGCACAATAACTTATGGCCTCCAGTAACTTACAATTGCTCAATTAATTGAGGCTCAGGGGCTGTAACTTGTTAATAATATAAATAAAAAAAAATAATTAAAATATTAACAGAACACAAAATATGTTTCCTATCAAAAATACGTCAATTAATTGTCATACTTGTGTCAGTACGTAATCACTAAATTATAAGTACTGATAGCTTTATGACTTGTGTCTTTGCATGGTCACTAGTTGTATCTAGTTTATAGATTTATTCCTTGGGTTATATTGAAATAACTTGGCATCCATTTTTTGTAATATTTATATAATTATTAGGATTAAGTCCTTTCCAAGCCATTGACATACAACTCTTAAATTAATAATATCTGAAGCTGATAAGTAATTTCAAATGTGTCAAATATTAAATAATTAACAATAAGGGTTGTCCATTATGGAACAACAACAGCAGCTTGGTGGGAAATGGTGGGAAATAATGAGCCTGGACATTTATGTCAAACATAATATAGTACCTAGAAGCCTGAGAAAAAGATTGACCTCCTCATCACATCTTTTGGGTGGGGATATTATTTTGACTATTTGTTCCCAAGAATTAATTAAACTAATTATAGAGAGAATGTGAAATGATAAACAAAGTAAAATTAAAGTTTCAGAAATTAAGGAACAATTTATAAATTTTGAAACCACAAATGATTATTTTGAACTCAATGATAGACTACTAAAAGATGTTGAGAAATAAAAAAATGAATTTAAAGAAAGAAAACAAAAGTGGTAAGTCAAAAGAAAGGACTATAATGGTCTTTTTCTTTTTCTTTCTTTCTCTTTTTTTTTTTACAAATATTTTTTTGAATAACTAAACATGATAATAGGCAAAATGGTTTTAGAAAGCAAAAATAATTATAATTATAATAAAATTGAGATACAGTAAGCCAGTAATGCCTTGACTGAAAACAGAAAATCTCATCAAAAAGTACAACATAATAGATCAGATTTTTATTAGGAGAAAAGAAAGCTTTGGAGGTACCATAAAAAGAAACATTGGAGACATAATAAATTGAGAATTTTATTATTTGAATTAAATACGTTACCTAAAAAATTCTGAAGTTTTGTCATTTGAACCCACTTCCCGTTATTTCTTATTTGAATGGACCAGAGATTTGAATTTTTTTGCAGGCAAATTAGCACTTTATACATTTTATCATATTAAACATAGAAAACAATTAAACTAATTGGGTCTCACAGAAGATAAAAAACAAAGTTTTTTTGGACTTGATGTCTTTAATGGATGAAAATAAAGAAAATGGGTAAGGGATGGGCCCAACCACCACTCTTAAAACAAAAAGTAAGTTCACTCCACTTTTTAATATTCCACATCAGTTGGAAGAGTTTGTTAACTTAGAGCCCTATTAAATTAGCTAAATTGCAGTTCCAGAAGCCTGTAATGGAGTCCACAAGAGTTACAGCTATTAAATTGGCCTCTTTCAGATACCTGCAAATGATCTGCGGGTTACAGGCGGAAAAACCCTACGGGGCGTGAAAATCTGAACTCTGTCCCAGCTAAGCCTTTGATCTGTCAAGCCTGTAAATGTTACTATCGCAAATCACTATTAAATTGATACAATTCCCCAAAAACGCATTTGCTTTCAAACCCGCAACTGGCAAATGTTTGCCAAAATATTGCAGGTTCAAAATAGGACTCGCAAGGTCTTTAAGAGCCCTTCTGTATCTTGCAGGAGCAGCAATAAAGACCCCCCCCCATACACCGACAAACCCCTCCTGCCGATAAACTTCCCCCCTGCTCCAAAAATAAATCCCCATGCTGCAGGGGTCCCAATAGGGGCCCCTGCATGCTCCCAACATTAAATAGTTAAATCCCCCACCGCGGGCCCTTTAAGGGCCCACTGCACACATATAGTTAACCCCCTGCTGCGGGGGTACTTCAAGTACCCCGTGGCACCTCATATTACCCCCCCCCCCTCCCCCCATGATTCGGGCTACCCATAAGGACCCCCGCAGTGTCCCTACCTGAAACTTTGCTGAATCCCAATCTTTTTTGATTGAAGCCCATGTCCTAATTTTCCCTGCCAGGAAGGGGTCATCCCCAAAAAAAAACTGACAATGTAAAAAAAAACCTTACTAATTCTAAAAAGAGCTCCTCCCTTGAGGTGCGCCCTGCCGCAAATGGCAGTTCCCACACATGCTCTTGCATATACAATTATAACCTCCTATGCCCCATTCTGATTGGCTGAAATCTGATTGACAGATATTTCAGCCGATCAGAATGCATTTTATATGCAGGAGCATGCGTAAGAACATTTGCGGCTGGGAGCTCCTCAAGGGAGGAGCTCGTTTTAGAATTTTTTTTTTTTGTTTTTTTACAGCGTTGTTTTTTTTTTGGATGGCCCTTTCCTGGCCAAGAAGATAAGGACATGGGCTTCAATCAAGAAAGAAGAGGACTGGACCTTTTACTATCAACATGGATAGCCCGACTAGTCCAGGGCAGAAGATTGAAGACCAGGGCATCGTTAACCATCGCTGCAGGGGCATTTTGGCAAGCTTAGTGGACTAATTAATGCTTTCTTTTTTACAGGTTGTAATTCTTTTTTATTTTGATAGTGTTTTTTTTTCACTTGTGATTTTTTATCTTCTGCAATTTTTTAATTTTTTAATTTTCTGTAATTAGTGGGTTGTTAGGGATTTAATTGGGGGTTAGATAGTATATAAGGGGGATTAATAGAATAGTGTAGTGTAGGGGTTAATAGAATAGGGTAGAGGTGGTTAATAGAATGGGGTAGGGGGGTTAAAAGGGGTAATTACGGTAGGATAGAGGCGGTTTAATAGAATAGGGTAGGGGGGTTAATAGCGGTAATTACGGTAGGATAGAGGGAGTTTAATAGGGGTTAATAGAATAGGGGTTAGTAGAGTATAGGATAGTGGGGGGTAAATAAGAGGGAGGAGTCCGATCGCCAGTATCTGGGGTCAGGAAGGAATTCATTTTTTCTTTTTTATACAATTGGCAAAGTTTCAATGTTTTTTTTTTTCTTTTTGCTTCCTCTGAGTCAATTAACAATTAATCTGCATTTTGCAGATCATAGGAGATCTAAAAAGGTTGAACGTAATGGACTAAAGTCTTTTTTCAACCTCAATTACTATGTAGCTATGTAACTGAAAAATACATTGTTGTATTACAGTCATTGGTTAATTTGGCTCAAAAACAGCAGCTATTGATATTAATGGATCAAAAATTGTGTTAAATGAAAATCTAACCATATCTATTTTTTATACTTTGCCAAAATACATAAAGAGCCTAAGAAACCACCTGGGAGGCCTATAGTATCAGGAGTGGATAATATAATCCAAAATTCTAGCACGTATGTTGATTAAATTCGGAAATAATTTGCAACATCATTAGCATCATATCTAGTGGATACTAAGGGAACATGGAGGAGATTAGGTGCTATAGTGATAACTGACCCAGCGATTTTGCTTACCTTGGACTCTGAATCTCCTTTTACATGCATTATTCATGAGGTTGTTATAAATACCTTTTTGGATATCATTGGTAATCAAATCATTACTCATAACAAGTTTATAATTGATCTGTTAAAACATAATTATTTAATTTTAACCAACAACTGTAAAGGCATGTGAGGGGTACAGCAATGGGAACCCCATGTGCTCTCAACTATCCGGACCTGAACTTAGGCTGGTGGGAAAATGCTATTGTATTCGCGGAGGAAAATTCTACATTTTCTGAACAAATTGGATAAGATACATTGATGATGTATTAATGACCTGGAAAGGATCAACAGTTTTGTTAAAAATTGAATAATAATATAAATACTTTAAAATTGACGTTTGTGTAGCATCAATCATCTAAGGACAATAAATTGTAGACAACTGTATACAGGAAATTAACAAACACAAACAGTCTATTACACTGGTCTAGTCATCACTCTAAATCTACAATTAAAGACTTTCCCATGGGATAATATCTTAGATGGCGCGGAAACTGCAGGGAGGTTGAGGAATTCAAAAATTAAGAGTTTACAAAACAGATTTTTAGATGTGGGTATTCTAAAAAGAGCAGCGAAGCTTGCCAGCAACTGCGGACGTCGCAAAATTTACGGAGTTACAAAACAAAAATACGAGACGCGTAATGACCCATTACAACCTTTGCAAAAATCGTCCAAAACCCGCACACATGAAAACCACAATAAACACACCCAACAAATACATAAAAAGCTTCCCTACAGCAAGGGGGGGGGGGGGGGGGGCACAGGACCTCGAAAACTAAAGTTACACCTCAATTTAACTTCAAATAAAAGAGTTTAGACACCCGAAAATCACCTAAGCGAGAGAAAAAATGGCAGCCGAACAAAAACGAAAACGAGGCTAAAGGACCCTGAACACGCAAAACACCAGCAAACACCATGGATTTTGCGAAAAAAGTCGGACGACATCTGAAAACGAAGGGCGCTAAATCAGCCACAGCCGCATACCACACTTTAGGCGCCATTTTAGAACAATAACTTATACAATGTGGAAGGAATTGCCTCGCGCACGCACACAATTACACTCCACACATTCATGACGCTTACACAGCAGCCCCACACCACTAATGCTGCAGCAACATGAAAACAGATTGCCAGCTCTTCAACACAATGCTTCCTGCATATATTACTTCACAATAGGTAAAGTATATTCATTTCTTATTTTATTAATTATTCATTGCCATACCAAAAGAAAACACCAACGCTGCTCATAGCACACAAACAACCAGGAGCCTCGCAATGAGGGCCAAAGGCTCACAATGAGCGCCGAAGGATCTTAAAACACCAACAAAATTAATTTTGCACGCAAACAACATTACCTGCCTTACAATCTTATTGCCATCATTTTTTGACGGGCAATTCGCTAGTAACATATAAAAGGGCTAAATGATATACTAGCTCAATGCTAATAAAATGCTTATAAATGTAGCTGGTTTCATGGACCTACCCATGTGTAAGATATAAAGCCTGTGCATAAAGAAAAAAAATATATATTTTTAATTACTCTGGAATAGAAAGATATATATTTGGGCATCATATATCTTGTTTCTCGATAGGAATGACTATCAAATAGTATTTGTGTGTTGAATGAGATATGTGGGTAAACAAGTAGACAACTCCATTGAGGGGCATTGAAACATATCAATTATGTGATCAACAAGCATGATACCCCCAATGGCATGCCATGTTAAGAGAAAATTCATAAAAATTACCCTTTCAAAGACATAGATGTAGTACATCAAACCATTGGGATAAACAGTTGATACACAAGGAGGCAAAGAGGATCTAAGTTAAAACACGATCACTAAATGGATTGAATTAGTCTTAGTCATAATCTTGCCCTTCATAAATTAGCATCTGTATGTGGACCAAGAAGCCACGGTCAGAACCGAACATGGAACAACAGAATGGTTCAATATCGAAAAAGGAGTGCGACAAGGTTGAATATTGTCACCTTATTTATTCAACTTATACGCAGAGTACACCATGTGTAACGCCAGAGAGGATGAATACAAAGCCAGAATCGATATTACTGGAAGAAATACCAACAACCTCAGATACGCCGATGATACTAATCTGATGGCTGAAAGTAAGGAGGAACTAAAGGACTTATTGATGAGGGTAAAAGAAGAAAGTGCAAAAGCTGGCCTGCTGCCCAACGTTAAAAAGACAAAGATAATGGCAAACGGCAATCTCACTTCCTGGCAAATAGACGGGGAAGAAGTGGAGGCAGTGACAGATTTTATTTTCCTGGGATCCAAGATCTCTTCAGATGATGACTGTAGCCATGAAATGTAAAGACATTTGCTTCTGGGGAGGAAAGCTATGGCAAGCCTGGACAAGCTAGTAAAGAGTAAAGTTATTACACTATCAACAAAGGTCAGCATAGTTAGAACTATAGTATTTCCAGTAGTAACATACAGATGTGAGACCTATACCATGAAGAAGGCTGAGCGCTGTAGAATTGACGCCATTGAATTGTGGTGTTGGCGAAGACTGCTTTGAGTCCCTTGGACTGCAAGAAGATCCAATAAATAAGTACTTCAGGAAATCATGACAAACTGTTCACTGGAAGGTTTGATAAAGAGGCTGAAACTCAAATTTTTGGGCCATATCATGAGACAGCAGGATTCCCTAGAGAAGACTTTAAAGCAGTGAAAGATCGAAGGCACATGAAGGAGGGGACAACAGAGGCAGAGATTGATAGATGAGGTCAATGAAGCAATGAATACAAACTTGATGGAGCTCAGAGGTGCAGTGGCTGACAGATGTGGCAGGCATTCTGCAGTCCTTAGGGTCACAGAGAGTTGGACATGACAGAACGACTAAATAACAACAAGTTCTGCCTACAAAGTTTAAATAGTCGGCACCAGATTGCAAACTTACTTCTGATAAATCGAGGTTCAGTACCGAGACGAAATACGCATCATGTCGATTTCTAATGATGTCATAAACAGGGACAACAGCTTAGAGTGTTTGTAGTTGGCGTGAGCCGATTGAATGAGATATACAGGCTTTACTTTTGAAAATATGGAGGCCTTTGTCCATTTTTCTTATAATTTAGTGGTTACCTACTGACATACGTATGACAATTAATTCATGTCTTTTTGATATTAAATCTATTTTGTGCTCTTTCTTATTAAATGTTACAGCTTTAGTGGCTTTTAATTCTGATTAATAAACGTTAATTATTAAAGTACGACTTGTATAGGTAAATTGCTCTATGCCCTAAAAGGTATCACATATATAGTTTTGAGCATGCGGGTTGTTGCTAATGCTTGCAGGCTCGCATTGCGAGCCGGCTGCAGTTGCTGGCAAGGAGCGCCTTGGAGATGAGTGCCATAGGCGCTCATCCCTACGACCCCCTCCGACTTTTGGACGGAAAAACTTAAAATAACTGTTTTTCATCTTCAGGTTGAAGCTTCTTCCATCTTTACAAACTGCTTTGTTTTGGTCACAATAGTAAAATTTGCTTTGGCAGGGCTGCACCAAGAAGCAATGAGGCAGCTACAGGGAAGACGTAGCGCCACCAAAGAGTTTATAAGAGATCGGAGGAGCTCCACTGCCTTTTTTGACAAAAGATCAACTTTATTTTAATCACCATATATTGAAAAGTTACCAGCTGGATGATAACAATGCCGAATATATACATGTTTTTTTCCGTGTGGTTTAAATCTAGGGCACATTCTATTTAACCCATTTTCTTCCACTTTAATTCCCTGTTGCGCCCTGCAATATTCTACACTGTGATGTCTAATTTAGACTTCTCCGGCTCTCGGTAACTACCAGATTGCTTTTTGATGGCAACACACAACTTAATCATTACAAATGCCCCAAGCACTGGAGGTTGGGCTTAAAGGCGCTGCTCAAGCTCCCCTCAGATTTCTACACATACACCCTATTACCTCTGCTCCTGATGCTTATAACAGAACTGAGATGGACATGGAAAAATAAACTTATCAGAAAAATGTTAAGAATTACAAAAAATGGATTTCCTTTAGGACACTGTAGTCCTATATACATATTTTTATGCCTAAAAAAACGGCTTCCTGCTCAGAATTCCGAGAAATACAGTTATTACTCTGCATTCTGGGAAGCTGAGCAGGGGCATGCAAATATGTCCACAGATGCTTCATTCTTCAGTCCGTAACCATTTTAAATATGGTTTCCTTTCAGCTTATGCCCACTGCATTACACAACTTTTATGCAACGCCAAGGTTGGATTATACACAAGCTGGGAATCCTACCCACGGACTGCCGTTTCAAAGTTACTGGCTATCATCAGCGTGGGTCGGGATCTCAGCTTGTGTTGTGGACCTTATGAGTAGGTAGTTCTCCACAATTAAATTAAGGTGGGCAAAAGAGCGATAGAAGCCTCCACCGTACAGTAGTACAGTATGTAAATAGCACATCTGTGTTCACATCTGAATGTCTAAACATGAACACATATATATATATATATATACACACACATATATCTACACATATACACTACAAGACACAACTATGATTATAATTTACTGTCTCATCATATCTCGACTCAACTACTGCAACTCTCTCCTTGCTGGCCTCCCCATCACCTGTCTCTCTCCATTCCAGTCCATAATGACACATCCTCTAGGCCATTATTTCTCAACTCCAGTCCTCGGGGCCCTCCAACAGTCCACATTTTAGGTATATCCCTGCTTGAGCACAGGTGAGCTATTCAGAGGTGCTGCAGGTGGTTAAACAGAATTATTGAGCCCCTGATTAGCTCACCTGTGCTCAAGTACGGATATACCTAAACTGTGAACTGTTGGAGGGCCCCGAGGACTGGAGTTGAGAAACACTGCTCATCTACCTTACTCAGCGCTTAGTGTTTGCAGCACCTCTCGGTCAGTCCCAAAGCTTCAGACGTATAAAGCCCTCAATAAAAATGCACCCTCTTATATCTCTGCTCTTGTCTCAAAATACTCCCCCAATCACACTCTACGCTCTGCTAATCACCTTCTTCACTCCTCCTCTATTATAACCTCCTTTCATTCTGCCTTCAGGACTTTTCTTGTGCTGCCATTACTTTTTTGGAACTCCTTGCCTCGCTCCACTAAAGTAGTCTCCTGCCTCAAATCCTTTAACACCCCCCTAAAATCTCATCAGTTTAAAGAAGCTCATCACCTTCAGCCTTAATATGCACAACTACACCCTCCACCGTATAATATCATTCACAATATACAGTGCAACACACAGACACCTCCACTTGCTTAAACCTATTGCCTTACTCACTGCCATCTTGCATTTATATATATCCTGTATCACACCTTAACCCTTTAGGCGGTAAGTTTGCGAGTTTTCAGTCTTGTGTTGGTATGTACGTTTCATTTTAAGCACAAAACAAAGCCGTCCATTCATTTGCAATGTGTTCATTTTGTTTTTACCATGTACTTAACTGTATAGAGCTATGGAATATGTTGTTGTGTTACAAATAAAGGATAATAATATATATAATATATACTATTTTAAAAGAGCTACAGGCAATAATACCATTTCTACTTTAGACCTTTAAACTGCAGTGGTATTTAACACAACTGGGAGAAAAGGCCTCTATCGACACTATAGGAATGCCAATGCTTTCACTCAAAACAATGCAACGCTCATTCTTATAAAAGGACATATCCTTCTAAGAAAGTAGCAGAACCAACCCAGAAAGAAAATGGACCATGGTTACCACTTCCCTGGGTGGCTGTTCCATGCATCCGCAAATCTTGCAGCAGATTTTCCAAAAGGGTCTGTACTCGAACAAAATGTATCATTTATTTAAAATAGATTGTTTTAAACAATATATTTTTAGCTATGTATGAAAACAACTGACCTATAAATTTAAGAAACACACACCACAGTGACACAGGTTAGGATCATTGTGCTCAACTATTAAATGACTGTAACCAAAGTGTTAGAAAGTCTTTGCACCATTAGATGAAAAAGTGTTTCCTTTTTAACACTGATGCTGAATTCATGGAGCTATGATTAACAGAAGTCAGGCTATTTCAGTGTATCGCCTCTGCCTGAATGAGTAATGAGGTCTAAATCAGATGTAGGGGTTTGAATCAGGCAGTGGATAAGTGATTTGTAACTATTTGGTTATGTTCTAGCAGCTAGTATAGCAAATGGAAAAAAAGAGCACAACAGGGTAAAGCTGAAGTTGGTGTGGTGAAGGTACAATTACACATAAAGACTGATTTCTTTCTTTATTGTTTAAAAAAGAAGAAATATGGTTACTTTAAATAAACAGTTCACAAAATTATTAAATATATATATAGGCTAGTCACTTGCCCATCAAAAATGTATTACATATTGTGTGTTTTGTCTCTTTGTGCCCCCTGTTTACACACTCTCTCTCTCTCTGCACCCCCCTCTCTCTCCCTCCTCCTCCTCTCTCACCCTCTTTCCTTTTCTCTCTCCTACTCTCTCTCCCTTTCTGTCTCTCTCCATTCTTCTCTCCCTCCCTCCTTCTCTCTCCCCCGCCCCCTGTCAAGAATGTATTAAATATTGTGTGTTCTGTCTCTTTGTGCCCCCTCTCTTTGTTTACCCCGTCTCTCTATCTCTGCACCCTCTCTCTCTCCTTCTCTCCCTCCCTCCTCCTCTCTCTCCCTCTCCTTCTCTCTCCCTCCCTCCAACCCTCTCCTTCTCTCTCTCCCTCCCTCTCCTTCCCTCTCCTTCTTTCTCCCTTTCTCCCTCCCTCTCCTGTTACTGCACAATGCCAGCCTCGCAATGCTTGGCTTTGCATGCCCAATTCTCTCCCTCCTTCTCTCTCACTCTGTCCCTCTCTCTCTCTCCCTCCCTCTCTCTCCCTCTCCTTCTCTCTCTCTCCCTCCCTCTCTCTCTCTCCTCTCGCTCTCCTTCTCTCGCTCTCCCACTCCTTCTCTCTCTCTCCCTCCCTCTCCTTCTCTCTCTCTCCCCTTCTCTCTCTCTCCCTCCCCTTCTCTCTCTCTCTCTCCCTCTCCTTCTCTCTCTCTCTCCCTCCTTCTCCTTCTTTCTCCCTCCTTCTCCCTTTGCTGCACAATGTCAGCCTCTCAATGCTCGGCTTTGCATGCACAATTCTCTCTCTCCCTCCGTCCCTCTCTCTCTCCATCCTTCTCTGTCTCCCTCCTCCTTTCTCCCTCCCTCCTTCTCTCTCCCTCTCCTTTTCTTCCTCCCTCTCACTTCGCCACGCAATGTAGGCCTTGCAATGCACAGTGGGCATTCGCAACTCACAAATTTGCAAGCGTTACACACAAGTTTATTTACACAGTAAATATATATATAGTACATATATAGTACATCTGCGTTCACATTCAAACCCCGAAAATAAGTTTAAAAAAAAACTTGCTTTCTGCTCAGAATTCCAAGAAATACAGTTATTACACTGCATTATGGAAACCTGAGCAGGGACATGCAAATGTGCCCACAAAGGCTTGTAATCCATAACTATTTCAAACATGGCTTCCTTTAACCATATGACTGCTGTATTTATATATATATATATATATATATATATATATATATATACACACACACACCGGTATATATATATATATTTATTTACATTTAGTTCAAATAATGAAATTAGTTTAACTTTTAGACTTACTTTTTAAGTTTAAAAGTGTGTTTCGTAAAATATAATTCTAATCCAATGCCTTCCACTTGTTCTTTTTCATATTGACTAATGTATTTATTAGCATGCATATGACTGATCCCCTTATGGATCTTTACCTTGTTGTGGTGAAGATGCTTGTGTACCTCAATGAAGCTGTGAGCTATACTATGTAAGTCATGGTAGAGAGGTCAGACAAATCGTGGTACACTGGAGAAGGAAATGGCAACCCACTCCAGTATATTTGCCATGAAAACCTTATGGATAAGCACAACCAGATGTGTCTGGCGTGTCGCCGGCCTTACTACTTAAAAGTCAAGAAAACTGGACCATTAATAACATTAGTTTTTTTTCTTGTCTTCATTTACGACTAGTAAGACACCATGCACATCTTTATGTCCTTGGTCATACTGATCCACTTGGTATTCATGGCAGATACTGGAGTGGGTTGCCAGTTTCTTCTCCAGTGGGCCACAGGATACAGCTCCTGGTATTCCTAGATGGTCTCCCGTTCAAGTACTGACCAAGCCCAAACCTGCTTGGCTTCAGGGTGGAGTGACCTCTTGGTTTCCTGACTGGAATCGAACCCAGGTCGCAGTGTTGAACCCCCCGAATCCTAACCACTGGACCACAGGCAGCCCAATACATTAGTATTAGTTACCATTTAAAAGGCCACTGTAAATGATTTTCTGTACATATTTTCTGAATAATTAAACTTGATAATGGACAAAATGTTATAACAAAGCAAAATAAATAAATAAGATTTGTAACTTTCATTTGCGATTATTCTATACGGCAGACTTCCATTTTCTTTTCCGTACTGATACTGCCTGCTACTTTCCTCAAGAGGGTGTGTTTTGGCTGTTAATGAGCTTTCCTTTGACCCTGTTAAAAGAATGAATAGTTTTATCAGCTGCCAAGGCTTCCTCCCGACTTTTATTTAATATGATAAAGCCATCACTTTCTTTTGCATTGTCTTATTTACCATTTAATAACAGCTTTCTAAGCTTAATTTACCATTAATTAATAAAGTAAGTAGTAAGTCATGTTTAAATGTATTATGGAAAATGTATGTGTCCCTTCAATATTGTGCATTTACTCGATGGAACTTCAATAACCCAGAATGTCAGCCCGGAAAGAGTATTTGAGGCCAGAGTGTAAGGTAATCCGGTACATGTTCCCTGCGCACAGCGAGCGCTGGGGCCGGAGTCAGACGCACTTACTGTCAATGCTGTCCTAACGAGTCACACAAAGGAACCAGTGGATTATGTTAAGGGCCTGGTTTGGGACTGCGCCCAGGCTTTACCCGGGTCTGGTGATTGTTAGTGACAATCTCTCCACCAACCCCAGACAGACTCAGAGCCATGAGAGGAGCGGGCGTCTCAAAACCCAGGACTGGGGAGGTTGGGACTCTCCTGTGCCAGCAAAACAGGTGAAAACAGGACAGGCAAAATATGTTTACTGTCAGATAACACGTTACCAAAAGAAGTTTGTTTTTCCCAGTTAAGTCGCTGGGAGGTTATTCTTTAAGCCAAAACTCGTGTTTGGGATAAGCAGTTAATCCAAACAGTGCAGCATTTTTAGAATGATTAAAATCATTATTAAATATATTGTTATTATCACAACTAGCGATTTGCCCGTCAAAAATGACGGCAATAAAATTTGAAGGCTGGCAATGCTGTTTGCCACACAATGCGAAGCTCTGCCCCCTTCGCCGCTCATTGCAGGCCTCAGCAGACCCGCAACTTTCGTGCCCTGCAATGAGTGCTTTCGGCGCTCATTGCAAGCCTCCCCCTCTACTTTATGCTCATTGCAGGCATCGGCCAACCCACGCCTTTGGCACTCATTGCAGCCCAGTCAATCCAGTCACGTACGGCCTTTGGTGCTCATTGCAGCCCCCGTCAAAGCCATAACTTTCGGTCCTTGCGAAGAGCGATTGCATGCGCAAGCCTAACACTCGCAATTACGACAACTATATATGTGATTACTATCATCATCAATAAATATAATTTAACTAGCGACTTACCTGTCAAAAAATGACATCATGATGTATTTTTTTCTAATACATTCCCCCCCCCCCTCTCCTGTGTCTCTTCCCTGCCCTGTCTCTATTTGCCCACTCTCTCCCTCCCCTGTCTCTCTTTGCTCCCTCTCTCCCTCCTCTGTCTCTCTTTCCCCCCTCTCTCTCTTTCCCCCTCTCCCCCTACCCTGTCTGTCTCACCCCCTCCCTCCCTGGTGTCTCTTCCCCCTCCCTGGTGTCTCTTCCCCCTGTCTACATTCCCTGTGTCTCTTCTCCCACTCCCTCCCCTGTATCTCTTCCTTCTCCCTCCTCTGTGTCTCTTCCCTCTCCCCACATGTCTCTTCCCCCTTCTCTCCCCCTGTGTGTTTTCCCCATCCTGTTTCTTTACTTTTTCTCCTCCCTAACCTGTGTCTTCCTCTCCTGTACCTCCTTCCCCACTCTCCCTCCCGTCTCTCCTTTCCCCATCTCCCTCCCCTGTGTCTCCTTTCCCCATCTCCCTCCCCTGTGTCTCCTTTCCCCCATCTCCCTCCCCTGTGTCTCCTTTCATCCCTCTCTCCCTCTCCTGTTCCTCCTTTCCCCTTCTCCCTTTCCCTCCCCCTGTGTCTCCTTTCCCCCGCTCCCTTTCCCCCTCTCCCCCCTTGTATCTCCTTTGCCCCTCTCCCTCACCTGTCTCTCTGTTCCCCCTCCTCTCCCTCCCTTGTCTCCTTTACCACCTCCCTTGTCTCCTTTCCGACCTCCTCGCCCTTCCCTGTGTTTCGTACCTGGATGCAACCCTGCCAGCAGCGCCACACTCACCTCCTCCGCGGCTCCCGTCGCATCCCGCCTGCTTGATCCAGAAAGTAGTTTTGGCTGGATGACGGGAGCAACAGAGGATAAGACATGAGTGCGGCACTGCTGGCAGGGTTGTATCCAGGTATGTGGGTCTCGCACTACTGGCAGGGGGTGATGCGAGGCCTACAACTCTCATTGCAACTGGGAGTGCTGCAGTTGTCGCCTGGGCTCGTCATGAATGCTTTGGCGCTCATTGCAGCTACGTCTCGCAGGCCACCACCCCCGCAACTGTGTCCCTCGCTTCACGAGGCCCGCAAAGCGTGACAACAACTTGCAGTACGACAACTATATATATGATACAGTATATGATTACTAGTAACTTGCCCTTCCTAAATGACAGTTTCATATGCTATCTTTAATTGTCTGTGATGTCCCTCTTTGTGCTGTCTCTCTCTGTGCCCTGTCTCTCGCAGTGAACCCTCTCTCTGTGCCCTCTCTCTCTGTACACACTCTCTGTCTTCTCTTTCTCTGTCTGTGCCCCCTCTCTCTCTGTGCTGTCCTGTCTCTCTCAGTGAGCCCTCTCTCTCTATGTGTCTGTCTCTCTGGGTGCTTTCTCTCTCTATGCCCTCCCTGTCTCTCTCTTTGCCCTCTCTCTCTCTGTGCCCTCTCTGTATCTTCTCTCTGTGCCATCTATCTCTCTGGGTGCCTTCTCTCTCTATGCCCTCCCTGTCTCTCTCTTTGCCCCCTCTCTCTCTGTGCCCTCTCTGTATCTTCTCTCTCTGTGACTTTTCTCTGTGCCATCTGTCTCTCTGTGTGCCTTCTCTGTCACTTTCGGTGTGCGCACGCGCTCTCTCCCCCCCGCTCATGCACAAATACTATGCAACTCTGCATGCGCAACAAACAGCAACGGGTGACGCCTGAGCAGTGTGTTATACCTGCCTTGTTTATTATTATAGTGGATTAATTATAATAATTATACCACCATTATTAAATCTAATAATTATTACCATCATCAATGATTATTTCCTTTATTTGTAACGCGCCAACATATTCCGTAGTACAATACAGGTCAAAATAAAACATTAACTCTGTGCAAAAGAATGGAAGGTCCTGTCATTGAGCTTAATATCTAATGTACATAGAGCTTTCCCTAAAGCACTGACACAAGACTGAAAACTCACAAACTTACAATCAATTAAATGTCTTCTGTCTTTTTTGATAATTGTCCAAAGTTAATTTAAAGACAAATCTGCTAGTGTATAAGGGCTGACATATTATATCTCAAGGATTGTTGACCTGAAGCCTGAGTAGGTATACTCTCTGCCAGTTTGTTTTCTATTCAGTAGTGAAGGAAGGCGATTGTAGCCTCATTGGTGAGTGAGTACAACATTTTACATTTGACAGCTCTCACATCACCTGCACTTGCTCTAAAAGAAATAATCATACAAATGAACACCCTGCTTGCCTTGTTTGTAACAACCAGCTCCTGCACTGATCATAAGCACATTAGTGCCCAGACTAGCTTTTGTTTAGTTTTTAAGTCGTATCCGACACTTTGTGACCCTATGGACTACAGCTCGCCAGGCATATCTATTAATACGTCTGTGTGTTTATGCTTCCTTCTCCAGTGGACCACAATTTGTCTGACTTCTCTGCTATGACCTGCCCGTCTTGGGTGACCCTACATGGTACAGCTCACAGCGTCATTGAGGTGCACAAGCACCAAGACAAAGTAGCCATCCAGAAGGGGAGACTTTAATAGAGTCAGCTAAACATGCTTTTATGCTCATCGCTTACACAACGGCTAACGTTATTTGTTTGGTATGTATTTCACAAAAATTTTGTTTTTCAAAAATTATAGTTGCCCTTACAGCACTTGCAGGGTTAACACAATCCTCCATGAATAAGTAAAAGCCCTCAGATATTGGTCTTTAAGGTCTGGCAGTCTTTGCATGTTGTCTTTGAATGGGCTCAAGTGGCTATGGTTTACCTAACTAATTAAGCCAGGCTTCCTAGTCAAGGGCTCCCATCCAGTAAGATGCCTGGCTTAGTTTGTTAAACAAACACCAGCTCCTTGAACTCTCAATAAGGAAAGACTTTGTGACCTTTATATGTATAGCTTAGAGGAAAGAATATATGGTAGAAACCTGCAAATATATCTAGGGATTTAATAAAGCTCAAGAGGAACATATCTTCCAGAAAATGAGTATTCATTATTTAACCATTAAAGGTATATAGAAGTTTCCCTATTTTCCCTTTTTCTAGTCTAACACCTGCTGCTACTACCAGACACTCACATTACATTGCGTCATTCTATTCACATATAGATTTATTTTATTTAAAAGTATACTTCTTTTCCATACCCCGAGAGCTGCTTACAGAGGCACCTGATACCTACCAATAGAAACACTGCGTGTGGGAACCGTCAAGCCAACAGCAGCACAGTGCAGAGATCCATAAAGTAATGTCCGATCTCCCTCTTGCTTCCTTGTGCAGGGGACTACATATTGCCTTGCTGCACAAACTGCCATCATAGTTACATAGTAATTGAGGTTGAAAAAAGATGTTTAGCCTTTTAACATCTCCTCTGGTCTGCAATATGCAGATTAGTTGTTAATTGATCCAGAGGAAGGCTAACAGAAAAAAACGATTAAAACTTTGCCAATCATCTTAAAAGGAAAAAATGTATTCCTTCCTGACCCCTGATACTGCCGATTGGATTTCCCCCTGGATTTATTTAAAAATACAGTGGATATAAAAAGTCTACACACCCCTGTTAAAATGTCAGGTTTCTGTGCTGTAAAAAAATGAGACAAAGATAAATCATTTCAGAACTTTTTCCACCTTTAATGTGACCTATAAACTGTACAACTCAATTGAAAAACAAACTGAAATCTTTTAGGTGGAGGGAAGAAAAAAAGAAAAGAAAAATAATGTGGTTGCATAAGTCTGCACACCCTCTTATAACTGGGGATGTAGCTGTGTTCAGAATTAAGCAATCACATTCCAAATCATGTTAAATAGGAGTCAGCATACACCTGCCATCATTTAAAGTGCCTCTGATTAACCCTAAATAAAGTTCAGCTGCTCTAGTTGGTCTTTCCTGAAATTTTCTTAATCGCATCCCACAGCAAAAGCTATGGTCCACAGAGAGCTTCCAAAGCATTAGAGGGATCTCATTGTTAAAAGGTATCAGTCAGGAGAAGGGTACAAAAGAATTTCCAAGGCATTAGATATACCATGGAACACAGTGAAGACAGTCATCATCAAGTGGAGAAAATATGGCACAACAGTGACATTACCAAAAACTGGAGCTCCCTCCAAAATTGATGAAAAGACGGGAAGACAACTGGTCTGGGAGGCTACCAAGAGGCCTACAGCAACATTAAAGGAGCTGCAGGAATATCTGGCTGTGTGGTACATGTGACTACAATCTCCCGTATTCTTCATATGTCTGGGCTATGGGGTAGAGTGGCAAGACGAAAGCCTTTTCTTACGAAGAAAAACATCCAAGCCAGGCTACATTTTGCAAAAACACATATGAAGTCTCCCAAAAGCATGTGGGAAAAGGTGTTATGGTCTGATGAAACCAAGGTTGAACTTTTTGGTCACCAAAAGAACACCATACCCACAGTGAAGCATGGTGGTGGCAGCATCATGCTTTTTTCTTCAGCTGGCACTGGGGCCTTAGTTAAGATAGAGGGAATTATGATCAGCTCCAAATACCACTCAATATTGGCACAAAACCTTCAGGCTTCTGCTAGAAAGCTGAACATGAAGAGGAACTTCATCTTTCAGCATGACAACGACCCAAAGCATATGTTACGGATCTCCTGGCACCCCGACTGGGTACCTCCGTTAATGGACGCGTCCTAGCTTGCGCCGAGGACTACAAGCACCGCACCGGACATCACAACCACCACAGACTCCACAACCGCCGTAGCTTAACTGGAGCCGCGCCGTCTTCCTTCCACCCTGTATGAATCTCCAGCATCCAGGACCGTGTGGGGAAGACCTCTCCTCCAAGGAGAGTACATCAGGAACAAAAGTTCAGTAGTTAAAGCTCAAGGGAGTATGCAGCGCATAGCAATCCCCAGTGTGATATAGCAATTCCCTCCAAGAACGAGACGAGGCTACGTTTTTCAGGGTCAAGTAGAACTCTCTTGCTGGCACACCCAGCCTGGTTTTTATTATAGTCAGGTACAAACAGAACACACCCAGGGGGGAGGTATAGAACAACCAATAACACAATAGTATCGCCCGCAGTTTCCCTCCCCTCTGCTTGGGAGATAATTGAGTTTCTTACTGTATCTACTCAATTATCTCCCAGCTAAAACTTACACATTTTTATAACTTTATGATTTTACATAGTATATAAATAAAACTTACATTTTTATGAACAACATAAATTGTGGAACAACATATAAAAAAATGGCATGAATCAGAACAGGGGTTCAAACGTTAGTAAAAGTATCTTTTGGGCCCTGGCTCAAACAGGTTTTACAGAGGCCTCTGTAATGGAGACAATGGGGAAAGTAATCCAATTATCCAGGGATAGAGGCAGACTCCATTGAGCACATGGTTGCAAAAAGACATAAACCACTTTAAAATACATAAAGTCACCTTTTACACATAACACACAGATATTTCACATATCCCAAGATAGCTGGGATCTGAGCGCACAAAACTACCGAATAGCGCTCAGATCCTATTCACACAGTTCAATTGCCATGTAGCTAAAGTCTTTCCCATAGTCTTTCATTATATGAATGGGCTCCATGGCATAGCTATCTGGGGTATCACCGCTCACACAGGGCAAGTACTGAATGACCCCACTGTATTTAAAGGGCCAGAATGAGTGACATACACTCTGGTATGGCCGAATACTGTTTTTAAAGGGCAATATATCCCAGGGCCATAGTCGCAGGGCAGGAGGCTGGCAATAAGTCCTCTCCAAGACAAAGTGGCGAAGGGCACTTCGTCACACATCTCCCCTTTGGGGGGGGAAGTCTAACCAGGCACTTGACCTTCTGCCGGTCAGTGCCTCCGTTAGACGATCCATCAACCCACAATAAACCAGTGCTAGAGCAGCCCCCCCACAACAAACAGTTACTGCACCTGGATATTTCGCTGTGGTGATGAGGCAACACGCTGAGGGGACTTGAGGGGCAGAGGCCAGCGGCACTCTGCCCTGATGCCAGCTCTTCTGCTGGTATAACCTGCAGGACATCCTGCTCTGTAGAAGGGACAAAGGGAGGGCAGAGGCCGACTGCACTCTGCCCCGCTGTCAGCTCTTCTGCTGGGGTACTTGAGACAAATTCCGGCTCAGTAGCCAGGGAAACGTGGGGGTCAGTGGGGGTTAACATTTCCTCTGTTAACCCTGGGGCCCCATTAGGAGTTAGCTGGGGAGGGGAATTTGTACTTACCCCCTCCTCCGGTTGTCCCAGTGAGGGTAGTTGGGGATCTGGACAGGCTGTCCAGCATCCCGGTATGTCAGGCGCAGAGACCACGGTCCCATCTGCGCCGTCTGGGAGATTGGTGTCTCCCCTTGTTAGGGTAAGCTGTCGCTGGGGGGAGAGGGCGACACCTTCAGCTCCCTGGGGTTCACACTGCCGCTGGGGAGGAAGGACGGCACCTTCTGTCCCCTGTGGTTCACACTGCCGCTGGGGGGGAAGGACGACACCTTCTGCCCCCCTGTGGTTCACACTGCCGCTGGGGGGGAAGGACGACACCTTCTGCCCCCTGGGGTTCACACTGCCGCTGGGGGGGAAGGACGACACCTTCTGCCCCCTGTGGTTCACACTGCCGCTGGGGGGGGAAGGACGACACCTTCTGCCCCCTGGGGTTCACACTGCCGCTGGGGGGGGGGAAGGACGACACCTTCTGCCCCCTGGGGTTCACACTGCCGCTGGGGAGGAAGGATGACACCTTCTGCCCCCTGGGGTTCACACTGCCGCTGGGGAGGAAGGATGACACCTTCTGCCCCCTGGGAGTCACACTGCCGCTGGGGGGGAAGGATGACACCTTTTGCCCCCTGTGGTTCACACTGCCGCTGGGGGGGAAGGACGACACCTTCTGCCCCCTGGGGTTCACACTGCCGCTGGGGGGGGAAGGACGACACCTTCGGCTCCCTGTAGGGCCGGTAGAGAGACCTCGGTCCCATCTCTACCTGCCATCTAGAGGTCATCCCAGGACCAGTCAATGAGGTCTGGTTCTGCTTGTCGGATAGGTTGGGGCTGCACGAAGCTGAGCAGGTGTTGGTAGTCCTGCTCCAGCTCCCACTCTCTTGTTACCAGGTGGGTCATGTCTTTGCTCACCTCGGCTTCGTCAACCCAGACATACATGCCCATCCGGTCGTCGTAGATGTCCCAAAACCTAGACTCCTCCGTGCTGCCAAGATCAATGTCGTCCTCCAAAGCATCCCATAATAAACCCGGGCCATCATAATCATCCCCCTCCGGTAAGTCATGTTCAGCCGTCCAGGGGGTAATTCGAAAGGTATGACACCAGAGGGCCTGGTATGCGTTGTCTAGCCAGATCTCTCGCCGTACCAGGGTCTCTAGTCTTGTCACCTACTCATCCAGGGGCTGCTCTCCCAATAGATACATCCGCATCGCCACACGCTTCTGTAGCCACTGCTCATCACTGGGGAAACTCTCACCTCGCCGCCATTGGGCATCTTCCAGGGCATCATACCAGAGTTTCTTTCTGTCTGCATCCCTGTAGTCTGCGGCCTCCTCCTCCTCCTCATCATGGAACGCTGTCCGAAAACTAGCCGGTTCCATCCTGCTGTAGCCAGGGGCGCTGTACGGATACTAGCGTTGCCCTCAATTTGTTACTCCAAATGTTATCAGTGTCTCCGGGCTGCTTTTCCTCGCACTAGGACGCCATCCCACCACTGCCAGCCAATGTTACGGATCTCCTGGCACCCCGACTGGGTACCTCCGTTAATGGACGCGTCCTAGCTTGCGCCGAGGACTACAAGCACCGCACCGGACATCACAACCACCACAGACTCCACAACCGCTGTAGCTTAACTGGAGCCGCGCCGTCTTCCTTCCACCCTGTATGAATCTCCAGTATCCAGGACTGTGTGGGGAAGACCTCTCCTCCAAGGAGAGTACATTAGGAACAAAAGTTCAGTAGTTAAAGCTCAAGGGAGTATGCAGCGCATAGCAATCCCCAGTGCGATATAGCAATTCCCTGCAAGAACGAGACGAGGCTACGTTTTGCAGGGTCAAGTAGAACTCTCTTGCTGGCACACCCAGCCTGGTTTTTATTACAGTCAGGTACAAACAGAACACACCCAGGGGGGAGGTATAGAACAACCAATAACACAATAGTATCGCCCGCAGTTTCCCTCCCCTCTGCTTGGGAGATAATTGAGTTTCTTACTGTATCTACTCAATTATCTCCCAGCTAAAACTTACACATTTTTATAACTTTACTAGCGAATTGCCCGTCAAAAAATGACGGCAATGAAATTGTAAGGTAGCTAATGCTGTTTGGTGTCTAATAATGAAATATATAATACATTAATAAATGAATATACTGTACCTATTTTGAAGCATTGTGATGAAGAGCTGGCAATCTGTGTTGATGTTGCTGCAGCATTAGTGGTGTGGAGCTGCTGTGTAAGTATGGTGAATGTGTGCACTGTGTGGTATGAATATCCGTAGGTCGTTTGTGGCATTTTGCGAGTTTCTTGTGGTGTTTTGCGAGTTTGTTGTGGTGTTTTGCGAGTTTAGAGTGCTGTAGCCTCGTTTTCGTTTTGTTCGGCGGCCATTTTTTCTGTCGCTTAGATTTTTTTTTAGTCTCAAAACTCTTTTATTTCAAGTAAAATCGAGGTCTAAGTTGCATTTTTGAGGTCCTGGGTGCTCCCTCTTGGTGTAGGTAAGGTTTTTATGTATGTGCTGTGTGTATGTATTGTGTTTTAAATGTTTGTATGTCGGCGTGTTGCGTCCGATGTTTGCGAGGTCGTAATGTGTGGTAACGTGTTTCGTAGGTTGTTTGCGTTCCTCGTAAAATTTAGCGAGTGTCGTAATTTGTGTGTCGTGTTTTTTGAGTAGCGACGTGAAGTTTGCGAGGGTTTGAGGCCCTTGCCCAGTGACCTCGCCAGCAACTGAGTCCCTCGCTTTGCGAGGGGCCTCAGTTGCTGGCATGGAGCGCCTTCGGCGCTCCATGCCAGCAACTGAGGCCCTTGCCCAGTGACCTCGCCAGCAACTGAGGCCCTCGCTTCGCGAGTGGCCTCAGTTGCTGGCATGGAGCACCTTCGGCGCTCCATGCCAGCAACTGAGGCCCGTGCCCAGTGATCTCGCCAGCAACTGAGGCCCTCGCTTCGCGAGGGGCCTCAGTTGCTGGCATGGAGCGCCTTCGGCGCTCCATGCCAGCAACAGAGGCCCTTGCCCAGTGACCTCGCTACGCAAGGGGCGCGGCTCGCTACGCGAGCCCGCAAGCGTGAGCAACGACCCGTACGCTCACAACTATATATGTGATGATTTTTACATAGTACATAAATAAAACTTACATTTTTATGAACAACATAAATTGTGGAAAAACATGTTAAAAAATGGCATGAATCAGACCAGGGATTCAAACGTTAGTAAAAGTATCTTTTGGGCCCTGGCTCAAACAGGTTTTACAGAGGCCTCTGTACTGGAGACAATGGGGAAAGTAATCCAATTATCCAGGGATAGAGGCAGACTCCATTGAGCACATGGTTGCAAAAAGACATAAACCACTTTAAAATACATAAAGTCACCTTTTACACATAACACACAGATATTTCACATATCCCCAGATAGCTGGGATCTGAGCGCACAAAACTACCGAATAGCGCTCAGATCCTATTCACACAGTTCAATTGCCATGTAGCTAAAGTCTTTCCCATAGTCTTTCATTATGTGAATGGGCTCCATGGCATAGCTATCTGGGGTATCACCGCTCACACAGGGCAAGTACCAAATGACCCCACTGTATTTAAAAGGCCAGAATGAGTGACATACACTCTGGTATGGCCGAATACTGTTTTTAAAGGGCAATATGTCCCAGGGCCATAGTCGCAGGGCAGGAGGCTGGCAATAAGTCCTCTCCAAGACAAAGTGGCGAAGGGTACTTCGTCACAGCATACATCCAAATCAACAAAGGAATGGCATCACCAGAAGAAGATTAAAGTTTTGGAATGGCCCAGCCAGAGCCCAGACCTGAATCAGATTGAAAATCTGTGGGGGGATCTGAAGAGGGCTGTGCACAGGAGATGGCCTCGCAATCTGACAGATTTGGAGTGTCTTTGTAAAGAAGAGTGGGCAAATCTTGCCAAGTCAAAATGTGCCATGCTGATAGACTCATACCTAAAAAGACTGAGTGCTGTAATAAAATCAAAAGGTGCTTCAACAAAGTATTCGTTTAAGGGTGTGCATACTTATGCAACCATATTATTTTATTTTTATATTTTTTCTTCCCTCTACCTAAATGATTTCAGTTTGTTTTTCAATTGAGTTGTACAGTTTATAGGTCACATTAAAGGTGGAAAACATTCTGAAATGATTTACCTTTGTCTTATTTTTTTACAGCACAGAAACCTGACATTTTAACAGGGGTGTTGACTTTTTATATCCACTGTATATCCAATCCCTTTTTAAAGTGAGCTTGTGTTTCTATTCTTTTCCTTACATATGATACCCAATTAAGCAAGACCGTAACTACCCATGTAGGAATAGTGGGTGGCCTGATATGTATTAACTCATTGATTCCCGAGATTGATATAACCCCGAAATGACACATAAAAGAAAACATATTTTGATTGTCGATTTGCGAGTTTGAGACTGTTGTGCAACTAATTCTTATGTCTTTTATCGGTTTCCCCTATTTAAAAGTGCAGAATTAATTATTTATTTGCATTTACAGTGCTAGTGTTTAACCCCCTTACGGGTCCTATTTGGTACCCGTAGGATTTTCTTCTACATTTGAAATTTACAGGTGTGAGAACATTTGCGGGCTTGAGGAACTGTGGCAATTGAATAGTGATTTTAGCGACTGTAAGTTCGGATTGTGAAAACCGCAGGAATTTTCATCCTGTAACCCGTAGATCGTTTGCGTCTCGCTAAAATACGCCAATTAAATAGCAAATTAGTTTACGCTCTCCATTACGGACTCCAGTAACTAACAATTGCTCAATTGAATAGGGGCCATTGTGTTCAAATCTCTTTTCTCTTGATCCCTGTATCTGGGAGTCCCTCCTATAATTCCTGGATCTAATTTCTGATATAAACACATGCAGTTCTGAGTATAAAATATATTTATTGTACATTTTTCAGACAAATGAGACGGATAGTGTCTGGTTTTAGACCCCGGTTTCGTCACTTTAAACTCTTAAGGGAAAGCACTACCCCTGGGACCCCACTAAGCTAAGGGCAGGGACATGTCTAATACTTATATTGGAGCACACTAAACCTGTCTGAGCTGTACACAGCCCGGGGGCGCCTTCATTTGAATGGGCCGACAGCATCCTCCTGGCTCTTCGTGGTTTGGTAAACCTTGTAGTGTCTATTTAGAGGGCAATTACCTGGGTAAGTTGTTTATTCTGACTTTTCTAAGTGGGCTTGTCCCAACAGACATCCTTATTGGTCCTGAGCTAGTTATCCCAGGATTAAAGCTGCAGGTCTCTCGGTGCCCCTCTGAGCCAGGTCTTCTAACTCGGACACAATGGTGCTCAGATCAAACGGTAGCGTCAAGGAGGGGTCCTCGTCAGTCCAGTATGGATAGCAGCGCGGCGCCTGGTCTCTGGGCAGTGACTTCGCCAGTTTGCTTCTGCACCTTTAAATAAAAAAAATGCATTGTGAGATCGACGACATTCAAAAACTTAAATTTTTGTTTCATTTTCTATTTTAGTGGATGCACGGAACAACCTCCCAGCAGAAGTGGTAGCAGTAAATACAACTTGCGTTACGTACTTCCTAACTATGCTAAAAACAAATACAATTTTGGGGTTTTATACAGATAGGTGAATGGGCAGATTGGGTGGACCGAGCTGGTCTAACCTGCAGTAACATACATGAGTAAATAAAGCACTTAAAGTTGGCATTTAAAGGACCACTCTGGTCAATATTTGAATAACAAAACTTAATATTGTGCAAAATTCTTCCATAAAATAAAATAAACCCAGTCTTCACATTTTTTCCCTTTTATATTCTTTACTGCAGGCTTCAATTTTTTTTACTGAGCCTGCTTCTTGCAGGGTATGTCTTAATAAACTAATTAGCTTTTCATTAAAGCTAATGACTGCATGGATATTTATATGCCACATTCCCACTGTGCAGATACAAACTTCTTCCCACCGCAGGAAATAGATTACGTGAAACTAAAATGGTAGATTCCACAGCAGCATAAATTGCACATAAAAATACATTAGAGGATGTGTTATTTATTTATTTTTTTACTTTGTAAAATCATGTTAGTTATCTTTAAGTGTAGTTCTTCAAAAGATGATATTTTAGATTTTTGACCACAATGGTCCATTATGGGACTTCTAAGCAGGTTCTATTGGTGGTCAAAATTGGCTATATCCAAATGGATGTGCTCTTCCCTGATACTCAGAGCCTTTCTGGGCATCAGGGAGGTATTATTATTATTATTATTATTATTACTTGTGTTATACATGAATACACAGGCAGAGTTCAAATATAAAACAATCTGTTACTCCCTTAAAGGGCCATAGTGAATCTCATCCAATATGGCTTATTTATCTGTTTTTACGATTAGGCAAAAAATCTATTTTTAAATAAAAAAATCAATACAGATTTCTAGACATACGTTTGAAATTGAATGTTTCAGACTCTAGCAAGACTACTTTTCTACGCCTATAGGGGCGGAGGCAGATCTGCCCAGGAGGTTGTCCTAAAATATATTCTAAATTGGTCTGTATTGCTTGCAGTAGCCACTGAAGAGGAGGAGGCACATACAGACTCCTGTCAGGACAGCCTCCTGGGCAGATCTGCTCCACCCCTGCATTCAAAGAGAAGCAGGTCTGTTGAAGTTCAAATGCAGCATATTTGTCTAAATATTGATTTATTTTACTAATAAATAAAACCTTACTGTATAAGTGGTTGTATACATGCTACAAAAATCATTTTTATTGAGCAAAACTAAAAATGCACATCGGGATCGGGGAGAAAACTATTTTCTGCAGTGCAATTATCTCTAAAGGATTATATACAATTAATTATCTACAAACATTGTAGATCACACTTCCTTAATTAATTAGTCCAACAATTACATTGTGCAGAATATCACGAGTCGGATGGGAAAGCAAAAAAAAAAAAATTCAAGATGACTCTGAGCTTAATTCAAGCTAAAAAAAATGAATTTTCCCTAATGGCGTACGTCCCGTGGGATTTATAAATGGAGTTGTAACATGACTTGTGGCACCTTCAGGGCCCGTATCGCCTGGTGCTTTATGGCTGCCCCATGGTCCTGTACACTCAGCCCATCGTACATAACGCTCCTGCGGCAGAGTCACAGTATAAGATAGTCATATATCTCCTGCGCGCCTGATTCAGCCTGAGATAATAGCATCTGTTAACATGCACTAAGTACTATCACGGAGCACATCACTTCATAAATAATACGATTAGCCGACCTGCAGGCCCCCACGGGAAGAGTAATCAGTTTAAATGCTTCTCATTAGTTATTTAAAACAAAGGATTAAAGGGACTGGCGGCTGGTGATCGCTGGCGCTCCTGCTGGCAGGAATATTATAGAAGAGAGGGGCAAACCATTTAGGGGAGTATTTAACCCATTTAATGCTAGAGTGAACAGAACATCACTTACTCACTCACTGGTATTAAACGGGTTATAGATCATTTTCACTCTCTATAATGGTGGCTCTCAACCTTTTTTGATTGGGAAAACGAGATGGTTTCCAACTAGTGTCGATTGGAAAAGCCTTTAAGATTAAGGATATTTTTTTTAAAGTTTCATCACTTTAACTTCCTCAATAACTATGACTTATGGTGGTGATATCCATGAGGACCAGTAGATAGGGTCTCAGGGACCAACACCAGTTCCATGGCGGGGTGTTCAGAGACAAAACCTTGATTGTACCCTCTTGGGAACCTTTCATAGTATACGTTCCTATATATTCTTATTCCCAACTTGTTGCTTCAGTCATGTCTGACTCTTCATGTAAGGTTTTCTTGGCAAAGACACTGGAATGAGTTGCCAGCTCCAGTTGACCGCTGTTGTTCTGACCTCTCTGTTGCCAATCTTGGGTTACCCTACATATTATAGAGCCTAGCTTCATTGAGGCACCCTTCACCATGACAAGGTAGCGATCCCGAAGGGGTCATTCCCAATAACCAGTTTATGAAACGTGGATAGTCATAGGGAAATCCACATACATATACAAATATGGTAGGATCACTATCAAAAAACATGTGGCAAGAAAAGATAACTAAAGCTGGTGTGATACTTACAAGAAATGACACAAATTGCAGTAAAATCACCAAATCTCAAATTACAATAAAATTAAATCAATGGCCAAAGATATGGTAGGATTGCCAAACTGGAAAATCCCATCATCAGTCACAATAAGATAATAAAGTCACTGCACAAAATATCCAGAGATATGGGAGGATTGCCAAAGAAGTACATCAAATCTTGAGTTACAATATGCTCTAAAGGATATTGTCAATCTAGTAAATCAATTTTTGAGTTACAATAAGATCTTTCAGTCAGTGCACCAAAGACATGAATTACAGTAGGTTTGCCATATTTGTTTATTTTCTCTTTATTACAGTGGACTACCTACCAATAACGTCACTCACCATTATTTCTGATCACAATCACTATTATTAGTTCACTTGCAATGGTTTGCACTTCACTTCCTGTAATTACATCTGGATTTTCTGGTACTCCGTTAACATTGCCAATCCTGAGCTAAGCTTTTTTTATTATAAGTGGGTAAACAAAGACACAATAAATTGTTTAATATAGTAGAGTTGTGTCTAAATAATATGTTAGGAACATGTCCTTTTTCATGCTCAATTATAAAAAAAAAGAAAAAGGCAGATCAATGTATTCTAACAAAATAAGCAAAATCCAAAAATATCTAAAGTCTACAAAAAAAAAAATAAAAAAAATAATAATAGAAAAACACCTTTGCAGAACGACCTTCCTTTAACGCAATCTATGGGCCTCATTCAATTCGGAGGCCACAAGTCCCAGGATGTAGGCCGTATGTCTACGGGCCTGCAGCAAGCGCGAGTTACGGTGCGATTCAATTCGGCTAGACCGCAAGTCCCGGGCAGATAACGAATATTGTAAACCATGCCGTCGTATGTAGCATTTCTGGGCATGAACAAGATCACTGAAGCAAGACCATAACTCCCAATGCAGAAACAGCCAATAGAAAAGGAGCCCGTCATCATGAAGTCAGTAATACATGGAGATTACATGTCAATCAACTGGCGTTTTGGGGTCCGATATGTGATCGGACCCGCAAAGTACAAAATAATAAAAATGAATGAAGTCAATGTTCTAGTCCATGTGGGTGGCTTGATATGTATTAAATCATTGATCCTCAAGATTAATATAACCACGAAATGACACATATAACATACATTTTTATATTGCAGAATTACGGGCTTGAGACTGTTGCGCAATTAATTCTAATGTCTTACATTGTGTTCCGTTTGAAGTGCTCCAGACATGTCTGTAAGCCCTTTGCGGGTCCTCTTCAGAACCCGTAACAGGGGTGTCCGGCTTTTGGCATTTGCAGCCTTGGCTGCATGGTTAGGGAGGGGGGAATCGAAGCACTTGAATAGTAATTTGCGATTTTAGCGATTGTAACTCTTGCGGCCGTGAGAGATGAAAGGCTTGGACGGGCTTTATTTTGCAATGGTAACCATCGCAAGGAATTGGGTGCTGTAACCCGGTCGTAGCCTACAAAAAGGTGGCAATTGAATAGCAAAATAGATTGCGGGCTCCCTCACAATTGAATGAGGCCCTATGTTAGGAGTGCAACCTAACCGTCAGTAGAAAAAGGAACTTTTTCCATAGAGCTCCATAACTCAGCTGCTGCAGTTACCTGACAAACCCTAATTTTCAGAAAAATGAAATATAGAATTATATCAGATATTGTAAAAGCCGTATTAAAGTGACCCAGTAGAGGTTCCAATATGGTATATTTTAAAACTATAAGTAATAACAAGAATTGTATCAACTTATTGGTATTAAAAATGCATTTTCTTGAAGGAAACAAACATTGAAATTTGTCATTTTGAGCTGTCAGTCATCTTTTCTGATCCACCCACACACAAAGGTTCATATCTTTTGTTAACAAGAGATCGTTGCCATTGATGACTGATTTGCCTCTGAGTCCATTGTTTTGAGTGCTGCCCCTTTCTGAGCATGCCTATTTTTTTGAGCGACTGCAGTCAAGACAATATGTGGAGGAGGAGATAAAGTTTTTTTTGTTATATAATCGGCTCTTTTAGTGTTTGACACCTACCCTCTTGCCACATAAATGCTCAGTAGCAAAATAACTACAAGCCATGCCCTTGCAGAGATTTAAATACCCATCTTAGTAGATACAGCAGACTCAACATTATTTTTTCTGATTAAAACTTGCTTTACAGTATTTCCTGCCTAATTATGCTCTTAGTTAGTCTCATTTTTCTATCAAGATGGACTCCGAAAGTGGTATGTATCTCCGTCCATAACTCAAATTTTATCAAATAACCGAATATTTGTGTCCAGTGCAACACCGTCAATGCATCCTAAAAAATATAAATGAATAAATAAATAAATAAAAAAACAATAAAAATTAGAAATGATCAACAGGGATAGCTTTTCCGAACTCTCTACCCCCCCAAATTTTGGAAATGGTTTCTTGATGTTCAAAGTGGCTTCCAAACTGGTATTGAATGGCACAGTTGGCCTGGAGGTGCCCGTTATATTAACAGGCATTGGTCAAATTGATAGCTTAAAAAAAAAAAAAAAACTACTTTAGCTAAAGTGCGTGTTAATTATGAGCCTGCAACTGAGTCAATAAAAGGTTAATGTGGAGTCAGAGGATAAATTATTCCCAAGCATTGCCTCACTCCCCGATCTAAACGACCAACATTATACCTCCTGCTTTTAATCAATAGATTTTACTGTAATGTTCTGAGCATTGATCTGGAATATGCCATGACGCGCTTCTCAAGTTGATAGCAAAAAAAAAAGGGGGAAACCGTTTGGCCGGATTGTTTTTCTTCTATTTGTTATTTGTGGCTAAGAGGTTATTTTTTTTAATTGCTGTAGGAAAAATATAGCTTTTTCGTTAAGAAATTCTGGGAAAGAGGATTTGATGGGAACATAAGGGCAATGAGAAAGAATGAGATTTTATTGTACCTCTTAATCCCAAATAGTTTTTCAAACAAACTGTAATTTTTAGCTTTTTTTAAGATTTACTTCTGAGCATTTTTATGCAACTTTAATGCCCCCAACGTCATAATGATGGAAGGCCTTACAGATGATTAGTGTCCTTTGACCCTAGCCACATGATAGGGTCACCTGAAACTGGAACAAGGGCTAACACTGGAGTGGGAAGGGAGCGGAGCAATCTGTGGGTCCGGTTTCAATGCCGGCTTTGGTAGGGTTCCTTGCAGGTCCAGAACAAAGCTTGCGTTGTTTTGGAAGATGAACAATACAAATGTCTTTAATGTGCACAATGCATCTACCAAGGTTGTTGGCTATAGAGTAATACGTTTTGGGTATCGGTGGAGAGATCATTGAGAAAATGTCCACTCCTTTGTTATTTTATAGGACGTACACACTAACATGTCCAAGACTACCCAACTCTTTACCTATTAATGTATACATGGCAAATATTGTCTCTCATATGGAGCCAAAATGATGGAATCCATTACAATAATGCAGGTACAGTGCTGTCCCAAACACATGGGAGGCCTAGGTTCTTGTTAGATCTAAATGGGCTTCAAATCAGAAGTTTGTTTTCCCTGATAACCACATATTAATATTGTATGCATAAAACAGAATATCATTACATGCTTCATGTATGTAGTCTAACATTTTTTATTTGGATTTGGAGTGAGGCGAGCCGTGTACGGTGTAAGACTTAGGCTCGATGAGCGCCGAAGGACCTCATCTGCAAAGCGAACCGTGTATGGCACACGACTTAGGCTGGATGAGCGCCAAAGGGGAGGGAGTGGGGGGAAAGACACACAGGGGTGAGAGAGGGGGAAGAGACACAGGGGGGGGAGTGGGGGAAAGAGACACAGGGGAGGGAGTGGGGGGAAAGAAACACAAGGGTGGGGGGGACACAGGGGAGGGACAGCGGTGCAAAGAGACACACGGGTGGGACAGCAGGGCAAAGAGACACAGAGGAGGGAGAGGGGGGGGAAGAGACACAAGGGAAGGTAGAGTGGGGCAAAAAGACACGGGGAGGGAGAGGGAGGCAGAGACACAAGGGAAAGAAAGAGAAGAAAGTCACAGGGGAGGGAGGGGGACAGAGACACAGGGGAGGGAGAGGGAGGGAAAGAGACAAATGTGAGTGAGCGGCAGAAGAGACATGCAGGCGTGGGGGCTAAGAAAAATGTAATATTATCCCGTCAATTGTTACGGGAGGCCTGCAATGGGCGCCAAGGGTCCTCATTGCAAGGCCTGCAATGGGTGCTGAAGGCGTGCATTGCAAGGCTCGCAGAGAGGAGAGAAGAGGGAAGGAGAGGACACAGAAAAAGGGAAGGAGAGCGAGAAGCCTTGCATAGCGAGGCTCGCATTGTGTGGCAAACAACAGCATTGCGAGGCTTCAAATTCTTATGTCGTCAAATTTGACAGGAAAGTCGCTTGTTTGATATAATTATTTTTTTTATTTTTATTTATGTCTGTTTAGTTTTAAATGTAAAATATCTGGGGTCCGGAACGGATTATTTCAGGTTACATTGATCCCTATGGGAAATGCTACCTTGGAGATCAACCTGTTTGGTACTCAACCTGCCATCTGGAACGGATTAAAGTTGAGTTCCAAGGTACCAATGTATTTGATAAAGAATACACACTAAGGAATAAGGAAGGAGTAGTATATTTTGGTATATATGTAAAGAGGGTATGTAAGGAAGCTTTATTCAACACACTGCAAAATAATGGAGGACCCTATCTTTGAGCTTAAAATCAAATGTACATAATGCGAACCCTAAATCCACCATAAAGGATTGAAAACTCGCAAACTTACAACCTAGAAACATCACTAAGTTATTATTATCGTTTATTTATAACTCGCCGACATATTCCGTAGCGCTGTACATAAGGTAGATGAGATTCATAAAGAATGGACTGAAGGCAGAGGTATATTATACTGCCTTAAGCCCGCTCATCTTTGTACATCTCACTTCTTAGTCCTCCATGGCTATGATTACCATAAACAAACACGCAAATACAACTTCATGGCACCCAATACTATTTGAATACAGTTCCATAGGCCTGGGACAAAATACACCAGTGTGTGGAGGTTTGGATTTGAGTACAGGATTTGAGATTAACTGTAAATGTCAATTTGGAAAGGGCTACTACCCTGGGCATAGGGCAAGAATAAGTATAGCAGAGTAGATATAGTTAGGATCCAATGTCTCACAATATTTTCTTTTTCGAAATGATTAACAATAGATCAGACCATCAAGTAAATACCGATATATCTGAAGTTATATGAAAAGAAATGAAAAAGATGCATCCGAACTACAGACACAATAGGTTAACACTTAGCGGCTAATGGCTAATTGGAATTGGCATGCATGGTGCAATTTGATCATGAACAGGACTGCATTACTGCCGCCCGCAGGGAGCGGCCATGCACGCTGCTTGCACACTTACATGTCTGTGGAAAGAGGACATTTAGCACATGAGGGACCCTGCCAGCTTATCAGATCAACTAATCAATACCATCGACAATAACTCTGTCTAAAAGCATTGCGGCTGCCCCTAAGTACTCTGGGTTAAAGGAGCTACTTCACTATGCATTACCTTTGACCGTGCTACTACAAAGGACCCAAGAGGCCAACCAATTCTCCTTCCGCCTAACTGGTTTCCTGCACAATAGAGGTCTGTACTGTACACTACGACCTGGAGAAGCAGAAGAGCTCTGGCTATGGTCCCTTAGGTGCCCTACAGTAGAGAATCAGGTCATTCCTCTCTCCCACCCCTACTGCACCTCATGCTATTGGCCTGGTGTAAATCTCAGACCGATGCTGGCCAAGACAAGACTCAGTGGGATATAAATGGAGTCTTCGTGTAGTGAGCAGACTCCTGGAGCCCCCGAGTTACCTGCGGGGCTCCTTTCCCCTCTGCCTGACACACACCTGGAGACCCTCAGAAGACGTCTATGACAAATTACAGCCAACTGAATTTAACGCTCTAAAAAGCAACCCGATTGTGCTGCTTCTTTGTGAAGATAACTCGGGCAGACAGCACACGGGGCATAGGATGTTGGAAAAATAGCATGCCCCACGCTAGGGACTGGAAGTACAATGAAAGGATATTAAAGGTGCACTTGTTTGTAGTAAAATACATCTTCAAAGTAATATAGTTAATACTTACAACTTTTCTGTAGTAAAGACAATATTGGGTTTTTAACCCGTTTCTTCATTTCTCCATTGTATTTTCTCTTTGTAAAATATATTAGGGAAACCATTATTCGATATAGAGAATCCCAAACATCGCAAGTGTAATTTTTGATGTCTTTGCAACTACTCTTAGGCTAAAGCAATAAATTGAATAAAGATGAATAAAGAGTAATGTAAATTTAGGAAAGTAGAGTGGATTATAAGGATGGCAGAAAGAAGGAGGCTGTAGCATCATCTGATTAACTTTATATTTTGTAACCTTCAAAATACAAGAGATGTCAAAAATATTTTCACAGACATCCAGGTAGAGAAACAACCAGGGTTACAGAAAACAAAAAATAATTACCGTATTTGCTGGCGTATAAGACAACTTATATACGCCGGGTGCCGGTCACAGGGAGATGCATGGGTAGGCCGTTGGCGATGCGGTCATGCCGGTCACAGGGAGATGCAGGGGCGGGCCGGAGGCGCTGCGGTTGTGCCGGTCACAGGGAGATGCAGGGGCGGGCCGGAGGCGATGCGGTCGTGCCGGTCACAGGGAGATGCAGGGGTGGGCCGGAGGTGCTGCGGTCGTGCTGGTCACAGGGAGATGCAGGGGCGGGCCGGAGGCGTTGCGGTCGTGCCGGTCACAGGGAGATGCAGGGGCGGGCCGGAGACGATGCGGTCGTGCCGGTCACAGGGAGATGCAGGGGCGGGCCGGAGGCGCTGCGGTCGTGCCGGTCACAGGGAGATGCAGGGGTGGGCCGGAGGCGATGCGGTCGTGCCGGTCACAGGGAGATGCAGGGGCGGGCCGGAGGCGCTGCAGTCGCGTTGCAGGGGCGGGCCGGAGGCGCAGCGGTCGCGTAACAAACTATATTTTGAGTGGCAATGTTGGGAGGTCATCTTATACGCCCAGTCGCCTTATACACCGACAAATACGGTATATACAAACCTTTGGGAAACATAGGCCCTAGTTAATGGTTGTTGGGCCACTGGTTCCTAGTTTGGGCTAACATTCTGCACAGCCAACCAGAAATCAAATGACATGTGGCCAATGGCTACAAAAGTCTTGGAGAAACTGAGCACAGTTTTGTAACAGAAACTCCAAAATCAAATAACATGTTTATATGGAGAGCATCCTCCTCTAAAGAAATATCATCATCAAAAAATTGTTATCTGTGTCTGGGATATTAACTATAATATTGAAAGTTTATTTTTCATTTATAGGGATTTGGAGTACCATGACATCCCATAAACATTATTATAATATTATTATATTTTATTTGTGGAGTACCAGCAGATTCTGTAGTGTTATAACCACGTAGATGATCAGGTCATAATAATTTTATTGAAAACCAGCACTCCGTATGAGCCGCCTTTCAAATATCATTGCAATTCCTCCACTGGTATTTTCCTTTCACGCATCATTAGTTAAAATCAATCCTATAACTATTTCCTGTTTTACTGTATTTTAAATGGATTATTTCCTTTTCTCTTTATATAAACGTATAGCTGCTGATCTATCAGTCTTCTGACAGTATATAAACTTATCATATATTTGCTACAGAAACTGGGTGGAAAAATCAATACCTTCATTTCAGATCCAAGAAGAAACACATACAATAAAACAAAAGTGTGATATGAACTGGGTAGAGACACACTGGATGGAAAGCGCCTTATGAAGGTTAAACCCGCCATTGGAAGCCAACTGACGCACACAAGAGAGAATAAGCGAGTAACGACGATGTAGAGAGAGACTCCAATGTTCAGAAATAAAACAGCGCTCTCTCTGTGGGTCCGTACTCTTTAAATAAGCTTTCTCCAATTGTCAGCTCTGCTAATTGCTCAGTTGATCGGTGGCACAGTTGCAATAATCAAACGCAAGGCACGTTCCTTCCTTAGACAAAATGTAATAACCGCTTGGTGCCGTGGGATTGATGCTGTCAAGGAGTTTGTTGTTTTCCCTGCATGTCTTGTTTGTTGCTGGTAATTAGATAGACAAAGTAATTATTGTTCCTGTTCCTTTGCTTTATATCTGTCTGTCTCTCCTGGAATTCTGTGTTATTGTATTAACCCTTGCATTGCTTACGGGATCTGGAAAACACATAAATAGTCTATATTTAACAAACAACCATTATCAACATTAACTTGATTTCTCCTTTTACGTATTCTCATTACCATGGCTGCTCTCCCTTTTCTATATATGTGATGGTCTCCTTTATCATGTCTGCCTCTCTCACCTTTCCACATCTACACCCCGGTTTCTTTTCTAAAGTGCATCTTATTGGCTCTGTATCTCTTTCTCCACATGGCTGTCCCACTACCCCTTTCTCCTCGGAGTGTAGCTCTTCTCTCTCCACATGGCTGTCTCAATCTCTTCACTTCCAATGGCTCTCTCCACCTATCTCCCCATGGCTGTCCCACTACCCCTTTCTCCTCGGAGTGTCTCTCTTCTCTCTCCACATGGCCGTCTCAATCTCTTCACTTCTAATGGCTCTCTCCACCTATCTCCCCATGGCTGTCCCACTACCCCTTTCTCCTCGGAGTGTCTCTCTTCTCTCTCCACATGGGTGTCTCATCTCTTCACTTCCAATGGCTCTCTCCACCTATCTCCCCATGACTGTCCCACTACCCCTTTCTCCCCGGAGTGTCTCTCTCTCTTTCTCCACATGGCCGTCTCAATCTCTTCACTTCCAATGGCTCTCTCCACCTATCTCCCCATGACTGTCCCACTACCCCTTTCTCCCCGGAGTGTCTCTCTTCTCTCTCCACATGGGTGTTCTCTCTGACAATATCTATCTCTTGACTCTGCTCTCCTATTACTAGTCTCTCTCTCCCCATGGTGTTATGTTTCTATCTCTCATACGTTCCACATGACTGTCTCATTCCCGCTCTCGCCACGACTGCCTCTCTCTCATCTTTCCACATGGCTGTCTCTCTAGCCTTCTTCCTACATGGTTGTCTTGATTCCGCTCTCTCTCTATATTCATGGCTATCTCCCCCTACCTCTCTCTGTCCATAGCTGCTTCTTGCCACCATCTTCTCCCCCATTACTGTCTAATAGACCTGTTGTAAAGTAGTATTACAGCATGGTGGCCATATTATTCTCTATTCTGTTTGTACACATTGATCAGTGGAAGATGGCATAGATAGTTTGCCTGAAGAGATGGGAACATTTATTGAACGTGTTGGTCTATCTAGCAATGGTTTTGACAATGGCTACGATCCACTAGTCTAATAAATGATGTCCATTCCCCTCTCTACCTTAAAATTTCAGGCAAACATCCTCAGGGCAGACAAAAATTCATGAATTTACGGTGTTCCTCAACATTACCTCAACTGGAAGACCATTCCATGCATTTACCAAGCTTTTATCATACCCCAAAGGTATATTTAAGTATGCTGCCTCACAAGACAGCAGATAACCAATGAGACACATGGCTGTCGTATAAGACAATATTTGCCTACAGTTACGATGAAATTTAGCAATCACACAACATCACATCATAGTTCTGTCACAAATAGATCATGATATGTGTGGCTGCCGGATACAGCACCAGACGGGGGGTGAATGCCTTGCAGGGCTTGGCTGCCAGGATCTCATTAACCCGCCAGCCAGTTTGGCAGGCGCTGATATGTTAGTTACGGCTCACATCTGTGCTTAACGACTGCACGCTTCTGCCTCCCGATAAAGAGAAGGAGCCCGTGGCCAGGGCACTTAATCAATGGGATAATGGAATGAATCAATACAAAAGGCTTTCTTAGGAGGTCTTAATTAAGAAAACACTCACAGATACAAACGAGGATTTCTGTGTATTGACAGGATACGCGAGGAGCTGGGAGGCCAGAGCCTCACAGCCTCCGATATGGAGAACATGATGGCTTCATTGCGGACAAATCACATATTAACTCCTTTGTTAGATTAAAGGACCACCATATAGTCATGCATTTCAAATATAATGTTTTGAAAAACTATAGTTGAAAAAAGGGAAAATATTTTTAGAACGGAAAATAAAATAGTCTAATAGCAGTGGAATCTACCATTTTTGTTTTTGCTGATCAATATCCTGATTTGGGAGAAGACTTTGAATGCACAGGAAGTTCCTATCGACACAATGGGAATGTATCATCGACAACAGGTCTTTATTTTACAAGGACACACCCTCCTGAGAAAGTATCATCAAAATAAGCTGAGAGAAGGTGATGGAACGAGCTGTAAAGAATAACGGTGAATAAAAGTTAAAAACATTTAGCCCATTATCAAGGTTTATCATTTAAAATCTTACTTTTATATCATGGGGGATACCATACTAAACGGCCAACCAGCCTCTAGCTCGAAGGTAGGGTTAAGATACTTGGGTTTACGCTTTAGTTCTACTGTAAATTGGCTATGTAATGTGCCAGCCTTTTAATGGGTCTATTTAGGCATTGTTTGAATTATTTAAATGTTTTGACTAGGCTAAAAAAATTATCATATTCTGTTTACATTTCACTTACGTCTAAGAAGCCCCAGAGTAACAAATTATCACCTTCTAAACTGTTTTTCCTGTTAACTCTCATAAAGGGTGCCATGATTTACAGCTGTGACAAAGTTCATGCCCACAAAACAACCAGACAGTGGCATGCTGTGTGTCATAGAAGCATGAGACACTGAAAGCATGAAGCCCCTCCCCTATATTTGTGTCCTTAAATCTCTGTGAAGCATGGGTTAACTATATAAGGGAGAACATGACAAAAGAGGGCTGTTCCAGAACAGTTTTTGCTTTGGGTAAATTCAAATGTTTTAAAGCACTCTGAGGCTCTTAAGGACTCATCGGCCACATACGAGGCCCTTCAAGGGAAACAGATCGGCCATAATAATAATAAAATAATAGATGTAAGTGAAGAGTAAATGTTATATGAGAATTACACTGAAGACGATAAAATGCATTAAGTCCCTTTGTTAAAATATTTATATAAACCATTTTACCTAAAAGGTTCCTTTAACAGAACTGAATAGAGAACAAAAGCAAAATGTCTGTTTGTCATTAAAACAAAACTAAACGCAATAGTTTAAAAATGAAAACGCTGAATTTATTTAAATTTTTTTGCACGTTTTCAAGTTAAGTTCTTTATAAGAGCCTACTACTGAACATTCAAGATTCTTGCATCATTGCAATGCACCTTGGGGTCATGTTGGAACACAAGAGAATCAGCTATCTAAATATAATTGTTGGCTAATAATCCTGTTTAACTCACGTATCCACTAATTCACTGTTTATGTATACACCAGATAGTTGTTGAGGGAAAAGTAATGTGTGTGTGAAACTCCCTTGAAGTCCATGAAAAAACAGAAACAGAAGTAGCTGTTCTGGCAATACCCAAATCAAACAGCGAGGGGGAGAGTTGGAATAATTACTCAACACCTCTGTTGATGGATGCAATTAATTGTGAACAATCCCTTGGTGGGCTCTCTGCACAAATACGTTAAGTCAATATTAAGGAATCCTCCAAAGCTTCATGCCAGGTTTTGCTTTATGGCTGATGTCAGAGATAATTCAGAAGGAATGAGGGGCTCGGCATGGGGAAAAAAGGAGTGAGGGGAGTCATATGTCCAATATTTTGTAAGAACATAAAAAAGGTATAGTGGAGGACGAACAAGTAAGGGGCTATGACATGAAGAAGGAGAAAGAAGTGTACGTGACGGACTAGGACATGGAGAAGATGGAGAGAACATAGCCAAATATATGACAAGCAATATAGTAGATCCAAGAAGTGAGGGGCTAGGATGTGAAGAGAAGGAAGGAGAGATGAAAGTGAGATTTCTTGAATACAGGGTGAGAAGATGGCAAGGTATACCGGACAACCAATGTCAGTATTGTGCACATCATTCCAGATAGAAGAATTGAGTTATTGATGCAGGTAGCATAAATCTTGGTAGGATAGGCGCAGTTATAAACTTGTGTCAGTCCATCTCAACTTTGCCAGACCAATAGCCTAGTGTTGTGCAGATTATCTTAATGATATCTTGCGTTGATTTGGAAGTGACCCTGGACCAGACTGCCAATATATCTTCTGCCTGCTGTAATGTATGACCTCAATCCTGTATTGTGGATTCTCTAGTCTGCCATCTACTTGGACCCTGAAAACTGGGCCTAGACCACAGTTTAAAGATTTGGCATTATGTGCTTTCTCTTCTACTTACCGTTAAATCAGAGCAATAGATTGAGATGGTATCAGCCTGAGGTTTTGCCCCAGAAGACTACAACTTTCAATATCACCTTCCCAAACATTAATTAGGAAAATGGAAAATACTCAGATTGGAGTAATGTGATAAGTGGGGTTTCTCAAAGTTCACCCCTGGGTAACTCTCTCTGTCTCAGCTGCAATACTTCCTCTCTGTGCTACAAATTAACTTTAAACAGACTGCCACAGCCTGTTCACAGCTGCAGCCACATAATGATGTAATTTTTAACATCTTTTTAACACCTGCAGTGCTGGGTTGGGCAAATGCCTCATATCTGCCATCTAGGACTCTTGTCACATATCCTCCACCTCAGCTCAATTCCAAGGGGTTGAGCGACTATCGCAGAGAGGCAGTGGGTTCTCGAGAGGGCATCTGCATTGGTGTGGTCCTTTTACTGCCCTGTGTTCCAGATCAAACATATATTGTTGCAGAGAGAAACCACCTTGTCCCCTTGGCATTTGTCTCTGTGTTGCGTTGCATCCATTTCAACGAGACATGATTCGAGACTAGCATAAATTGTCCTCCCAGCAGGTAATACTTTAGGGCATCCATGGCCCACTTTATTGCCAAGCACTCCCTTTCTTCCACTAAATACTCTCTGAATTAATTTCCTGTTTAGGTAAAAAACTGGATGTTCTTCGCCCTCTATCATATGAGACAAGACTCCTCTGAGTCCAACATCAGATGCATCAGTTTGGAAATAAAATGGCTTTTGAAGTCCGGAGCCACCAATATAGGTTCTTGGCATAGCACTATCTTTAACAATTCAAAAGCCTTGTCTGCATCCGGCTTCCATTTCAAAGTATTGGAAGCCCTTGCTTTTGTCAAATCAGGGGAGCTGAAATTGTGGCAAAATTTGGTATGAAGCATTGGTAACAGCCATCAATTCCCAGGAAAGCTCAAACTTGTTTCTTACTAAGAGTTCCTGGCCAGGCTCGAATGGCTTTATTTTTATATAAATGTGGCTTGACCAAGCCACATCCCACCACATATCCTAGATATTTTGTTTCAGCATGTACGAGTTTACATCTAGCCGGATAAATCGTCAGACCTGCTTCCTTAGTGTATCTAAGACTTTTTCTAATTTGTTCAAATGACAATCCCAGTCAGAGGTGTATATTATTATTATATCATTTAAATAGGCAGAGGCATATTCTCTGTGGGGGCGAAGGAGGTTGTCCATGATTGCTGGGACCCCTTGTAGTCCAAATGGCAAAACATTATAATGGTAAAGACCATCAGGGGTGCGGAAGACAGTTTTCCCTTTTTCTGCCTTTGTCAGTGGGACCTGCCAATAACCCTTGGACAGATCCAATGTGGACAGGAATCAGGCTTTTCCCAATTGATCTATAAATTCATCAATTCTGGGAAGAGGATATGCGTCAAATTGAGATACCTCATTCAACCTACTGAAATCACCACAGAAGTGTATTGTGCCATCGGAATTTGGAATCAACATAATTGGACTACACCATTCACTGTTGGATTCTTCAATTATTCCTAATTCAAGCATTTTCTTAACTTTGGCTCATATCTTCTCTTTTTTGTTTTCGGTAGTTGATATGGCTTGACTCTGTCACACCAGACTTAGTATTTATGTCATGGCGGATCTCATTGGTCCGTCCTGTTTAAGCAGAAAAGACATCTCAGTTACGGGATAGCCTTTGTAAAACTTCTTCTCTTTGTTGTGGGGATATTTATTGAGATATTTCAGCAACAGAGGAAACAAAATCTACTTCACTGTCTCTCTCATGCCATGCATTTAACAAATTAATGAGACTTACTCTGGTTTGAGGTGCTCAGGAGTTTGATCTTGCAGTCTACTTCTCCGATGGTTTCTATGACTTCATAAGGTCCCTGCCATCTTGCCAGAAGTTTACTTTCCACAGTAGGAACTAGTACCATTACTTTGTTCACTGGTCGAAATCGACGGACCTGAGCTTTACAGTTATAGTAGTTTTGTTTGCTCCTGGGCTTGTTCCATATGTTCTTTGACTAGAGGGATGACTTGTGCAATTCAATATTTCAGATATTGGACATATTCTATAATATTTTCTCCTTGATCCAGCCACGTTTCACGTAGGATATCCAGTATTCCTCTTGGATGGCATCCATATGAGAGTTGAAATGGCGAGAATCCAGTAGAGGCCTGAGGTACCTCACAAACTGCAAATTAAAGACAAGGTAATAACATGTCCCAGTTTTTTCCATCACAGTTCACAGCTTTTCTTATCCCCTTCAATGTTCGGTTGAATCTCTCCACCAATTCCTCTGTTTGGGGATGATATACTGATGGCCTCAATGCTCGGATTTGTAATCGTTTACACAGATCTGTCATCAGTGTGGACAAATGGGGTACCTTGGTCTGTAAGTATTTCTCTTGGAATTCCCACTCTAGAGAAAAGTAGTACCAGTTCCTTAGCCACAGTCTTAAAGCTGTCAGCCCTCAAAGTAAAAGCTTCAGGATATCGAGTAGCAGAATCAACTACAACTAGGATATACTGGTGCCCCCGGGCTGTCTTCTCAAGTGGTCCTACTAGGTCCATTGCTATCCTTTCAAAAGGTTCCTCTATGATCGGAAGAGGTATCAGTGGAGCCCTTAAATGTTGAAATAGGCAACCTTTGGAAACAGTGATCACAACACACAGTCTCATATGAGACTGAATTAAAAAACAAAACTGTAAGGGACCAACCAAAACTCTTAATTGTAAAAGTATAGACTGGGACAAAGAACTGACAGGTAAAAATATTAAACATAAATGGACAACATTTAAATCCTTACTAAATATACATACACATCGGCATATACCGTGTGGGAATAAAAGCAGAAGGAGTAAATCCCATCCAATGTGGCTTAATAATGACTTAAAGATCAAGATAAGGAGTAAAAAACAGGCATTTAAATTATACAAACAAGAGGGGACAGAGGCTGCTTTACATTAGTACAAGGAACTAACAAGGCTTGCAAAAGCGCTATTAGACTGGCTAAAATAGAAGAAAAATTAGTTGCAAAGGACAGTAAGACTAACCCTAAAATATTTTTAAGCATATTAATGGGAAGAAGGCCAGGAAGGAAGGTATAGGTGCATTACAATGTGACACAGACTGTCTGACAATTAGTCAGACAGCCTGACTAATAGCCAAACCATTATATCTAATTTTTCAAGATTCACTCAACACAGGGTCGCTACCAGATGACTGAAGAAAAGCAGGTGATACCTATATTTAAGAAGGGACTATGGACTGAGGTCCACATTGGCCTACCCATTCTCTCGTCTCATGTGGAAGTGCTCTCCAATGATGATCCATTACTAGAATTTCCCCCATTTGTTCTGGAGAGTTAATTCCAGGGCAAAGCCTCTTATGAGTTAAATGGAGAAGGTCAAAGCAAGCATTTCAGCTTTTTAATAAAGAATAATCAGAAGCCTGTTGTGATGTCAGGTCATAGTATACACGCACCCTTAAGGAATGGTCCCAGTATATCAACCCATTGGGTTCAAGGCCAGGCTTCTTGTGAAGCAGTTCTTTCAAAAGCTAGTAAATAAGTCTCAACATCATCTTCATCAGTCAACTTTTGTAGAAAATTATGGGCTTTAATTTCTTTCACAGGTTCTCTTGTTCTTGAAAGTTTAGTTCTGAGACACTTGGGTTGCCAGTAACTTGTTAAAGTACTTTTGCGCAGCAGTACTCTGTATTAAGGCCTTTACTATATCCTCCACATTGAGGTGTGGGCCGTCCTCAAAACAAAGTCAAGGAATCCCACTTCTAACACCAGTGTGGCAACCTGCCTTTCTCTTTTCTAGTTTCTAATACGTATTGTATAACATCACTTCACAGGAGGCTTCAATCTGTTTTCAATCTTTTTAATGTTCCTTCGCCAGTGCCCTTTAATCTCAGGATTCCAGGATTCCCAGTCCGCTTTAGTCTCTCTGGATCTCTTTCCAGCTTCAGATCCTGCTGATGCAGTACAATTCCAGCAGCAACTCTGGGTAACTCTCTCTGTCTCAGCTGTAATACCCCCTGATTGTGCTCTGGCTACAACTGAACTTTAAAAGACTGTCCCAGCCTGTTCACAGTGCAGCTACATTATGATGCAATAGAGCCTTTTTAACACCTGCAGTGCTGGATTTGGCAAATGCCTCTATCCAGCCTCAGGCTCACATATTTGCCATCTAGAACTCTACCATATTTATGTTTAGCTTTGTAACTGTTGAACTCTCTTACAAAGTAGGTTGTAACAGCAGATTCAATAGATAACTTTAAAAAGAGGTTGATATATTTTTTAATAAAATAAAATTCAAGGTTATCCTGAATAACTAGATAAGGAGGAGTATTGATCTAGGGAGTAATCCAAATGCCAGCATTTGGGGTCAGGAAGTATTTTACTACCCATGAGACAATTGGCAAGGTTTAATTTGGTTTAACAATAAATCCATATATTGCAAGGATCACAGCAGATCTAAAAGGTTGAACTTGATTGACTAAAAAAGTCTTTTTTTCAAGCTCAATTACTTTGAAAATTAAAGATATGTATAGACTTGACTTTACTTTGTATTTAATTTGTATTTAATAACAGCAAGCAAAAAAGTACATTTGTATGTCTGACTTTCTAAAAAACAAAAAAACTTTAACCAATTATCAAGTCAAGTTCTCCAAAAGTCCATATTAATAGTATGACACTTCAATGATCCTTTAAAATGATACAGATAATATCCTGCAGCGGTCAGAGCCACAGCAATGTGAAGAGGTTAATAAGGGTATTCTGTTTGACACACATACATCTCAGTGGTTTATTGCCCTGGGAGAGGGTTGCAGACTTCAGTGCCTACACATGCTGCTGATCTTTGGGTCACCAAAAAGCGTGTGATCAATGCATCTCGGATCAATACGGTGAGTTACTGCTACATCTGTGCCGAGGAGGCAAGCAGTGGGTCAATAGCACCATGCTGCCCGGCTAGTAAACTGGCCCGGGACTATCAATCATGATTTAATATGAATGCAAAAAGTAATTTATGACAAACTTAAAGCAAGCAGCAGTATATTAAAATAACACAACCCTTGTGTGACCTTGTGTGCTTGACGCATCTTGCATCTGATCGCCTGTTACCGTAATCTGCGCTTGTGTTCTACATTATCCTGTCCTACATATGATGAACAAAATATAAGGCTCAAGTCTACTTAAGAGCATATTTAAGCAGAGAAAGTGTCCTAAAGCTAGTTTTTATTTAGAAAAAAATGTTGTTGCATCTACTGGTCCAAGGAGGCATCCATAACTGTGTATATGAACGTGGTTACATTTTTGCGGGGACAAAACTTCTAGTTATTGCTGAAAGCTGTCTGCTTATTAGCATTTGTAAGGGAAGTTAGTGGGTGTCAAATAAGAAGACCTCCAATGGTTTAACACATTTCACACGCTAACCTTCCTCCTCCAATACTCCATCCACTGCTGAGTAGATAACAATAGCAGGACGTGCTTAAGACAGACAAGATGGAACATTTCTATAAGCAATCAGAATCTTCAAAAATTAAGATTATCTCTAAAAATCATTTTATGTTTATGGTTTCTAAATATTGTTAATTTGTTAAATACTTAAAAATAACGTAAGTTTTTGTCAGTCTTTTACTGAAATAAGTGATTACCCTACCTGACACATGCTTTACATAGTAGATACATACTTTACATACTATATAAATTCTTGTCCAGAGCAGATAGATTTGCTGTCATCTTTGAAGTGTATTGTACACGCTGGGCTCCACATACAGAATATTATTATTATTTTTAATGATCTCTTTTCAAAAGTCTGACCATGGTTAAGAGCATAATTAGGCAGGAAAACTGTAACAAAAAAAGATCAATACATGTTGGTGCATCTGATGTACTCTGGAGGCATCCATGACACTTTGGTGAAGGGTGTGTGAGACAGGATTTTACATTTCAGAAGAAGCAGAACTTGCTGGGAAGGGGCAGGTGTTAAATACAAAAGGTCCAATAATTGAACAAATCCACAACCTCACTTCCTTCTTTCTCCTCTCCTACCGTTCCCATCTATATTCAATAGTCTCCAAGTTAGATGGAAATGCTCAAGACAGACAAGATGGAAACTTTTCATACAAAAAAACAATACTTAAGATTTTACTTGGTGGTGGTTTCATTTACAGGACAGGCTTGAAGCTACCCTTGAGACTTCCTGCCTATGCACAAGGAAGAGGTTTTTAGCTCCCACCATCAAGGGAGAAAGGAACAGTACTCCTAGAAGAAGCATAGCTACTAAGTGTTAGACATGTTGTCCACCACTACATGAGGGATGGGTTCCCTGGTGGTCCAGTGGTTAGGATTTAGTGCTTTCACCTCTGTGACCTGGGTTTGATTCCAATCAGTTAGCCAGGTCACACCATACTGAAGCCATGCAGTGTTGGGCTTGGTCAGTACTTGGATTGGGACACCACCTAGGACTACCAGGAGCTGTATGCTGTGGCCCACTGGGGGAGGAACCCACAACCCACTCCAGTATCTATGCCATGAATCCCAAGTGGATCAACATGGTGTGTTACAATCCATGAGGTCACAGAAGAGTCGGACACGACTGGACAACAACACACAAAAGCTCCCTCTCCCATTACCTTACTGTACTGATATATAAGATAACATCAAATCTTCTGGCACCAAGTGCTGAAACCAGACAAGATGACAATCAAGTCTTTTGCATTTGGAATTGTATTTAAAGTAAATGCAGAGAAATTTGCAACTGCTATAGAAATGTGTCAAACTTCAGTGCCAGTGCTTCCAACCTAATGAAAATCTCATTAGGACAAATCCTGATAAAACCTATCAAATTGTCAGCTCAAATAAGGTAATTAATAGCTGCAGTAAATAATAATTGCATGCAATAGGTAAAACGGCTGGAGCTTAAAAGCTAATGTCTTTTAAGAAGTTTAGTTTTTTTTTAATAATCTGGAATATATAGGACTATGTGGTGGCAGAGAAAAATATACAGATTTCTCAGTGGATTTTGGAATAAATAAACTGGATTTAAAAAGAGAAAACGCAGATAACAGAACATACAAATAATACAGAAGGTGATGTAAAAACAAATCTGCTATGTTGAATTTCAGAATAGATTAAAACCCTGAAAGTAAAATATTTTGGGTTGAATCACTGGATAATGTGTTTTTTAGTGTCTCCAGTGGAATATTTCGCCATAATATCCTGTATATACATTAATGCACGGGACGCTGCACACAACTAGCTCCCAGGGATGTTTAGCTCTGCTGGAGAAGCTCACTTGTGTCTGTCGGCATCTGTGCAAAGTGATAGGGACTGACTGCTAATCTGAGACATAAAGTTTAATGGAAAGCTGGCAGCTTCAACAAAGCATAGAGACGGGCAGCTGCTGCTTAAGTCCCCCCCCCCCCCCCCCCCCACACTCCTGAGCAAAATTATGAAATGCATTAAACGCCCTTCTGGTGCAGAACTGGTCGGAGAAGATACTCTTGTGCCCACCGTATAAAACAAGTTTTGTGCATTATTTGTTAAATATTATTTTCCTGGGCCAACCCTATATAATATATTAAAAACCTATGAATAACTCATTACCGATAGTTAATATCCTCCCGTGATAATCCTACAGAACAAATTGAAAAACCTTCTGTACAAAAGTAGTTAAATAATCACCTCTTGTGCTGAACCAATGAAACACGTTGAAAGCCAGATTCCAATCTTTTGTTAATGAGCAATCAAAGCCATTAATTACCAATACATGCAGAAGGACTGGGTCCACTTCGTGTAATATTTGTTTGTCCTTAGGTGCCCATCTTACGGACTTGTCAGTAATTAACGGCAAAAACTCTCATTAATAAAATGCATCAATCTCTGTTGGTGTATAAGAATGGCTGACTGACAGCTCAAAATGGCAAACTTCAATGCATTTATATTAATCACTAATATAGTTGTTGTATGTGTGTGTAACGCTCGCAAAATTACGAGGTGCACATAGCGAGACACGCATTGTGCGGCGAAGGGAGAGAGAAGGAGAAGGAGGGAAGGAGAGAGAGGGAAAGGGGGGAGAGAGAGAAACGGAGGGGAGAGAGAGAGAAACGGAGGGGAGAGAGAGAGAAACGGAGGGGGGAGAGAGAGAAACGGAGGGAGAGAGAGGGACGGAGGGAGAGAGAGGGACGGAGGGAGAGAGAGGGACGGAGGGAGAGAGAGGGACGGACGGAGGGAGAGAGGGACGGACGGAGGGAGAGAGGGACGGACGGAGCGAGAGAGAGGGACGGAGCGAGAGAGAGGGACGGAGCGAGAGAGAGGGACGGAGCGAGAGAGAGGGACGGAGCGAGAGAGAGGGACGGAGCGAGAGAGAGGGACGGAGCGAGAGAGAGGGACGGAGCGAGAGAGAGGGACGGAGCGAGAGAGAGGGACTGAGGGAGAGAGAGACAGAGGGAGAGAGAGACACACAGAGGGAGAGAGAGACACACAGAGGGAGAGAGAGACACACAGAGGGAGAGAGAGACACACAGAGGGAGAGAGAGACACACAGAGGGAGAGAGAGACACACAGAGGGAGAGAGAGACACACAGCGGGAGAGAGAGACACACAGCGGGAGAGAGAAACACACACACAGAGGGAGAGAGAAACACACAGAGGGAGAGAGAGAGAGACAGAGGGAGAGAGATAGACACAGAGGGAGAGAGAGAGACACAGAGGGAGAGAGAGAGACAGAGGGAGAGAGAGAGACAGAGGGAGAGAGAGAGACAGAGGGAGAGAGAGAGACAGAGGGAGAGAGAGAGACAGAGGGAGAGAGAGACACAGAGGGCGAGAGAGACACAGAGGGCGAGAGAGAGAGACAGAGGGAGAGAGAGAGAGACAGAGGGAGAGAGAGACACACAGAGAGAGAGAGAGAGACACACAGAGAGAGAGAGAGACACAGAGAGAGAGAGAGAGAGAGAGACACAGAGAGAGAGAGAGACACAGAGAGAGAGAGAGAGAGAGAGACACACAGAGAGAGAGAGAGAGAGACACACAGAGAGAGAGAGACGGACGGAGAGAGACACAGAGAGAGAGAGAGACAAAGAGAGAGATAGAGAGAGGGACGGAGGGAGAGAGAGGGACGGAGGGAGAGAGAGGGACGGAGGGAGAGAGAGGGACGGAGGGAGAGAGAGGGACGGAGGGAGAGAGAGGGACGGAGGGAGAGAGAGGGACGGAGCGAGAGAGAGGGACCGAGCGAGAGAGAGGGACGGAGCGAGAGAGAGGGACGGAGCGAGAGAGAGGGACGGAGCGAGAGAGAGGGACGGAGCG
>CM050176.1:17794997-17872497 GCA_027410445.1 Discoglossus pictus
GGAGGGAGGGAGAAATAGGCAGAGGGAGGGAGAGAGAAGGGAGGGAGTGAGCACAGAGGGAGGGAGAGGGCGCAGAGAGGGAGAGAGGGAACACAGGGAGAGGGCGCACAAACAGACAGAAGACACAATTTTTAAAACAATATTATATATAATTAAATTATATATATTCTATTAACGACTAGTTAATAAGAATAATATTATTTACATGAGAAATGGTGTGTTATTACCTAAAGTTTTTAATTATACGTGCTGTGCTATTTTAAGATTCCTCTGTGGTTTATATAACTAACATGACAACATTTCCAAGACGATACCTCCCTGATTTCTAAATTATTCGATGGTTGTGGCTCCACAGAATAACATAGGAATTGGAGAGGTGCTTCTATATTTAACTCCTATATCACACAATGTTTACAATATGTAGTAGCAATGACCTCTGTCCTCAGCAGGACTGCAGATCATCATTGTGAGCGATGGCCTCAGTCTCAGTCACTTATCTGTGCTTATGGACGGATGTGTTACAGTGATGTATAAACATTATTACTGTCATAATGAGTGAGATGTCCCACAGGACTCGCTGCTTCACTTGCCGGCCCTCTAACTGCAAACAGGCAGAAAAAAGAGAGACATAATGTCTTTGTAATGCACATGGCCTGATAGAGGTGATGGCTGTACAGTGCACAGATGGGTCCTGTGTTAGGGTGAAAGATGAGAAAAAGAAAACACGCACACACATATTATAGACAGACAGACAGATAGATAGACAGATACATAGATAGATAATAGATAAACATATAGATAGATGAACATATAGATAGATAGACATATAGATAGACAGACAGACAGACAGATAGATACATAGATAAATAGATAGACATATAGATAGATAGACAGACAGACAGACAGACAGATAGATAGATAGATAGATAGATAGATAGTACAGAGGGCGGAAAATCTACACTTTATTTTCCCCCATGTTTGGCACAGTTAAAGAAAAATATCTTGGTCCATCTACCCTTTACAGGTCACAGTACTGACATTCCCAATCCATTCTTAGATCAATATCCCCATACCTAATCATTTGTATAAGGAAATGAACCTTGGGTATGCGTCACACCTTTTTTATCGATCTCCAGACATGGGGCCTCATTTAATTGCAAGGCCGCAACTCACGGTATACAGGCCGTATGTCTGCGGGCTTGCTGCGGGCTTGAACTCTGCTACAGTTATGGAGCGATTCAATTGAACAAGCCCGCAAGTTACGGGCAAAAAGGAATTTCTTCTACATTTGCCGCTTACAGGCTTGAGGAATTGTAGCAATTGAATAGCGATTTGCGATTTTAGCAATCCAAACTCTTGCGGACGTGAAAGATCAAAAGGTTCAGATGGGCTGTTGTAACAACCGCAGGAATTTTCAGCCCATAACCAGTAGACCGTTTGCGGCTCGCAAAAAGACGCCAATTGAATAGCAAATTTGTTGAGCCACTTGCTTATGTGTGTTCAGATTTATATGGGGCCACAATACTGTCATTTTACTTGTATGTATAGCAGAACAGTTTAACTGAAATAAATAGTTCCCAGAATGCAGTGTAATAACTGTTTTTCTCGGAATTCTGAGAACACAGATGTGCTATTCATTTCCTGTACTACTGTACGGTGGAGGCTTCTATCGCTCTTTTGCCCACCATATATTAAATGATTGTTGTTGTGAACTACCTACTCATAAAGTCCACAACAAAAGCTGAGATCCCGCTCCACTCTGATGAGAGGTAGTAACCATGAAACAGCTGTATGTGGGTGGGATTCCTGGCTTGTGTATAATCCAACACTAGATTTGCTTAAAGCGGTTTGATACAGCGGGCATATGCGTAAGGGAAGCCATGTTTGATATGGTTATGGATTGCAAGAGCGAAGCCTTTGTGGGCACATTTGCATGTCCCTGTCAGGGTTCCCAGAATGCAGTACAATAACTGTATTTCTCAGAATTCTATATATACTATATACAAATTCTAAGGAAAGTAGAAATATAAGTTCAGATGCAACACAAATTTGATATAAATTGGTCAGCAAGCAGCTTGGTACAAAATAAATGATGTCCTTACACTCAAGAACTCAAGGTGAGCAATTAATTTCCCAAAGGGGCCACATGAGAAACTCGGAATGTTGTGGAGAGCCGAACCATAGGCTGAACTTAATTGTGCTCAATATTAATTTTATAGCTTTATTTTATTTCCTCAGTGCCAGGAGAAGTATCTACAGAATGCTATACATCCCAGTTAGTCACAACACTGCTGATCACAAATTGACCCCCTTTTACAATTGGCAGTGTTTTTTTTATCCAGGACACAAAATTGTATCACACTGTAGGCCACTGTAGCGGGCCGGACAGGGACAGCCAAAGGGCCGGATGTGGCCCGAGGGCCGCCCAATGCCCAGGTCTGCTCAAGAAGGTAAGAGTTGGGTGTGAGACAGGAGGATGACAGATGCAAAATGGCAGTGATAAAGGCAGCATACTGGTGATGGAGCTGATTTTGTGTTATACTGCAGGTTGCGTGTGTGTGTAATTCTGTAGAGTATGTAATTGTACATGTTAAGATTGAAGGTGATGAGCTTCTTTAAACAGTCTAGTGAGCAAGGCAAGACATTTTATAGAATAGGGGCAGCTCAAGAACACTCCTGAAGGCTGAGTGAGAGGATATGAGAAGAGAGAATGAAAGAAGAAGGTCATTAGCAGAGCGAAGAGGGAAGTTGGGGGAGTATTTTGAGACAAGGGTAGACATATAAGGGATGCACTGTTGCTAATAGATTTATATGTTTTAGGGTCAGGATTTACAAAGTTAATCCGGAGACAATGGGAAGCCATTGGAGTGACTGACAGAGAGGTTCTGCAGACACTGAGTGATGAGCATGGTAGATGAGTCTAGAGGAAACATTCATTATAGATTGCAGAGAAAAAGATGGGTAATGGAGAGGCCAACAAGGAGTGAGTTGCAGTAGTCAAGGTGAGATATGATGAGAGAACGAATTAGAAATGTAGTTGTGTCTTGTGAGAGACAGTAACTATTAATGGAGAGTTTTTTTGTTTTTTTTTAAGTAAATTATTTAGTTATTGGTTGGAAAATTAGAAGCTCAGTCTTTAAAATGTCGAGTTTGAGCAGACGGGTGGACATCCAGGAGGATATGCTTGAGAGGCATTTAGTACCATGTACTAGAAGAGAGGGATATATATATATATATATATATATATATATATATATATATATATATATAGTGGATATAAAAAGTCTACACACCCCTGTTAAAATGTCAGGTTTCTGTGCTGTAAAAAAAATGAGGCAAAGATAAATCATTTCAGAACTTCTTTTTTCCACCTTTTATGTGACCTATAAACTGTACAACTCAATTGAAAAAAAACTGAAATCTTTTAGGTGGAGGGAAGAAAAAAATAAAAATAATGTGGTTGCATAATTCTGCACACCCTCTTATAACTGGGGATGTAGCGGTGTTCAGAATTAAGCAATCACATTCCAAATCGTGCTAAATAGGAGTCAGCATACACCTGCCATCATTTAAAGTGCCTCTGATTAACCCCAAATAAAGTTCAGCTGCTCTAGTTGGTCTGTCCTGAAATTTTCTTAGTCGCATCCCACAGCAAAAGCCATGGTCCACAGAGAGCTTCCAAAGCATCAGAGGAATCTCATTGTTAAAAGGTATCAGTCAGGAGAAGGGTACACATGAATTTCCAAGGCATTAGATATACCATGGAACACAGTGAAGACAGTCATCATCAAGTGGAGAAAATATGGCACAACAGTGACATTACCAAGAACTGGAGCTCCCTCCAAATTGATGAAAAGACAAGAAGAAAACTGGTCTGGGAGGCTACCAAGAGGCCTACAGCGACATTTAAGGAGCTGCAGGAATATCTGGCAAGTACTGGCTGTGTGGTACATGTGACAACAATCTCACGTATTCTTCATATGTCAAGGCTATGGGGTAGAGTGGCAAGACGAAAGCCTTTTCTTACGGAGAAAAACATCCAAGCCAGGCTACATTTTGCAAAAACACATCTGAAGTCTCCCAAAAGCATGTGGGAAAAGGTGTTATGGTCTGATGAAACCAAGGTTGAACTTTTTGGCCATAATTCCAAAAGATATGTTTGGTGCAAAAACAACCCTGCACATCACCAAAAGAACACCATACCCACAGTGAAGCATGGTGGTGGCAGCATCATGCTTTGGGGCTGTTTTTCTTCAGATGGAACTGGGGCCTTAGTTAAGATAGAGAGAATTATGAACAGTTCCAAATACAAGTCAATATTGGCACAAAGCCTTCAGGCTTCTGCTAGAAAGCTGAACATGAAGAGGAACTTCATCTTTCAGCATGACAACGACCCAAAGCATACATCCAAATCAACAAAGAAATGGCTTCACCAGAAGACGATTAAAGTTTTGAAATGGCCCAGCCAGAGCCCAGACCTGAATCCGATTGAAAATCTGTGGGGTGATCTGAAGAGGGCTGTGCACAGGAGATGCCCTTGCAATCTGACAGATTTGGAGTGTTTTTGCAAAAAAGAGTGGGCAAATCTTGCCATGTCAAAATGTGCCATGCTGATAGACTCATACCCAAAAAGACTGAGTGATGTAATAAAATCAAAAGGTGCTACAATTGAGTTGTACAGTTTATAGGTCACATTAAAGGTGGAAAAAGTTCTGAAATGATTTATCTTTGTCTCATTTTTTTTACAGCACAGCACCTGACATTTTAACAGGGGTGTGTAGACTTTTTATATCCACTGTGTGTATATATATATACATATATTTATATATACTCACACACACACACACATATACACACACACACAGTATCCTCTAGTATTCTTGGCACCAATGATAAAGATCAGCAAAAACAGCTTCGGAAATAATATATCTATTGTATATTGACTTGATATTGCAATGAAAATATGAGATAAATCTAACCTTTCAGTAAGTTAAAATTAAAGAAAGAAAAATCCCTGTAAAAAATAAAACATTTTTTTCAGAAGCACGTCACAATTATTAGCAGAGTATATTTTGAGCCCCCCCACCTTCTGAGCACATTGAAGAGAATGGTTCAAGGATTACAGTTGGACAGTTTAAGGAGTTGGTTATATCCTGGCATGTCTCCAAAACTACAAACAGAAGCCACCTCCATGCCAACAAGCGATCTGGAAGGCTTCCAGAAGAAAGCTTCTGCTGTTGTCATACCACAAATGTAAATGCCTGGAGGACACCATATGTAAATGTGTGTCATTTTCCCCTTACTAAAAATACCAGTCTAAATGCACTTGGAAGGTATAAAAGCAGTATTATTGTCATCAAAATCTCTTTCCTCGTGGGTTATAGTCCCACAGTGCAACTTGGTGTGGCACTGTTTGTAGATAACTTTTGGGATGTGATAGTCCAATGTGCCACCTGGCACTGAAAGGAACATCCATCCACTGAAGGCTATAAGAAATAGATTGGCACTGGTAGGAGTCTAATAAAATGTGGGCGTTTTTATTTTCTTAGTGATATAATTAAGTGAGCACCACACACCATTTACAAAGTGACAACATTATGATATAAGATCCCTGAATTTGGCGTGGAGGCCATTGTTTGAACCTCTCAATGTTGACATAGCTTTAACACACTGAGCTAGGATGTCAGAATTATTGTGTGCGAACACTGTGCTTGTTTGTGCGCCGGGCCAGCAAGCAAAAACAAACAAACAAATAAACAAAAGAAAACAGCCTAATTATGCTTTTAAAAGCTCAAAATGCCGTGTCCTTCCAATCCCTGATGCTCGTTAGCACTTGTAATTAACTTTACAACTGTCAACACAGCCGCCAGACTGGCTGACAGTGAGCAAAGAGCTAGTGTTACTAACACAGCAGAGGACAAAAACATTGCAAGTGACGAGGAAATTTGTGACATCCAAACTAATTATGTTGGAAGCAGCCAAGAGGCGCAGTGTATTTGGGGATGGGTCTGGTGTCAGACAAACTTGGCGACTGAAGCAAAGATCATTCAACGAGATCGGGTCATTAGGAGCATCCAGCAGGAACAAAGAGGTATTAACAATTTTTGCGGCGTCATGATGAATTTAAAGGACCAAAGTGGTCAAAATATTTCTTTATGTTTTTACATTTTGCCTGCTTTATTATTATTGTCATAATTTATTGGTAAAGGACCAATATACATTCAGGTACAGAGGAGGTTGTAAGTGCGCTGCTCTTCTATAAGCTTATAATATAAGTGGGTTTAGGTTAATAGAGATAAAATGGTAAGGGACTGATTGTTGGTGGACCAGTAAGACACCTGGATCCCTGCATAGGGGGCGACCACTGTCTAAGGGAACAATTGTGCAGACTTCCCCAAAAGATAGGTAATCGGAGAAGTTTTCTGCCATTCCGTTCACTCGCTTCCCATACCAGCTCGAATTTAAGTTAAAAATCCTGAAATTCGCCTACAAAGCCCTCAACAACGCTGCATCCTCCTGATATATGTCTTGTCACCTCATCACAAAGACTCTTCTTGTGCACACACGTCACTGTGGAAATGTCTACCCCACTCTGTCAAACTCTCCCCTACTTTTCAACTACTCCCTGAAAACCGGTCTATTCAAAGAAGCCACCAAGGTTGGTGATAATGACTTGGAATTGCTCATAAACGCACATTCCTCAGTCTGGCTACTGAGATCCTCTTCACCATCCACAACATAGACCAGACGTAACTCCCTGTTCCAAAGTCCATCAGGGAGTTACGTCTACTCAATCCCAGCCTGGACAAGTATTCCACAATTGTGATCCATTCTACTGCACAGAAATTACTTTCACTTCCTCACCCCAGCTGTTGTCTTCCTTTCCATAGTCAGACTAGACTTGACCACCTCTCTCTGCTGATAATGCTTCTCCGACACCATCCAAACACTATACTCTACGTGAGGTCTGTCTAGCGATCTGCAAAGTGACATGACCTTCTCTCTCTGCTCCTAAGACCTTTACGGACTGTCTTTCTCCACCTCTTCTCTGCACTACTTGACATCCTTTAAATTAGAAGAAATATTGACTCCCGCCATTCACTCTGTTGACGTTACTAGTTCAGTACGCATATTGGTGTAAAGAACTATAAACTTAGTTGGGAATGGTCCTCTTAAATTATGTTAACCTTGCATATACATAAATGTGATTTTAGGTAATTTAATCTCTCCCAAAACCCTATGGATTATTTCCATTTAAATATGTTGTTGGTATCTAGATCTGCTCCCCCAGAATTTGATGTCCGTAGTGAAAGGATGTCTTCCTAGAAGTCTGGGAACTATAATGGGAGTGTTGAAGGCACGGAGCGGGATTCGTGGCAGCTGTCAGCAGAGACACGCAGGGAGTTCTTATTAGCCTGGGCTCAGCCAGCCAGAAAACCCATTACACGGCCCTAAATAGACTTAATCACGTCTATCAGTGGGGAAACAGGATAATTACAAGAAATAACACAGCGCCAAAGAGTGTCCATAGAACAAAAGGAGAGAGAAAAATGGGGGCTAGTTATTGATGGTAGCACAGTGTATAGACCATACAAGGTTGAAGAGGAAGTCCTAGCTTGGGATCTTGAGCACTAAAGAAGTTAATAAATATAACCATAACCTAACACTGGATCCATCCGATGTGTCTACAGCTGTTTTATCTGGGGATATTGGTATAAAAAATAAAAACACAAACACAAATAGATCTCCAAGCCATATATTCCAACTAAAAACAAAATAAAAATTAAATAAAAAGGGCACTCAGAGCTATCCTGCATAACTAGAGAGAGAGTATTGATCCAGGGAGGAATCCGATCGCCAGTATCTGGGGTCAGGAAGGAATTTTATATATTTTTGTTCCCCTTTTGATACAATTGGCAAAGTTTCACTTGGGTTTGCATTCCTCTGGATCAATTAAGAATTAATCTGCATATTGCAGATCAGAGGAGATCTAGAAAAGGTTGAACTTGATGGACTAAAAGTATTTTTTTCAACCTGAAATACTATGTAACTATGTTCCCTTACCCAATTCAAGTTTGGAATGAATGCAACAGCAGTTTCCAAAACTATTTCAGTAATTGACTCCTGTTTAGGCTCCAAAGTATTTATGTAAACCTATAACTTTAATGCTGCCATTTTTTAAAAGTATACGCTTTGCCTCTACACTAATAAAACTTACTACCTACTTTAAATCATCTTACAAACAATCTAGCCTCTAGCCTCAATCTAGCTTCTTCTCTGGCTGTAGAAACCCTAGTGAGAACATATGGATAATTGGCCAACACTCAAATCTATGGCCGTTTCTTGAGATGTATATTGTGCCTACAAGGTAATCTTTCAGTAAATTCTATATTTTTCCCATTTATGATCTTACTCAAGTAGAATTATATTTCCTTTCCATGACAAAAGTGAAATACATTGGAGAATTATTGGTTATATTAGGTTTTCAACAATCTCTTGGTGGAATGCCATGATGAACAGAATTTCTTAATTGTTATAGATTGTGCTGAGCTTCTGAAGAGTATTATGACTTAGTTCAGTGGTTAACATGCTGAAGCCAGACAAATCCCATTTTGGCCTCCATTTTGTCCTTTGGATTTTCAAGGCATATTCTTCTTCCACAAACACAGCCTATTTCTCCAACCACAACTAGCATATTCTCCCTTGCCACACAAAACAACCATCTTTATCTTTTTCCTCTGCCCCATTGTGATTTTACTTTTTGTTATATACTCAACAAATGGGTCAATCTTGTATTATGGCTCCTATAGTGGCCATATATAATATTTTTGCTTGCTTTGGTTTACATTATCAAGTTATATTCAAAATATCACATATATAGTTGTGAGCGTATGGGTCGTTGCTCACGCTTGCGGGCTCGCGTAGCGAGCCGCGGCCCTCGCGTAGCGAGGTCACTGGGCGAGGGCCTCAGTTGCTGGCGAGGTCACTGGGCAAGGGCCTCAGTTGCTGGCATGGAGCGCCGAAGGCGCTCCATGCCAGCAACTGAGGCCCCTCGCGATGCGAGGGACTCAGTTGCTGGCGAGGTCACTGGGCAAGGGCAAACTTCACGTCGCTACTCAAAAAACACGACACACAAATTACGACACTCGCTAAATTTTACGAGGAACGCAAACAACGTACGAAACACGTTACCACACATTACGACCTCGCAAACATCGGACGCAACACGCCGACATACAAACATTTAAAACACAATACATACACACAGCACATACATAAAAACCTTACCTACACCAAGAGGGAGCACCCAGGACCTCAAAAATGCAATTAAAACCTCGATTTTACTCGAAATAAAACAGTTTAGAGACTAAAAAAAAAATCTAAGCGAGAGAAAAAATGGCCGCCGAACAAAACGAAAACGAGGCTACAGCACTCTAAACTCGCAAAACACCACAAAACACCTACGGATATTCCGATACAGACCTATACCACACATTACTCGTCATTTTACGCCAATGCGGAAGTACACGACTACGCTAACGGTTTGGTCTCGCGCACGCACAGTGTTACACTGCACACATTCAGCATGCTTATACAGCAGCTCCACACCACTAATGCTGCAGCAACATCAACACAGATTGCCAGCTCTTCATCACAATGCTTCAAAATAGGTACACTATATTCATTTACTAATTTAGCTACCTTACAATTTCATTGCCGTAATTTTTTGACGGGCAATTCGCTAGTAGGTAACATAAACCAAAGTAGTATAGTAGAGAGCAGTAAGGAAGAATTTTTACTAAACTGTATATAATCTGACTATATAAAAGGCTATTTTTCACTAGTATTATTATTCTTAATATTTAGTATAAGTTGGTGGGGGAAGCTTCAAAAACAAATGAAAGATATGTGGAAAGCAAAACAAACGTAAGAAAGTTTTAATTAAAATAAGGTTTAATTTGATGTTTCATTGTATTATCTATTATTCTTGACAAAGAAATCTCACCATTTATAGATGGTAATGATACACTTTTCATGTTCAGTTTTGTATGACGAAAAGTTTACTATTATAGAGCCTCATTCAATTGCAAGGCCGCATCTTGCGGTATACAGGCCGTATGTCTGCGGGCTTGAACTCTGCTACAATTACGGAGCGATACAATTGAACAAGCCCGCAAGTTACGGGCTGAAAGCCGAAAACGAAAACCATGCAATCGCATGTAGCATTTCAGGGCGGGAACATGATCAATTAAGCAAGGCTGTAACTACCCATTTAGAAACAGCCAATAGAAAATGAGACCGCCATCATTACGGCAGTATAAGATGGAGGTTACATGTCAATCAATTCGCGTTTAGAGGTCCTATATGCGATTCGACTTGCAAAACCGCAAAATACAAAATAATGAAAATTAATGCCAATACTGTTCTAGTCCATATGGGTGGCCAGATATGTATTAACTCATTGATTCCCAAGATCAATATAACCCCGAAATGAAACATTAAAATGATTATTTTTTTATTGCCGATTTGCGAGCTTGAGACTGTTGTGCAATTACTTATAATGTCTTTCATCACTTTCCCCAACATTTACAGTGCAGTATTGAATTTTTATTTGCATTTACAGTGCTACGGACATGTCTTTAACCCCTTTGCGGATCCCATCTGGTACCCTTAGGATTTTATTCTAAATTTGCCGTTTACGGGTGTGAAAACATTTGCTTGCGGAATTGTAGCAATTGAATAGCGATTTGCGATTTTAGCGGATATAACTCTTGCGGATGTGAAAGATCAAAGACTTAGATGGGCTGTAAGTTCTGGTTGTAACAACCGCAGGGATTTCAAGCCCGTAACCCGTAGACCGTTTGCAAAAAGACGCCAATTGATTAGCAAATTTGCTTATGGCCTACATTACAGGCTCCAGTAACTTACAATTTCTCAATTGAATGAGGCCGATAGTATGTAGAAGCTTTAACATATACAGGTGCTGGCGGGATAGCGAGGGGTTTGCGACATTAAACAAATGTGAGGTATGAGAAAAAGTTTAATTTAAAAAAAAATGTTTATTGTTAAAACGTATAAGCTGAAGCCTCTGCTACACTCATATCTCACTAGTCATTCATCAACTGCTGATCCACTTTGTCAAGCACATGGCTTCCCATATACCCCAGCATTATGTTCCAGCTTTTGGCACTCATTAGTACAGAGCAGCCAAAACCTTTCATTTGTTCTCTAAGTAATCCCCTAACCGGCTCCAATGTGCCCGTGAGTTATTCCTATCTTTACTCATCCTTATCTCATCTAGGGGACTTCGCTTGGACCATTACCCCAGATCATTTTCTATCTTTCACAGCTTCAAAAACTTTGTGAAGAATCATCTATTCAGACAAATTTACTACTACGTTCCCTACAAATTCACTATGTTCACAAGCACGTTTTTATCTTATGTGGATTCTGCCACCTGCATCAATACCCTTTTATCACTATGATTCACTATGAGTGTTTATTTTTTATGCTGTTTTGTATTCATTATTTTTAGCTTTATGAAATATGTTGGTGGTTTATATCTTAATTATATTAATAACTAGGAACCTGCCTGTCATGACGGGATTAAAAATTGTAAGGCTGGCAATGCTGTTTGCCACACAATGTGAGGCTTTTGGTCCTTTGAGCACCTTCGACGCTCATTGCGAGCTTCTCCCCCGGTGTACTTCAAGTTCGGCGCTCATCGCAAGCCTCTCCTGCTCATGGTGCCGTTCGTGAAATTTGGCGTTTTTCGTCCGCCTTTGGCACTCATTAAGTGCTGCGCGACTGCTTCGCGAGGCTCACATGTGTGACGTCACCAACATCGCAAGATCCAACTATAAATGTGATATATGGAAATCCATTTCAAGGAATGTGAATGAGTTACAGATTACTTCTTCACATTCTGTAACTTATCCATGAGGCACATTTCCATTGGTCTCTACTAAAAACAATTTCCCTTTTTTTTTTTTAATGGCCAATAAGGAATTTGCACTTAAAAAAAAATAAAATAGGGTGATAAAATCATTCTCCAAAAAAGTGGAGATTTATTGTGCTTTAGTAATTGGTCACGTCATTCCTTACTATAGATGACTTTATTAGGAAAGAGTTGTCCAATACGCCAGATGAATTTGTTAGAATAGCTGTCCCATTCTGTAGATGACTTATTTTGTACCCCGTTCACTCCTTCTAGCAAGGCCCTGTATATGTAGCCACTCATTGCAGGAAAAGCGTAGCATGTTAAACACTGGAGCTCCACGTCGGCCATGCATGGTGCAACATTTGAAATAACCTGGCATCTGGTTTCTTTATTTAACTGCCTTTTTCTTGCGGCTTGGATCTTCATTTTTTACATTTGACAGCAGTGTTATTGCAGCCAGGCAGTGGCATCTGGCTGCTGAAAACACTCTGTGAACTTTAATTAATTGGGGAGGAATTACACGGTCTTCCAACCGTGTAGTTTCTCATCAGAGCACATTACAGATTTATATGAGATGTTTCTCCACGGTGTCAGGAGTAATTAAAAGAGGGGGACGAAAGATGCCAAGCTATCCGTCTTAACACTGGCTGTGAAGATTTTATTTTTTTGTAATGATATTTATGATGATCAGGCAGTTTTAAAGACTTTTCCATGGTTGTGCAGAGACCTTAAGCTCAGTGGGTCTGGCTGGACGATGTTTAGCGAGTGCTAGTTTATTACGCTATGGTGGATGTTCTCTGGTTTATGGCAGTTTGGGTAACACCTGTTCTCATTGGTGTTAGAATGACGCATGGACGCACTGGTCCAGGAAATACATCCGCCAAACGTAATGATAGATGGGAGACAAAAAAAAACGTCCCATCGACATATATTTGTAATTCACACATTTGTCTGTCTGGGCACATACATATTTACTTGGTCCATTAAGTTGGACCATCTACATTTAAAGGGATTTCAAAATTGCCTATCTTTAGTTTGAAGTTACCACAGCCTGGAATGCGAAACAACATTTCAACCTTCTAGGGAGTTTTTAAGGCAATAACCCCCTGAAATGATCCAGCCCCCCACAGAGACAGGTGGAGCAGGACTGAAAGCTGTAGCGGAAATAGAGTTGGAAGAACGGTAATCCATTTCTCTCATGCAGGACCCAATTAGCTCTACAAAGTAAAAGTATTTGAAAAAGAAACAATATGGATGTGGTCTATTAAAAATGGAATACATAAATTAATACCAGACTACTGTGCTAAACATTTGTTTATGCATTCAAGTTGATGCTAACATTGGTTTTCTGTGCAGAGTTAATTTACTCCCCTTGAGTGCATAAGGTGCCATATGCATAAACTGTGCATAGACCTCAATAGACTACTAGATGTCCTCGGGGAGGGGGGGGGTTCAGATTATCACAAATGTTTTGTCGATAACCTTACCACCATTAGACTGCCAGAGAAACAGTGGAGTGCAGCTCAATAAGTGCCCTTTTTACCACTCCATATATATGATAAAAAGGATATGGGACCCCAGAAACCCAAATAACCATAAGACACCTCTACTAAACATAAAGGTCAAGCGATTGCCATAATTTTGTCTATGGAGCAGTGCATTCTGAAACAGTCCAAATCTAAAACGCACATAAGTACAAGACCTCTCATTTGAACAGCAATACTGCATCCATTATCACCAAATACTTCCCTAACTGGCCCTTCTACTCAGTATATGATTTATATAGCTCCTAAACCATCATAAAATATTTCCAGGCTCTTCAAAAGGGCTTCTCCCATGCTGTCCCAACCCTATTTCAAATGAAAAATATAAGTTGTGATGATCTGAACATCACTAGTAAAAATACCAAAAACATTTAAAAAACAAATAAAAAACCAACAACTTTTTCCACCCATTTTCAGAGATATAATATTCCAATAAATGTGTATCTACCAAACCAATGAAATATTTTTTCATCGGGCATTGGACTTTAATTAGAAAACATATCACTTGTGTGGGTTACCTTACCGAAAATACACTGAAATTGAAAGCGTCAAAAAATATCTCTGTAAATAAACAGTACATTTATGTTCACATTTGAAGGTTTAAAATAATTTAAATAACTTATTTCTTGCCCAGAATTCTGATAAATACAGTTATTGCGCTGCACTCTGGGAAACAGGGCAGGGACATGCAAATGAGGCCACAATGTATTTTCACTTTTTAATCCAATACCACTTTAAGCATGGTTCCTGCTAACATATGCCTGCTGTATAACATAGGATTGAAGCCTAGCATATGCACAAGTTAGGAGACCTACCCACAGACCGATCTCATCAGTGTGGAGCTGGTATAGATGTGGTGGGGGGGAGTCTATTAACGACAACACCATTTAGTATATGGTGGGCAAAGTGTGATAGAAGCCATCCACCATATAGTAAATAAATAGTACAGTTGGGTCCATATATCTCAGCACAGGAATAAAACAGGACTTGGCAGTGAAGGGGTTAATGAACAAAGGACAATATTATGCTTTAGTGTCCCCTGAAGTATGTACCAGAATCGCAGGGAGATCACATTAGGACATGTCTTTGTCAAATATGTAGAACAGAACAGCCTGTTTCACACAAGGTATTAGGGACACTCCTTTCGGTGGTTGAAACAGATGCTATCAGCAAATCTTGTAAAGCACATATTTAAACACTGCTTAACAAGTAAAATATGTCAATACATAATGAAAACTTCTCATTTTTTGCTTGCAAAACAGAAACACAGCTGCAAGGGACGCGTTTAAATTACGCCCCAAAAGAATGCGCATCACTGAGTCAGATCCCTGTAACGTGCGAGGAGGAGGGGAGGGTAATTTGTAACACTTAGCAGTGTATTTGCTTTATCTGTCTCTACACTGATCTTTCTTTCAGCTCCGAGCTATTCCAGCGTTTGTTCTTTTTTGATTAGATTCCTGATTTGTCAGCAGCTTCTACCTGCCTTTGATGTCTGACGGCGATGACCAAGTGTATGTGCGTTCACGAGCGGAGAGAGGGCAAAAATATGATAATGTATCGGATAACTGTAGCAGGTTTTTACGTTAAGTCGTGGTAGGATGAATAGTTTATTATCTCAATAGAACTATAATTACACAGTGTGGGGCGCTTGCTTCAGACGCCCTATACGCCCTATATTCGGACTTATTATGTGTATCTATGCAGAACCAGTCATTGTGATCTCAATTAAAACCAACAGGCCCATTTAAACTACCTAATACAGCTTAAACTTAAAGGGGCATGGAAGGTTAACTGATTTTAAAAAACAAAATAAACTATCCAAGTGTTTATTTGCATATATAAACAACATTTTATTGTTGTTGTCGTTCAGTTCTTCAGTCGTATCCAACTCTCGGTGACCATACGGATGCAGCAGGCCAGGCACATCTATCTGTCTTTCTGATTTTGCATATCCACACAGCTTTCACGGCAAAGATACTAGAGTGGGTTGTTAGTTCCTTCTCCAGTGGACGGCAATATGTCTGACATTTCTGCTATGACCTGCCAATCTTAGGAGACCCTACATGGTATAGCTCACAGCTTAATTGAGGTACACAAGCCCCTTCACCCCCCACACGATCCAGAGGGGGAATAACAAGTACTTAAAGGCTCTGTTTGTACTCACTGAAACCTTCCAAACAGTCCCTGCAATGCACTACCCGCTGTAGCTTATACATAGTTTTCCTACTGTAAGAGACATACTATCCAATCACAGACTTTGTCTCAACAGCCATTCTGCAGCATGCTGGCGAGACACAGCCATTCACTGGCTAGTACATCTGGTACTATAGATACATTGAACATACGAGCTACAGAGGGCACACCTTTCCAGGGACTGTTTGGAATGTTTAAGTGTGTAAAAACAAAGCTTTTAAGCAGCCGTTAATAAAATTATGTTTATATATACAAAAAAAAAAAAAAAACTTGAGTAGTTTATTTTTATATTAAAAACAGGAAACCTTGCATGGCTCTTTAAAGTGGCATAAGGGAGGTTGCAAACATTGTGCAATTTAATTGCTTAAAAAGTACTTTATCGATTGAATTTTATTAAAAAGTATATTTTTCTTACATTGAAGTTTTAGTTTTTAGATCTACAGAAAAAATGGACCACAACTGATATCCATTGCTAATAATTGCCTGTAAGATCTAAGCACATAATGGTTTATAGAGACCTAAGGGGTAATTAGTAATTATTGGCAATGAACTCCCATTAGAAGAATAAATCATCCTGTATTTAATGAGCGGGTTAAAAATGCTGATTGACAGGAAATAAAATTGCAAACTTCAACTTAAGTTTTATGTTCGAACATAAAGAGTCAGGAAAAATAATCATAAAACTAATTTTCAATTAGAAAAAAATAATTATATCCTTCTGCTGAACCTTGGAGGCATCCATGATACTTTGGTGAAAACTATATGTGAAAAGGCATTCACAATTCAGGAGGAGCAAGAGTATTTATTGGTCAAAGTAGTGTGCTTATGAGAATATACAGTGGAAGGGGGTAGGTGGCAAATAAACTAGGATCAAATAATATAACCACCCCCACTTCCCTCCTCTTTAACCTCTATCTACATTCAGAGATAAAAAAAAAAAAATTCCCTGTCTGCAATGTTAGGAAACCAGACATGATTGTTCTATACATAAACAAAATCTACAAAAAATCATATTTTCTTAAAAAAATGTTTTTATGTTAACAGTGCTGCTATTATTAGTTTGCTACATACTTCATAAACTTGTGGTTTATGATTTATCTAACAAACATTTTTTTTAAAGGACTACTGTAGTTCAAGAAAAAAGGCACCTGTTTATGAAGTATGTAACTAACAGTTTAGCCGCTGCGTAAGCTCCAAACATAAAAATATAAAGAAAATCTGATTTTTTTTTTTAAAACTGTTTGTAAATCGAGGAATCCATTTTTCATGAGAGCTTGAGCGTGATTTTTATCTTTTATCTATCACTGGAAGGAGGAATGGGAGAGAAGGAAACAGGGAGTGCTACACATCGCAATTGAATGGTATATATATATATATATATATATATATATATAAAAAAAAAATATAAAAAAAAAAAAAAAAATATATATATACATATATATGTAAACCAAAAAAAAAAAAAAAAAAAATATATATATATATATATATATATATATATATAAATATACATAAATAAATGTAAATAAATACGTAAAAAAAAAAAAATATATATATATATATATATATATATAAATAATAAAAAAAAAATATATATATATATATGTAAACAAAAAAATAAATATATATATATATATATACATAAATATATGTAAATAAATACGTAAAAAAAAATACACATATATATATATATACTATTATTATCGTTTATTTGTAACGCGCCTACATATTTCGTAGCGTAAAATATATTTGTGGGCACTTTTGTGTGTCCCAGCTCAGCTTCCCAGAATGCAGTGTAATAACTCTTTTTCTCAGAATTCTGAGCTGGAAGCAGGTTTTTTTTTAACTTGCTTTAGACAGACAAATGTGAACACAGATGTACTATTTATTTACTATATATATAAATATTTATATATATATATATATATATATATATATATATATATATATATATATATATATATATTATATACACACACAAATAAATAAATAAATAAATAAATATATATATATATATACACATACATGCAAAAAAAAAGTAATATATACAAAATAAACAAATAAAAAAAGATAATATGTATTGCAGTGTATCTGCCCTGCCCAGGAGTGGAATCACTTATAACAAGGACACATCCGGCCTTTTGGGCTCCATATGCCTCTCAATATCGTTCTCCTTGTGTGAGAACAGAAATGGGACAGGCTCATTACACTGGTTCAAGGCTTGGGGCGGCTACTCACAGCAGAGCCACAGTTACGCCTGAAGCCGCTGTCAGCTAATGAGAAGTAAAAATTATACTAACTGTCTATTCTGGAGAAACATCAAAGCAGGATCTAGATTAGCGAGTCCTCTGTGAGATGACAGGTTCACAAAGGTGTCACTGACAGATAAGTATGTGATAGGACACAGAGCGTATAGCTAAGGATCAAGTGTGCGCTTACTGTTACACCTCCAGCAGTGTTTGCCAAACAATTATATACCATATGATGGGAGGATCACCTCACTGAACCTTGAACTTAGAAATCTTCTAATCATGCAACTAAAAAAATAGATTTTAAACAGGGTCTAAATTGAGTTTTCTCAAGTCCCGAAAAAAATACTTTAAAAAGGTATATGGAAGTTTACCTGATTTTCACTATTCCTAATCTAACACATGCAGCTTATATCAGAAACATATACAGAGAGGAGGGATTTTTTTACATTTTGAAGCCAATTTCCACAGGCCAAAGATGAGGAACAAGGACTTCAAGCATGAAGAGGAAGGATTCTTCACCCTACATGGAAGTGCCCACTTATGGGGGGCTGAAGTCTTCATTGGAAGCTCCTCAAGATGGAGAGTAAGTATAATTTTACCACCTTTTTGTAATCTCTTTTTAATTTTCTTTTTTTTGTTTTTTTTGGGATAGTTTTTTATTTTCTTTACGTTTTATTGTATGTATTTGTTTTTATCAATTTGTAGGGTGTAGTGTTATGGGAGTCCTTGTGGAACACCATTGGGGGATAGGTTTCATGGGAGTCCATAGGATCCCTACTGTAGAAATGAAGGTGCCATGGGAGTCCATAGAGACCCCCATGGTAGGGATGTTAGGATTAGGTGCCATGGGGACACGCATTAGGTGCCATAGGGACCCCATAGTTATAGTATAGTATACTGTGTAGGTCCGTAGGACCCATAGGGATTTTTAGGCAAACCAAGCTTTTATGAGGCATTATTCTACCTTTAAGGGAGGTTGAATCTACCTGGAATATTTTGGTTTTATAATTTTGGGCATTCAGTTCCAAGTTTACTTCAGCACGATTGGATATCGTTAAGGGAGATATAGGTTAGCAATTTAGAAAAAGAGATATGGGACAGGCACTCGGGACTTAAGATATTATGGACATTCCGAGAAATAGGATGGCATTTCTAAGAGGTTAGACTTATGATGTGATAGCTTCTTACGAGTGTACTTTACTTTATTTTCTTACAGGAGCCAAGAAATAGAGCCCTAAATCTGATGGCCTCTCGATCTTTTGCAGCTCAGAACTAAACAACCACTGTGGTCAATTTCTTTCTATAGGTATTTTGATAATTACATTGATAATGTGCAAAATAAACAAATAAATAAATATACAAACAGAAGCTTTACAGTTTTAATTTTCATATGCAATTGTTCTTTACTGTATGTTTCTTTCTGCTACCTCTCAGAAGCATATATCCTTGTGCGCTAGTGATATTTCTATTCACCTTCTGTTGAAAGCCCTGGCTGTTTTATTTGTCAAATTCCCATTGTTCAGAGAGATGCATTCTGATTATTCAAAGTCTCATCCCAACTAAGGAAGCTGATCATCAGAAACCAAAATGGTAGTTTGCACAGTAGCATAACTGCATATGAAAGGTTATACATTGTAGGTGGTATTATGTTTTTAAATTCTAAAAGTACATATTTTTAAGTGTTGATTTTCAAAAGAGCATATTTTAGATAAGAGGACTATAGATGGTTAAACTAAGGAAAAAAATCAATATATGATTACTGGAGATATTCAGTAAAATAGAAAATGTGTGTTAGATATATACTAGTAAAATGCTGTTTAAGGTAGTTTAAAATGGGAGTCCAGTGATATTGGGTCACCTTGTGGTAATGGGATATTTGGTGACTATGAATGGCTTGTGTAAGACATCAGCACATTCTCACTATGACCTTCAAGCGACTTGTCTTATAATGCAGGAAGTGAGAGCTGGTTAGTTTGGGAGATGCGTTTTGTTATAGTAATTTAACTCTGAATTCCAAATCCAGTCCTAAGGCCTAGTGTCAGGATAGGGTTTTATTTAATCCCATCGCTGCCAGAGGGAGACATCTGGTTACAGTGCCCCACGAGTGCTGGCTTGCTTTTTAGGAGGGGCGATGCAAAATATGCTACCCCTGTAAAGAAGAACTTAAATCTGTCTGCAGGACACATGTATGGATTAAACTGGGGGTTTGAAAGGGGAGCAGAATTGAATCAGAGGTCTATTACGGTTCAATTTAGCGCAGGCACTGAGAAGAACAGGGTACAGCCACTGACCAGTCAATCACCTGGACACACAGCCGCTGTCCAGTCTAGCACACACAGCCAGTGTCTAGTTCAGAACTTTAACAGTTACTGGTCAGCATACACTGACCAACGCAGCCCACTGGCTGGCCCAGCGCATATCCAGCTCACCTCCCGCACAACTACTGACCAGCCAAACATACACAGAGCCACTGTCCAGCTCACCTCATGTACATCAACTGGCCAGCCCAACATACACACAGTCACTGTCCAGCTCCCCTAATGTATGTCAACTGACCAGCCCAACGTACACACAGCCACTGTCCAGCTCCCCTAATGTACATCAACTGGCCAGCCCAACGTACACACAGCCACTGTCCAGCTCACCTCATGTACATCAACCGGCCAGCCCAACATACACACAGTCACTGTCCAGCTCCCCTAATGTACGTCAACTGACCAGCCCAACGTACACACAGCCACTGTCCAGCTCCCCTAATGTACATCAACTGGCCAGCCCAACGTACACACAGCCACTGTCCAGCTCACCTCATGTACATCAACCGGCCAGCCCAACATACACACAGCCACTGTCCAGCTCCCCTAATGTACATCAACTGGCCAGCCCAACGTACACACAGCCACTGTCCAGCTCACCTCATGTACATCAACTGGCCAGCCCAACGTACACACAGCCACTGTCCAACTCACCTCATGTACATCAACTGGCCAGCCCAACGTACACACAGCCACTGTCCAGCTCACCTCATGTACGTCAACTGGCCAGCCCAACGTACACACAGCCACTGTCCAACTCACCTCATGTACGTCAACTGGCCAGCCCAACGTACACACAGCCACTGTCCAGCTCCCCTCATGTACATCAACTGGCCAGCCCAACGTACACACATCCACTGTCCAGCTCCCCTAGTGTACATCAACTGGCCAGCCCAACGTACACACAGCCACTGTCCAGCTCCCCTAATGTACATCAACTGGCCAGCCCATCGTACACACAGCCACTGTCCAGCTCCCCTAATGTACATCAACTGGCCAGCCCATCGTACACACAGCCACTGTCCAACTCACCTCATGTACATCAACTGGCCAGCCAAACTGTCCAGATCACCTTGCGACCATACTACTGGCTAGTCCAACATACACACAGCCACTGTCCAGCCCGGCGCAAACACACAGCCACAGACCAGTTTGTCTCACACACACAGCCACAGAGCAGTCGGGCTCATATACAGCCACAAACCAGTCTGGTCCATACACAAAGCCACAGACCAGCCCAGATTACACACACACACACAGCCACTGACCAGTCCAATTCACACACACAGGCACTGACCAGTCAGACTCACACACACAGCCACAGAGCAGTCTAGCTCACACATGGCTACTGACCAGTCCAGCTCTCACATGGCTACTGACCAGTCCAGCTCTCACATGGCTACTGACCAGTCCAGCTCTCACAAACTCACAGACCAGTACAGCTCACAAACTCACATAGCCACTGACCAGTCCAGCTCACAAACTCACATAGCCACTGACCAGTCCGGCTCACACACAGCCACTGACCAGTCCGGCTCACACACAGCCACTGACCAGTCCAGCTCACACACAGCCACTGACCAGTCCAGCTCACACACAGCCACTGACCAGTCCAGCTCACACACAGCCACTGACCAGTCCAGCTCACACACAGCCACTGACCAGCCCAGATCACACAGCCACTGACCAGCCCAGATCACTCAGTCACTGACCAGCCCAGATCACACAGCCACTGACCAGCCCAGCTCTCACACACACACACACACGTCCACTGACCTGACCAGCCCAGATCACACAGCCACTGACCAGCCCAGATCACACAGCCACTGACCAGCCCAGATCACACAGCCACTAACCAGCCCAGATCACACAGCCACTAACCAGCCCAGATCACACAGCCACTGACCAGCCCAGATCACACAGCCACTGACCAGCCCAGATCACACAGCTACTTACCAGCCCAGATCACACAGCTACTTACCAGCCCAGATCACACAGCCACTGACCAGCCCAGAACACACACACACATCCACTGACCAGCTCAGATCACACAGCCACTGACCAGCTCAGATCACACAGCCACTGACCAGCCCAGATCACACAGCCACAGACCAGCCCAGCTCACACACACACACACACACACATCCACTGACCAGCTCAGATCACACAGCCACTGACCAGCCCAGATCACACAGCCACTGACCAGCCCAGAACACACACACACATCCACTAACCAGCCCAGATCACACAGCCACTGACCAGCCCAGATCACACAGCTACTGACCAGCCCAGATCACACAGCTACTGACCAGCCCAGATCACACAGCTACTGACCAGCCCAGATCACACAGCCACTGACCAGCCCAGATCACACAGCCACTGACCAGCCCAGATCACACAGCTACTGACCAGCCCAGATCACACACTACATTATATTAGCACATTATAACATCTTTATAACATCCACTGACCAGCCCAGATCACACAGCCACTGACCAGCCCAGATCACACAGCCACAGACCAGCCCAGATCACACAGCCACTGACCAGCCCAGATCACACAGCCACAGACCAGCCCAGATCACACAGCCACAGACCAGCCCAGATCACACACTACATTATATTAGCACATTATAACATCTTTATAACATCCACTGACCAGCCCAGATCACACAGCCACTGACCAGCCCAGATCACACAGCCACAGACCAGCCCAGATCACACAGCCACAGACCAGCCCAGATCACACAGCCACTGACCAGCCCAGATCACACAGCCACAGACCAGCCCAGATCACACAGCCACTGACCAGCCCAGATCACACAGCTACTGACCAGCCCTGATCACACACTACATTATATTAGCACATTATAACATCTTTATAACATCCACTGACCAGTCCAGATCACACAGCCACAGACCAGCCCAGATCACACAGCCACAGACCAGCCCAGATCACACACTACATTATATTAGCACATTATAACATCTTTATAACATCCACTGACCAGTCCAGATCACACAGCCACAGACCAGCCCAGATCACACAGCCACTGACCAGCCCAGATCACACAGCTACTGACCAGCCCAGATCACACACTACATTATATTAGCACATTATAACATCTTTATAACATCCACTGACCAGCCCAGATCACACAGCCACTGACCAGCCCAGATCACACAGCCACTGACCAGCCCAGATCACACAGCCACTGACCAGCCCAGATCACACAGCTACTGACCAGCCCAGATCACACACTACATTATATTAGCACATTATAACATCTTTATAACATCCACTGACCAGCCCAGATCACACAGCCACTGACCAGCCCAGATCACACAGCCACTGACCAGCCCAGATCACACAGCTACTGACCAGCCCAGATCACACACTACATTATATTAGCACATTATAACATCTTTATAACATCCACTGACCAGTCCAGATCACACAGCCACAGACCAGCCCAGATCACACAGCCACAGACCAGCCCAGATCACACAGCCACAGACCAGCCCAGATCACACAGCCACTGACCAGCCCAGATCACACAGCTACTGACCAGCCAAGATCACACACTACATTATATTAGCACATTATAACATCTTTATAACATCCACTGACCAGTCCAAATCACACAGCCACAGACCAGCCCAGATCACACAGCCACAGACCAGCCCAGATCACACAGCCACTGACCAGCCCAGATCACACAGCCACTGACCAGCCCAGATCACACAGCCACAGACCAGACCAGATCACACAGCCACAGACCAGATCACACAGCCACAGACCAGATCACACAGCCACAGACCAGCCCAGATCACACAGCCACAGACCAGCCCAGATCACACAGCCACAGACCAGTCCAGATCACACAGCCACAGACCAGCCCAGATCACACAGCCACTGACCAGCCCAGATCACACAGCCACTGACCAGCCCAGATCACACAGCCACAGACCAGCCCAGATCACACAGCCACAGACCAGCCCAGATCACACAGCCACAGACCAGCCCAGATCACACAGCCACTGACCAGCCCAGATCACACAGCCACTGACCAGCCCAGATCACACAGCCACAGACCAGCCCAGATCACACAGCCACTGACCAGCCCAGATCACACAGCCACAGACCAGCCCAGATCACACAGCCACAGACCAGCCCAGATCACACAGCCACTGACCAGCCCAGATCACACAGCCACAGACCAGCCCAGATCACACAGCCACTGACCAGCCCAGATCACACAGCCACAGACCAGCCCAGATCACACAGCCACAGACCAGCCCAGATCACACAGCCACAGACCAGCCCAGATCACACAGCCACTGACCAGCCCAGATCACACAGCCACAGACCAGCCCAGATCACACAGCCACTGACCAGCCCAGATCACACAGCCACAGACCAGCCCAGATCACACAGCCACTGACCAGCCCAGATCACACAGCCACTGACCAGCCCAGATCACACAGCCACTGACCAGCCCAGATCACACAGCCACAGACCAGCCCAGATCACACAGCCACTGACCAGCCCAGATCACACAGCCACTGACCAGCCCAGATCACACAGCCACTGACCAGCCCAGATCACACAGCCACTGACCAGCCCAGATCACACAGCCACAGACCAGCCCAGATCACACAGCCACTGACCAGCCCAGATCACACAGCCACTGACCAGCCCAGATCACACAGCCACTGACCAGCCCAGATCACACAGCCACTGACCAGCCCAGATCACACAGCCACTGACCAGCCCAGATCACACAGCCACTGACCAGCCCAGATCACACAGCCACTGACCAGCCCAGATCACACAGCCACTGACCAGCCCAGATCACACAGCCACTGACCAGCCCAGATCACACAGCCACTGACCAGCCCAGATCACACAGCCACAGACCAGCCCAGATCACACAGCCACAGACCAGCCCAGATCACACAGCCACTGACCAGCCCAGATCACACAGCCACAGACCAGCCCAGATCACACAGCCACTGACCAGCCCAGATCACACAGCCACTGACCAGCCCAGATCACACAGCCACTGACCAGCCCAGATCACACAGCCACAGACCAGTCCAGATCACACAGCCACAGACCAGCCCAGATCACACAGCCACTGACCAGCCCAGATCACACAGCCACAGACCAGCCCAGATCACACAGCCACTGACCAGCCCAGATCACACAGCCACAGACCAGCCCAGATCACACAGCCACAGACCAGCCCAGATCACACAGCCACAGACCAGCCCAGATCACACAGCCACTGACCAGCCCAGATCACACAGCCACAGACCAGCCCAGATCACACAGCCACTGACCAGCCCAGATTACACAGCCACAGACCAGCCCAGATCACACAGCCACTGACCAGCCCAGATCACACAGCCACTGACCAGCCCAGATCACACAGCCACTGACCAGCCCAGATCACACAGCCACAGACCAGCCCAGATCACACAGCCACTGACCAGCCCAGATCACACAGCCACTGACCAGCCCAGATCACACAGCCACAGACAAGCCCAGATCACACAGCCACTGACCAGCCCAGATCACACAGCCACTGACCAGCCCAGATCACACAGCCACAGACCAGCCCAGATCACACAGCCACTGACCAGCCCAGATCACACAGCCACTGACCAGCCCAGATCACACAGCCACAGACCAGCCCAGATCACACAGCCACTGACCAGCCCAGATCACACAGCCACTGACCAGCCCAGATCACACAGCTACATTATATTAGCACATTATAACATCTTTATAACATCCACTGACCAGTCCAGATTACACAGCCACTGACCAGCCCAGATCACACAGCTACATTATATTAGCACATTATAACATCTTTATAACATCCACTGACCAGTCCAGATTACACAGCCACTGACCAGCCCAGCTCACACAGCCACTGACCAGCCCAGATCACACAGCCACTGACCAGCCCAGATCACACAGCCACTGACCAGCCCAGATCACACAGCCACAGACCAGCCCAGATCACACAGCCACAGACCAGACCAGATCACACAGCTACTGACCAGCCCAGATCACACAGCCACTGACCAGCCCAGATCACACAGCCACTGACCAGCCCAGATCACACAGCCACTGACCAGCCCAGATCACACAGCCACTGACCAGCCCAGATCACACAGCCACTGACCAGCCCAGATCACACAGCCACTGACCAGCCCAGATCACACAGCCACTGACCAGCCCAGATCACACAGCCACAGACCAGCCCAGATCACACAGCCACTGACCAGCCCAGATCACACAGCCACTGACCAGCCCAGATCACACAGCCACTGACCAGACCAGATCACACAGCTACTGACCAGCCCAGATCACACAGCCACTGACCAGCCCAGATCACACAGCCACTGACCAGCCCAGATCACACAGCCACTGACCAGCCCAGATCACACAGCCACTGACCAGCCCAGATCACACAGCCACTGACCAGCCCAGATCACACAGCCACTGACCAGCCCAGATCACACAGCCACTGACCAGCCCAGATCACACAGCTACATTATATTAGCACATTATAACATCTTTATAACATCCACTGACCAGTCCAGATCACACAGCAACAGACCAGCCCAGCTCACACACTACATTATATCAGCACATTATAACATCTTTATGCTCACTATATCCTAACAAGATACATTAATGTCCCACTCAGAATGCTTTATTAATAAATGATGGCATTAATCCCTTTGATACATACTTTTGGCCCGTGACTACATCACACTACAGCAGCCTTTCAACAGTGATACAAAAACCACAAGGAGATATCATGAAGCTGCAAAAGAAACAACCGTCGGCTGTGTTTAAGAGAACATTTTATTCATCCAGTAACTGGCACCTTTCTTGTGCCATTTAATCTTGTGACATCATACTGGGAGCCAATATGCACAATAGGAATGCTTATCATTATGTATTAGACACAAAGGGAATTAGACAAAAAATCTAAATAAATAAATAAAACAAAAACAGAATTTAATTTACTGCTTGAGATTTAAGGACCACTAAAGTGTCATATTTATAGTATGGGCTTATGAAGAACATTTTAGCCTTGCATTTTTAACAACTGTATTTAATTTTGTTTCAATTGTGGGTGACATTTTAGCTCTGACCCTAAAAGGATTAGACATCTGAGAGTAATGGTAAGAATGTGGATTCAAATATGATCTCCATTCAGTTCTGTTGAAAGCCGCCACACAAAACTGCACCCATGACAAAATACTTAAATAGAAGAGCAATCTCCAGTAGGAATAAACGTGTTTTGGCTACAGGCAGACCTGTAGCCCAAGATGGAAGTGGTCCATAAGCAGAATCAGCTACATTTAAATTGGTTCTTTAGGGTGTGTTACTTTACGTGTAAAATGTTTAATTAGGTGACTTAAATGATGTTGCCCTTCTGGATCGCTACCTTGTCGTGGTGAAGGGCCTTGTGTACCTCAATGAAGCTGTGAGCTATACCATGTAGGGTCACCCAAGATGGGCAGGTCATAGCAGAGAGAAGGAACTGGCGCCCACTCCAGGATCTTTACCAAGAAAACCTTATGAAAAATTTGATTAGAGACATAGCAATTGTGCCGGTGTACTGAAGTCCATAAGGTCACAGATAGTCAGATACGATTGAATGACTAAACAAAATCAACTGACCTACTCGTCACTCACTTCTAAGGTGCCCCCAGAGTAAGAGTTTCTCACCTTTTTAAAACTTCCAGGCCTTACTGTTTTCTCTCATGTTTGGTGCCATGTTTGATGTAAGGCCACGCAACAGGCAGGAGCTTCCCAATGCCAGTGCCTCCTACTGCTCTGAAGAAGCAGACAGTGACATGCTGTGTGTCTGTGCATCATAAGATAAGACTGGCGAAATCCCTGACTGTGGGTGTGGTTTTGGGTCACAGCTGTGAAACATGGCACCCTACATGAGTGACAACAGGAAGAAATATGATAGTTCCAAAGTCCGAATATCTGTTACTCTATGGGCTTCTTTAATAGCATTTTATATGAGAATTAAATTGAGGAGGATACATTTAATAAAGTCACCAATTTAAAACAATTTTATAAACCAATGAAAATTGATTAAAGAGTCTCTTAATATTTCATCCTATACTTCTGGAATATACTGTTAGTTTGCTCCATACTTCACAACCACATGGAGTTGTTCTGAACTACAGTGATCCTTAAATGGCCACTTGATTCAGCACAATTTGGACCACATCACTGTGAAGATCTCCTAAAAGCATGTTCAAATACTTTTGGATTTTTTTTAATACATCTGTACATCTGTAATCTGTATTCACATGTTTAATAGACTGCCCACTAGCTTTTGCATTACAGTAACCAATCAGGTTGCAGGAGTCCATCTCATAATCAAGTCAATGGCAAGACTTGTTACATTTCCAGTTTGAAGGAAACAGAACTTGTATTTTTATTTATTATGTCAGAAAATCCGTTTTCTGCTCTCTTGTCTCTCCAGAATTTGAAAATTGCAGAGCAGTTCAGGGGGAGAGGATTTTAGTGCTCTTGCTGTCCGTGTAGAGATCAAAATAAAAAAAACATTAACCCTAAACAAATCTATCTGTGCAGGCATGGAATGTTGGACTCACCTAAACAGGTCAATTATGGGTTTAAACTGCTATCAATCACTGTCTTCCCTATAGACAATCACTACATGGTGCTGTTATTACTCATGCAACAGCCAGTAGGCAGGTTACACTTTGTATGTAAACAGAGGCTTACAACTTTAAAAAAAATATATCTCATTAGTGTAATTAAAAACCAGATCATTTAAAAAAAATGTTCACACCATGAAGAGCACTTTGTTGCGTTGTTCTGTCGTATCTGTCTCTCTGTGACCTTATGGAACATAACACACCAGGCACATCTTGATGTCCATGGTCATGCTGATCCACTTGGTACTAATGGCAGAAATAATGGAGTTGGGTGCCAGCTACTTCTCCAGTGGGCCACAGCATACAGCTCCTGGAACGTCTAAGTGATGTTGATCAAAGTACTGACCAGGCTCAAACTGCTTGGCTCCAGGGTGGTGATCTCTTGGTTCCCTAAATGGAATCGAACCCAGGTTGAAGTAAAAGCACCAAATTCTAACCACTGGTAAACCAGGAAACCCTCGAATAGCGAGATAAATGTCCCTTTAAATTTGTCTAATGTCATTTATAGAGAAGAAAGGAAAAAACTCTGGCCCGTTGGATTGCCTCCAAGTGAATATATAATATATATAACATATCTAGGACAGAGAAGCGGTGACCTCTAGCCACTGACTGTGAGCTGCAGGAAATCTCAGTTCTGTTCTACGCGATTCTGCTGAACTGTCTGTGCTTAACCGCAGCGTTTTGTGCAGGCTCCTCGGGGAGATGTCCCCAGCGTCGGAAATTAATTGACTTCGAAAAGATCTCTGTGAATTTACCTGCGTGAATATTGCTGTAAGGCAATTATTAGAACTTTTGTACTTACAATAAAACCATTTTCCACAACCCGTTGTCTGCTTTATCTGGGGAGGGGGCAGATTTTTTTTTTTTTAACCAGGCTCAGAGGTTTCTCAACTAGTTAGCGAGCTCGTTTTAAGTTCTATATTATTCTAAATTCTCAGAATTTCAACTATGTTTTAGACATTTTACCATATTCTGTGAAAACTGCTGTAATTCGAAATGGATTTAAAAAGAACAGCTTTTACACATTACAGAAGTTTCCCCCCATGTAACATAAACTATACCAGGGTGGGGAACGTCAGGCCCGCGGGCCGTATAATCATTTGGTCGCTGCGCAGGTGTCAGACATTGTTAAGCGATGCGTGCATGCGCTCCTGCCGCTGACCAGGCAACCTACCTTCCATTACATTATAAATAAGATAGGACACCCAATATCCGGCATCGGACAACACGGCACCTACTTTGATCCGGCAGTCTCTTCCATGCCGCCTTGCACTGGCAGTGGATCACTGCATCCACAATCAGTCAGTGCCCGGATAGCACCCCCACACAGCTTCATTCCTCTCCTCATGCCCTTGTGTTGTTGCAGGAGCACACTGGGTTGAGGTAGGCAGTGAATCGGGTGGCTTTGATTAACCTGATGTGATGGACCACCACTGGTCCGGCAAATCTAGCAAGGACCTGGAACGGAGGATGTCCTACATGTACAGTAATTCTGTTGTTATTTATAGGTCACTGGGATTGCAGCCATGAAATTAAAAGACATTTGCTTCTGGGGAGGAAAGCCATGGCAAGTCTGGACAAGCTATTAAAAAGTCGGCATAGTTAGAACTATAGTATTCCCAGCAGTAACATACGGATGTGAGCGCGGGACCATAAAGAAAGCTGAAGGCTGTGGAATTGACGCCTTTGAATTGAAAACTACTTGGACTGCAGATCTAATCAAACAATACTATGGGTAATGAAGCCAAACTGCTCACTGGAAGGTTTGATCATGATGGTAAAACCCTAAAATGTTTCCCCACATCATTATTCCCTAGTGAAGACTCTGATACTGGTAAAGATGGAAGGCACACAAAGAAGGGGACAGCAGAGACGAAAATGGGTAGATGAGGTAATTGAGGCAGTGAACATGAACTTGAAGCCGCTCGGAGGAGCTGAATGATTAAACAACAAGAACAAATAATTGCACACTTCTCCATGCAGACATATATTCTGTAGATCTGACACTCCAGGCTTATACTGTTATCTTACACTTTGACAGACAATCTCACAAGGAACCAAAGAAGGAAGAACCTGGCTAGAGCTGGAAAACATGGGGATTGTCCTTAGTTGCAGTGCTTTCCTTCAAAAGAAAGATGTATAGGGTACTAGGAGGGGCATTGAAAAAGGGAACTGACCCTCCAAAAGAGATACAGTTAGGAGGTACGCATGTGTTTACGTCCGTCTGACCCTTGTTTTTTATATCATTAATATAGAAAATGGGCAAATCTCACCAATAGGAAGACCGCCAGTTTTCTCGCTCTACGCATTACCCCACTCTCTGAGATATTCACAGCACCCGGCATGTACACGAATGTTGCCCTGCTTGTTTAATAGAGCTGTCAAAATGAATGTACAAATACAACTTCAAATTCCTCTTCACTTATGAATCAAAATTTACCAGTCAATTGCTACCCATTCTTTTTTCTATGTAATGTGCGTATATTGCTATCCCATAACACCGTCTTTTTCAGCAATGCAAAGCATATTATCCTTTTGACTGACAAGACAAAAAAACGTTTAAACACGTTATTACACTGGGGTTACGCATTGTTGTGTCTTTCCATACTGAAGGGGTTAACCCAAATGACATGATTTGCCCTCAGCACAGAGGCAGGATTCTGGGGCCGGATTATTTCGAAGTTGGCGTTCAATCAAAGGCAGGAGGATTTGCAGAGAAAGGCCCACAGGTGATCCTGCAGGAAGCTTTCTGAGCACTTATCAAAAACATACAAGTTCAAAGCAGCTCAATTTTCATATGTTAAAAGTATCTGGCGAGGGCCCCAGGCTGCTTTCTAGGTAGAGCAATGTGTAAAAGCTGTTTGTACTTGCATATTTAGAAGAGAAGGGGATTGGAAAGCATGTGGTAAAACAGGATTAGGAGCCGCCTGGACCTCGTTAGGCCTAATGTATTAACAAGAAGAGGTAAAAGAAAATCCAACTTTACGGATGATGCAGACTGTCCCTCCCTCTGCTGAGATTATATATATATATATATATATATATATATATATATATATATATATATATATATATATATATAAATAAAGAGGCAGGACAACTGAAGAGAGTCTATGTATGTAGAGCAATGCTGGACAACAGGAGAGACGGTATAGGCATGGTAGAGAAAATGCTGGGAAATAAAATGTCAATCCCACTGAATGGAGAAACAAGAGACGGTCTATATATTATAGAAAGAATGTGCCTCCCACTGGAAGGAATGGAGGAGCGACGTCCCTCTGTCCTTCCAGCTGCTGGGCGACGTCCCTCCTTTGGCTGAGAAATAAAAGAGACTGTATATGTATATAGGGATCTTGTTCATCCAACTGAATGGAGAAACAAGACTGCCTATGTATTCCCAGAAGAATGTGCCTCCCTTTGCTGTGCGACGTCACTCCCAGTGGTGGGCGACGTCACTCCCAGTGGTGGGCGACATCCCTCCCACTGCCCTGCATCATCCCTCCCACTGCAGGGTGATGTCCCTTCCACTGCTCTGCATCATCCCTCCCACTGCAGGGTGACATCCCTCCCACTGCTCTGCATCATCCCTCCCACTGCAGGGTGACATCCCTCCCACTGCCCTGCATCATCCCTCCCACTGCTGGGTGACATCCCTCCCACTGCCCTGCATCATCCCTCCCACTGCTGGGTGACATCCCTCCCACTGCAGGGTGACATCCCTCCCACTGCCCTGCATCATCCCTCTCACTGCTGGGTGACATCCCTCCCACTGCCCTGCATCATCCCTCTCACTGCAGGGTGACATCCCTCCCACTGCCCTGCATCATCCCTCCCACTGCAGGGTGACGTCCCTCCCACTGCAGGGTGACGTCCCTCCCACTGCTCTGCATCATCCCTCCCACTGCCCTGCATCATCCCTCTCACTGCCGGGTGACATCCCTCCCACTGCCCTGCATCATCCCTCCCACTGCCCTGCATCATCCCTCCCACTGCTGGGTGACATCCCTCCCACTGCCCTGCATCATCCCTCCCACTGCTGGGTGACATCCCTCCCACTGCAGGGTGACATCCCTCCCACTGCCCTGCATCATCCCTCTCACTGCTGGGTGACATCCCTCCCACTGCCCTGCATCATCCCTCCCACTGCAGGTTGACATCCCTCCCACTGCCCTGCATCATCCCTCCCACTGCAGGGTGACGTCCCTCCCACTGCAGGGTGACGTCCCTCCCACTGCTCTGCATCATCCCTCCCACTGCCCTGCATCATCCCTCTCACTGCCGGGTGACATCCCTCCCACTGCCCTGCATCATCCCTCCCACTGCCCTGCATCATCCCTCCCACTGCAGGGTGACATCCCTCCCACTGCCCTGCATCATCCCTCCCACTGCCCTGCATCATCCCTCCCACTGCAGGGTGACATCCCTCCCACTGCCCTGCATCATCCCTCCCACTGCAGGGTGACATCCCTCCCGCTGCTCTGCATCATCCCTCTCACTACTGGGTGACATCCCTCCCACTGCCCTGCATCATCCCTCCCACTGCTGGACGATAAGACTATGTATTTCTGGAGCACTTCCATCCCTCTATTGGGCAAAAGCAGGGCCCAAATATTAATACTGGGAGCCTGTCAATCTGATTTCTGAGCAACTTGGCACCTTGCATTGCCATGGCACATATAAAATATACACCACATCTCTTGACAATGCAGTTCTAATTGCAAGTTCATTGTAGTAAGTGGCTCCTTAAAGATTTAAGTGAAAAAATCAAATGACAAGAATATGCTACAAAGGGACCTTGTATAAATGGGTATGGGATTAAAAAGTGAGACTTGTGATCTCATTTGCACATTCTCAGATTGCAGCGGAAACATTGTATATCTCAACTTCTAGCTGGAAACTGTATTTCTGTTTTAGTCATTCAAATACACATGCAACTGAATTATTTTGCTTATTATATTAAAACTAGCAACTTGCCCGTCAAAAATGATGGGGCAATAAAAATTTCAAGCCATGGGAATGCTATTTGACACATAATTGAAACCGTTTTGTACTGTGAGGACCATCGGCGCTCATTGCGAGCCTCTCCTGTCGTGTACTTTTGGTCCTCTGAGAGAGATATATATTTCTATGTATATGTAGTTAAGTAATAATATATTATTTCTGCAATAAATAAATATACTTTAATTATTTATAATTGATATATGCAGCGAGCAATAGGCTGAAGAGCTAACAATCTGTTTGTATTCTGCGTCTGCATAGAATATACATTTTGAGTGTTAGTGCCCGGCTTATGAAGTGTAATGAATGTTTGAAGTGTGCATCTAAATAGGCTGCGTGCGCGAGGTAAAGCCGTTGGTTTATTGTGTACAGCGGCATTGTATAGTCGTGATGTTATTAATGTGGTACGCGTCTCGTGAGCATTTTCCGGCTTTTGTAATAGTTTATTTTATAGGTCGTAGTGTGATGTGTAAAGTGCTACGCATTTGCAGTGTTTTGCGCGGTCCAGGGTCGTGTAGCCTCGTTTTAATTTTTTTCCCCGGACATTTTTTTCCTCGCTTAGGCGATTTTCGAGTGGCGAAAATCATCTAAATCGAGTTAAATTCGCGTTCCACCTTACTCCCAGATGTCCTGGCTGTTGCCTCGTGCTGTCTGTGATGTTTTTGTAATTTTTTGGGGTGTATTTAGTGTGTTTTTATTGTTTTTTGCTTTTCGTCGTTCGGCCGCTAATCTCGTAATTCTTTGCGTCTTGTATTTTCTTTTTCTAAGTCCCGCGGTTGTGAACCACTTGCACGCCAAGGCGATCCCGCGTTTATGAAGTGTTTTTCAGCTAAGTCCTGCGCGTTGCAGTGGGTTAACGGCTCGCCTCGCAGCGATGAGCGCCTTTGGCGCTTATCGGCTAACTGCTACGGTTTACCGCCCGAGTTCTGTTATTGCAGTATATCCCGGTGGTTAAGAGAACAGATACCTCGCGGCAGCTATGTAAAGTGCTCAAAAATTCATGCCTATGTATTGAGAGGGAGATTTATTCACCTTATTTTCCTATTAAATTCTATTATCAAGTACTATGTAAAGTGTCAATCTTTCAAAAGAACTGCATAGAGATCTTATCTGAATTGATGACTTGTAATCCTGTTAGGAACAAAGAAAAAATACCTGCCACCATTAAAGCAAAATAGAATGCAATAGCTAAAATATTAAACACTGTACTTACAAAATATTTTGTATATTATAAATTCAAGTTCTTCATAAGAACATATAATATTTCAGAAATCAGTAAGGGAAAAGGAACCATTTCACAAACCCATACTCACCCGATCTCTTACACACAGGTACAAATGTTTTGCCAGGAACCAAAAATCTGGCTCATATCGCGCTCCCCATCTGCATGGCATTAGCGGCATGTAAAACAGATGTAGGCTCATTACATTTTCATTTAAATTGCTAAATAACTACTTAAGTAAAAAAGCAAAGCATAACATACAAACAAGTTAACGTAATAATCGATGAGAAGAAACAAAGCAGCTGGCCTTGTGCTTGAGTCGGGAAATATTTGCGTCGTGACTTAACCGCTCTGATACGGCATGTCCTTAAAGGGACTTGGAAATACTGCTCTGCACCAACAAACTTTTTAATTATGCATTTATATAAGCATTAATTGATAAATTCCCTTCTGGATTGCTACCTTGTCGTGGTGAAGGGGCTTGTGTGCTTCAATGAAGTTGTGAGCTATACAAAAGATAGGCAGGTCACAGTAGAGATGTCAGACAAATTGAAAGAACTGGCAACCCACTCCAGTATCTTTGCCATGAAAACCTTATGGATAAGCACTACCAGATACAAGATGTTCCTGGCATGCTGAGGTTTATATGGTCATGAGTGCTGCCGGCACTGGGGAGCTACAGATCATTGAGGGAAACATGAATGCCAACATGTTCTGTGACATACTGAAGCAGAGCATGATCCCCTCCCTTCTGAGACTGGGCCGCAGGGCAGTATTGCAACATGATAACGACCCCAAACACACCTCCAAGACGACCACCGTCTTGCTAAAGAAGCTGTAGGTAAAGGTGATGGACTGGCCAAGCATGTCTCCAGACCTAAACCCTATTGAGCATCTGTGGGCTTCCTCAAATGGAAGGTGGGGGAGTGCAAGGTCTCTAACATCCACCATCTCCGTGATGTCATCATGGAGGAGTGGAAGAGGACTCCAGTGGCAACCTGTGAAGCTCTGGTGAGCTCCATGCCCATGAGGGTTAAGGCAGTGCTGGAAAATAATGGTGGCCACACAAAATATTGACACTTTGGGCCCAAATTGGACATTTCCACTTAGGGGTGCACTCACTTTTGTTGCCAACGGTTTAGACATTAATGGCCGTGTGTTGAGTTATTTTAATGGGGACAGCAAATTTACACTGTTACACAGGCTGTACACTTACTACTTCACATTGTAGCAGAGGGGCATGTCTTCAGTGTTGTCACGTGAAAAGATATAATAAAATATTTACATGAGAGGGGTGTACTCACTTTTGTGAGATACGGTATATATATATATATATATATATATATATATATATATATATATATATATATATATATAATGTGTGTGTGTGTGTTTTTTTTTCTTTGGGCGGGCGGTTTGGCCTTTCGGGTATACATTACCCAGTATTTTTGGTTTTATCTTTTTGAGTGGCTTCATTTGCATTCCAACTATAAAAGTTCTCTATTTCTCACTCGCGATTGTAGGGTTCAGCTAGATTTAAGGTATCTCTTAGAAAGCCTTCGAGGAAGGAGGACCCACCGAGGGCACAGCATATTTGAAGTTCACTATCCTTTTTTATAGCAGCAACATTTTAATATGGCAAATAAAAAAGACAGATTTTAGCACTCAAATATTTTTTTATTATCATATCTGGTAAAAACCAAAATGTAGTTTTGGTCCTTTCGGACCCTGCACCCACATTCTGCAGCGAGGGACGGTTGCTGGAAAGTTAACTGGGTTATATAAAAATTCTTAAAATTGTTAAATATGCATCAATTTTAATAATTAAACATTTTTCACTTACTTTTTATTGATCTGTCTGATTTTGTAGAGCACCATTGTCTCTTTAAATAATGAAAAAAATGGGCTAAAGTTGGTTTAATATCGGGAATAAAATGTAACAAACCACCATAGAGAAATTAAACAAACTCAATCATATAGTTATATATATTTAAATAATTCATATAATTTCCTAACATAAATAAATCGGACTTTCAGAAATGTCAGGCTTCAGTCAACCAAATGGCTCAACTCTGTTATATCTAAATATTGTTACATAGGAAGAAACATTTCAGAATTATTTTTGGAAACCTATTTTAATTTTTCTAGTCTTGGAACGAAAGGACAAATGGGTCTGACTAATTAAGGACATCTATCTTGGGGACAAGCACATCATGTTTAAAAAAAAAAAAGGAAGATTCTGTTAATACAGGGACAGATGGCACAAGGACCCATGGGGCTTTCAGAGTGACCCACAAAAAAAATGATGTCACGGATCTAGAAGGTTTTGAAAGCATGGCACTGAAGTGTGGCCAAGAAAAGGGCTCTACCTTAAGACAAGCTTCATTAACCACACAACACAAAGCAGGCAGTCCTGCAAGAGATAAACAGACTCAAGCCTTTTAACGCTCCAGAGCAACTTTATGCGCAATTAGTTTTTCGGGCTTAAATATTTAAAAATTACACGCATTCGTACATTTCAAATTTCTACGTGTAACTATTTTTTTTGCCGATTATTTATGTTAGTTACATTTCTTAATTTGTTTAGCTCCACATATGGAGATCATTTGTTACAGCTCAATATCCAAGCATAGTTTCATTTTAGTCCATGTAAATGATAATGTTAAACCAATGAAACCATAAATCATATAAGCAATACATCAGATTGTATGCTCCAATAAAATGTATAAAAAAATAGTAAAAGCGTAAAAGTAAAAAACTTAAAAACAAAAGAAAAAAAAGATGGACAACAAAATAAGAAATAAAAAAAAAAATACGCTAATATACTGCTAAAGATCGTGTATTAATTCGAAAAACGTATTATCGCTCGTTCTACGATTGGCTTGCTGGTAAGAAATGAGCAACGTGAGGGGGGGGGGGGGTAGTCATATTATCGTATAGCTTCAAAGCGAAGGGATTTCTGATGTCTCAATATAAAGGGTATGATTTGCCCTTTAACTTACTGATTATTATTCGTTTTATATTTCTGTTTATTTATTACGTTTATAGAGCTTTTATCAAAGGTAAAACTGCTTACCACAGTATAGTTAGGATCAAATTATTTGTGAATTTCCAGTCTAGTACACGTGACACTTATCTTTTACGAAATAACATTGACGGTCGATCATGGTCCAGTCTATGAGCTCACAAATGGCAGGAGATCATGGTGAATGGTTGGCACAAAAGCTAAGGTATGCACATGTGAAAGTCAAAATCAAAAGATAATAATAAGTCATGGGTGTGTGTACCTGGTCAAACTATGAAGTCAGTTGCAGAGGAGGAATCCGGTGTACAGATGTTCAGACCTAGGAATCAGGATATTTAAAACATGGGCCGCTGCCTTGACTCTTTATGGTACCAAGCCTAATAGCCCAAACCGTTATTATTATTATTACTAATCATCAGGTTTAATTAATAGTCAGTCTAATCCTTGGACAGCTAGCGTTTCGCCCAAGCAAGGAAGCCCAGGCCTAAGGCATCACACAGAATTCCTTAAGGTGTTGGTGCAGTTCCATTGGACGTGTGCATATGCACAAAAATGTCTATATGCAGACACATTACTATTTATACGGTATTTGACACGTTCTGATATACTGTATATGTAATTCATCCAATAAATTAGAAAGCATGGCCATTAAAAGTGTAGTTATTTCCATGCTGGGATGATGTCATGGATGGACTGGTGCTTATCCATTTCAGCGAGGACTTTTACATCAAAACGTGATAGATTTGAAACTCATTTGCATGCCACTACCCAGATGTTCTGTGAGAAATAGAGGTCTATTGGGTACTTGAGACATGTAGGTGTGCTCAGAATGATTCCATAGTCATCACATATATAGTTGTCATCAGTGCGGGTTGTCCAAAGTTGTTGCAACGGCGGACTTTAGGCCCGCAAATGCAGACCCTCGTGAAGCTCCCACCGCGACCGCAAAATTTACAGACTTAGCATCTGCAAATAAGAGCCACAGGAGTTCTAAAAAAAAAATTACGACCTCGCAAAAATAAGACATCAGCGCCCGAAACCTGCGAACAGGAAAACATTCAAAACACACAAAATACACACACAACAAACACATAAAAAGCTTACCCACAGCAAGGGGGGCACCCAGCACCTCTAAAAAGTGAAGTTACACCAGCAGCCGTTTTTTCTCTTGCTTAGGGGATTTTCGGGCGTCTAAACTGTTAAATTTCGACTTAAATTCCGGTGTAACTTCACTTACAGAGGTCCTCGGTGCCCCCCCCCCCCTTGCTGTGAGTAACATTTTTATGTGTTTGTTGTTTGTATTTGTTGTGTTTGTAATGTTTTTGGGGTTGCGTCCTTGTTTTTTAATCTCGTAGGTGTTTTTTGGCAAATTCGTAGGTGTTTGGTGGTGTTTTGCGAGTTTCTTGTGGTGTTTTGCGTCTTTAGACTGCTGTAGCCTCGTTTTCGTTTTTTTCGGGGGCCATTTTTTCTCTCGCTAAGAGAATTTTTTAGTGTCTAAACTGCTTTAATTTCAGATAAATTGAGGTGTAAGTTTAGTTTTCGAGGTCCTGGATGCTCCCTCTTGATGTAGGTAAGCTTTTTATGTATTTGTTGTGTGTATTTGTTTGATTTTTCAGGTTTTGATGTGCGCGTGTTGCGGACGTTTTTTGCGAGGTCGTAATGGGTCGTAACGTGTCTTGTATTTTGTTTGCATTACGACGTAAATATTGCGAGGGCCGCGGCTCGCTACCCGAGCCCGCAAGCGTGAGCAACGGCTCGTATGCTCACAACTATATATGTCATAAAAAAAATATATAGGCTATGAGAGCTCTACACCTGTGTTTTATTATCCATGTCAAGTCATCATTTATTGTTCAATGTTCTTGTGGAGGTTAAAACTCACAATTAAAATGTTAGATTTTTCTGTAATACACAGTAACCATGGTATTTTATTGTTATTTAATTGAGGTATGGGCTATGCTCTATTATAAACAGCAGCAACATGCTTGAAAAGTTCATTGCCAATCGGTATCCTCTTTACAATGAGGAATAGAACAACCAGTATAAAGTCCAATGGTTAGGATTCCAGAAGTTGGGTAAACAAGATAATAAGCCGGGTAAAACACAGAGATATCCAAAATCAAAAAAAATATATCATATACCAAGTTGTAGCCTTAGAGCAGAACAACTGAGCACTCTTGCTCAGTTTTACTGGTCTTAAATAACATATGCTGACACCAAAATACTGCACTATACTTCGCATTTGCGTCAAAGTATGAGTCAAAGGACGTGTCAATACCAAGCATGGCTCATACTCCAACACAACAGTGTAAGAGCTAGAGAGAGATATATAGTCTAAGATGTTGCACACAATCACTCCAACCTTTAATGTATTGAATAGGTTACTTATGATATTATGATAAACATAAATCACAAGAAAATTCTCCATGATGCTGTATATGCTTATATGTGTTGATTATGAGCCATGCAAAAATTCACTTTAAGTGTGTAAATGATGCCATTTTTGGGAAAATCAACATGTTATATTGCAGACATATCAAGATTAGTGTGCGATTTTATATGCATTATGATGGCACCATTTGTAAGCCATTCGCAACATATGTATGTGATGGATGGCAAAATGATTAGGTGTAAGACGAGGTCCTGTGTACATTAGATTTAAAACCCCCGGAAAAGGTCATGTGTTTGTGAAGTTATGTATGCCTGGAGGATAAAAGCATTTTTTGAAAATAATCTTACTTTTATCAGACATTTCTAATGAATAGAGACGGACATATTTGTTATCCCTGATCAGAAAGGGGCAGGTACATAACAAGAACAGCAACATATTCACTTTGTAGGGGGCCTGCTGCTTCTGGGCATGTTAAAAGAACCCAATCATGGGCATAGCCACTTTACAGAAAGCAGTAAACCATGCCAAATGTGATATAATTGCCCAGTTATACTATGTCCCAAATACTTTCCATTCCCAAGATATAAGCAGATGAAAGTACTGATCAATGATGTCATCCTGGGGATCAATATGCAAATGTGAAGCTCAGCGCCAGCGGCACCTTCCCATGACTTGCTTGGGTGACATGTCCAGGTGAAGGCAACGTCTCTTTTGTGACGTAAACATGCAGACTAGAGCTTAAAGGGGTGTTTTATTATTAGTTTAGCTACTCTGGATGGCCCACAGGGGGAGTAGACGACGGCTCTTATTCCAAGATGGCTGCCTCCATGCAAACAAATACAGTATGGATAAAAGCAATAAAGTTGGGGGGGTTTTTTGCGATCTTTTCAGCACAGAAAATATTGTTGAGGCATTCTCTATGTTTTTGGACCCAGTTTTTCACATGATCGGATCTATTTAATGGAGGTTTCAAATGCTGAAAGTTGAAAATCACTCACCAGTAAAGTCATAAACCCCACCGAGCACCATTGCCGACTAGAAAAAAAATTATAGAAGATGGAAGCTCTTAGACGGGGGGCATATTTAGGTTTTCATGCTGCATTAGGCCCATTCAGATATATACTCCTTGTTATATCTGAAATCGTTTATGTACGGCTATGTCACAGATATTCTTTTTTTTATCTTTTTTATTCTTTTATTTCATTGTTTTCAATCAATACAAAAATACTACTGTAGAACCGTAGAACACAAATAGTCCAGCTTATATATCCTATTCAGAGTAAAATCAAATATAAAAACATCCAAACACACGAGATTCCAATTACAGATACTATTATTTCAAGTTATCTAATGTAATGTGGGTAACTTGTTTATGGAACTACCCGAAGATACGGGTGTAGGCCTTATTGCTCATTATTCCTTGATATTCCCTACATTTAAGTACTTAAGACGAGAGCAAAGTCTCATTATTTCTCTATTGTGATCTATACCGTTTTTTAACTCAATCCATGAAGGGACTTTTTGTTATTCTGATTCTTGACCAGCAACGACTTGGCAACTAGTAAAATATGGAAAATCATCAATTTATCCTCGTTTGGTAGATAATCAAGGTTCATATGGAAGGAGTACACATGATCGGTTTACCTATCAAATTAATTCAGTACAAACAATATACATACAGATATTCTTACGCATATATACACAATATTCCATGGCCCGGCATCAGCTTGGTAACCATTAAAAATGTGCAACCTTAGGCCTGGGCCTAGCCAGAAACACATCACTGCTCCTAGACAAAAGTTTGTGAAAATTAAGATTTTCTCCAAAAAATATTTTTATGCTCCTGGCTACTAATGTTAGCTTGTACCTACTTTCCAAAACCTCAGTAGAGCTTTAACTTGATTTATAGTATAGTATTGCTTTTCCTTATATATTTTGCCCAAGTATTACTACTGCTTATTCCAAAGTTTATCTCTTGAATCAACACCCACTTGGGAAACTATACATCTCAATATAGCTTTCCATGAGGGGGAAACGTTTGTTAAAAAGCAACAGACATACTAGTTGCATCCGAACCCTTGAATGGAAGAGACTTGTAATTTATATGTATATATTGGTGCTGGTTAGATGATATTTGCACTTCTCGCCCCGCGCTAAATTAATCCAATTATTCAAATGCCTCTGACAGCTGTCAGCAGACGCCTCGCTGGGTTGGGCCAAACTGTTAAAAATTAAAACTGTTTTTATTCCGTTTAGTTTCTCTGCCTTTTTAATGTAAAACCCAAAGATTGGACAAAAAGTTGTGGGAGATGACGGCTGGTTCGGTATCAGACTCGCGCCTCTGTCGGACATGCATAATTCACTTTGGAAATTTGAGGCCGTCTTTAAAATCTCTGTAAAATATACATGTAACATATGCTAATTGAGCAGTAGAGCCTTGTAAGATCGAGCCACTAGGTAATGTGCAAATGTTGCCAAGTGCAATGTGCTGTGTGTAATGGGATTATATATGAAAAGGAAGTGGTAGTGCCCCCGGCTTTCAGTCCTGAGCACTGGCCAAACTGACAGGCCTAAATCCCAGCTACATTTAACATGGGCTTCCCGTGGAGAAGACAGCCTGTTCTTAGAGTCTTAATTACATCCCAGCTGACCTGCGGGCCCTGCCAAAAGCAAGCAATATGGTCTGTAGACAAACTGGAAAAAAGAAGGGGTTTTGTTAAGATGGATCAGAAAGGACAAGAGAGGGAGAGAGGTGCGAGGAAAGATCTTGTGAGGGTTATCAAAATCCTTAAAACGCTGTAGGGTCTTGAGGAAAGAATAAATACGTGTAGAGATGGGACAAGAGAAACTAAAATTAGGAAAAGGGACAGAAGTAGGCAGGGGGCAATGACAGATAATCCGGCTAAATAGGAGCAGAGGGGTTTGAAGGACAAAGACACTGTAGATAGATGACCTTTCGAAGGAAAAGTGCTTTTTGTATTTGTTGGCCATTTGGCACAGATCTGAGTCAATTCATATAGGGATTATGTGTAATGTTGTTTTTAGATTGTTAAGGAGCAGCATATATTACTTTATGTTTCAGCATTTAAGATGCACCGGAGTATAAGATGCATCGCAGTAGAAGATGCACTGGGATATAAGATGCGCATAACATTTTATAGCATACACCTACAGAAAAATCATAAATTAGAACATAGGATACAGGTACTTTATTTATTTACTTGGTATGATTATAATATTCAGTTTTACATATATAGTTGTGAGCATGTGAGCTGTTGCAAAGGCGCTCCTTGCCAGCAACTGCGAACCTCGCCACATTTACGTAGTTACGAAAGCAAAATACGAGACACGTTACGACCCATTACGACCTCGCAAAAATCGTCCGCAACACGCGCACATGAAAACATGAAAAATACAACAAATACACACAACAAATACATAAAAAGCTTACTTACAGGAAGAGGGAGCATCCAGGACCTTGAAAACTAAACTTACACCTCAATTTAACTACAAAAAAAAGAGTTTAGACACTGAAAAATTCTTTAAGCGAGAGAAAAAATGGCCGCCGAAAAAAACGAAGGCTACAGCAGTCTAAAGACGCAAAACACCAACAAACACCTATGGAATTCCCAAAAAAGACATACGAGATCCGAAAACAAGGACGCAACCCGCGGGACCCCAAAAACATTACAAACACAATAAATACACACAACAAACACATAAAAAGGTTACTCACAGCAAGGGGGGCACCGAGGACCTCTGCAAGTGAAGTTACACCTCCATTTAACCACAAATTTCGGAGTTTAGAGACCCGAAAATCACCTAAGCGAGAGAAAAAATGGCCGCTGAACAAAACGAAAACGAGGCTAAAGGTCCCTAAACACACAAAACACCACCATAAACACACAAAACACCACCAAACAGCTACGGATATTCTGAAAAAGTCAGACGAAGGACGCTAAATCAGCCACAGCCGCATATCACACATTAGATATATATATATATATATAGATATATACACACAAACACATATACGAATATATATATATATATATATACACACATATATATATATATATATATATATATATATATATATATATATATATAGAGAGAGAGAGAGAGAGAGAGAAAGAAAGAAAGAGAGATAGAGAGATATAGATATACAGTATATATACATATATATATATGCAAAAAATACTGATACTCTTTCCCTTTGATTTTTTTTATACTAAAATAGGGAGTGTTACTTACCAGAAAAACTTGAGCTCTTTCCTTAACAAAAAAGTATTTCTAGTAAAAATAAGAACGTCTTACTGTAGCACTCTCCTTTCCATATCTTATTCTAGTAAAAGAGTGTTTATTATATATCAGAAAATACAATATACACTCCTTTTTATAAAAAAAAATTCTAGTAAAGCTATTTTCTAGGGAAAAAGGTGAGTCTTATAAGCCAGAAAGTGAGTCTTATATGCCAGAATATACTTTTTTACATATCTTTTTCTAGTAAATAAGTGAGTCTTATATGCCAGAATATACTGTATGTACATGGATATTATATGTCAGAATATATCATGTACTGTACATGGATATTATATGTCAGATGGCACTGTAACTCTCTCCTAATCAGGTCTCTTTTTTAAGTAAAAGATAATAGTCTTATATTTCAGAAATTAAGCTCTCTCTCTCCTTTTTGCGTAGTTGCCTATTTTACCATAGAACTGTACACAAACTAGAACAAAGAGATCTCATGATCGATCTAGGAAGCCCAGGCTATTTAGCTGAATGGAGATAGTAAGAAAGTGTAGATGATAAGTAAACAGCTGAGGCTTCATCATCCTGCCAACTTGAAACTACAGGAGATACCTCAACCCAACATATGGGATTGACCAAGCTGGCCGAGGTACCCCAAGACACTACAGATTAATAGGTCATATGGAAGGCCAAGCTCAAGCTCACGCTGGCCTGGCCATTATTATTACAGAAGAACAGCAGGTCCTGTTCGGCAGTTGCAAATGGTATCATATGTTTATTTGGTTAAAGGAGGAAAAGCTTTGAATACTTTTATATATGATACAATATAAACTATGGTACCAAACTTACATTAAAGCATCAATGTAGAGACTAATTTAATTATTTATGGACGTTTCCCTGTTTTTCCCTTTCTCTAATCTAACACATGCTGCTTATATCAGACACACATTACATGGAGTCATTCTATAAACATATAGATTTATTTTGTATTCAGTTTCTACACCCATATAGCTGCCTACATAAGCACCTTCTATTAACCAATAGAAACAATGCATTCAGAAATGCTTTTTTTAATCCTATACCAACCTTCAAGCCAAGTGCAGCACAGTGCAGAGATCCATAGTAGCAATGTCTGAGCTCTTTCTTGCTTTCTTGTGGTGGGGAAAAAGACTACATATCCTATGATAGGTTGACACCTCAAGGGCTGTCGAAACAGGCATCTGCCCCCCCCCCCCCCCACCCCAATCAGCATGCAGCATCAAGGAAGCAATATTAACCCACCAATCTACTTGCAGCTTCCTGCCAAATATCAGCGATACACTACATTTCCCAGGCTGCTTTGCATCACAAACAGGAACCCAGAGTTAATTCAAGAGTCTCAGCTAACTTGATTGGCCAAAACAAAATATTTTAAATTTGAGGCTAATTTAGCCTGGGTTTGGAGGATGTTAACGCTAATTTGCAACTGTCAGAAATGACAAGAGATTTTGCTGACTTCAGTGTAAGTGTTGGGGATTTTTTCCTGCAATTTTTTTCCTGCATACACTACTAATTATCCTCTATCAGATGCATTCATAATCCAGCTCACTTAGAGATGCCTTTAAGGATTGTATGCTAATTTAGCCTGGATATTCATGGGCCTTCTCAAAATCAACTGCCAGAAAACTGCAGAAATTTGGAAATATCAAGTTTAATAATGTTTATTTGTTTGTTTGTTTTTAAACAAAAAAAATTTCATACACTATTGATTCTCCTCTATCAGTTTCAAGGTAGACAAATGCTAAGGTACTACTGTATTAAAGGTATATTTAAGTTTCCTGGGTTTCAAATGTTTCCTAATAAACAGCTACTGATTAGTAGAAAAATATGTATTATATTGAAAAGTTGAATGTACTTATATATTTATATGCTGGATACTATGTGGATGTGCACACCCCTAGGAAGCTTACATAAAGTGTACCCTGCAGGGTACAGTGTGTGATCTCTAAAGGAAACTGTCACTGACCCCTTTTTTCTCTGCCTGGCTGTTGGCCCATTTCTTCTCTGCCTGGCTGTTGGCCTATTAAGCCACCATAAAAGCACAGACTGCTAGGCTCCAGCCAGTGGATTATCTGCATAAACACCTCAATTGTATTTGTAAATATTGTTTTGTCCCAGTGTTTGCCAGATAAAGTTAATCACGTCTGATACGTGCTAGAGACGGGAGGATTTATTTTGGAGGTTAAGTCTGTTGCTCTCAGGAAGCTACTGTTAGACCCCATGTGGAGTTTATCTCTTGTGTTTATCTGCCACACCCTCTCATGTTTGTGCTGTATACACCCCATTGAATCTAATCCATATAAATATTGTTTGACTTTACAAAATAAATCAGTTCACTTCTGGAGACATCTAGAAATTGTGTGTCTCTTATTTGCTCCTGGTGGCTGCGATATTGAACCTATCTTCTGCTTCTAAGTAACCTGTTCTGATTACTACCACAGGAAGGTTACTGAGACTCATGGAAGCGCTGATTCCTGGTGGAGAGACTGACTGGTACAGAAGCCAGATAACAGGGTGCTGTTGCTGAGATTTCCAAGAACCCCACAATCCTTGTGGGTAGTTAAGCTGTAGTCTATAGCAGGTGGCTCTTGGCTTGTATAGCCCCTAATCTCGGATTGTTACAGAAATGATGGTTGATGGGGTTACAGCTGAAATTGCCCATAAGGAGACAGCAGAGAGAAAAAAGACAGCAACTGCCAGATTCTGATACAAATGTTTCAGTCTTGACTTCCTCCTGATTGGCCAAAACTATTTTTCAAATAGTGTATACCAATTTAGCCTGGATTTGGAGGGTGTTAAGCCTAAGTTTCAACTGACAGTAAATTAAAAGATATTTTGCTAACTTCAAGGTAATTGTTTACATGCTTATTTTGGTATTTTTTAGTGCAAACAAATGTTTTCATACGCTACTAATTCTCATCTATCAGATGCACTCATAATCCAGCTCACTTAAATATCCCTAAGTTTTAAAATATACCATATTTGGTACATCTGCTGTGCCACTTTAAAACAGTGGCTGTTCTGGAATAATCCATGAAACTTCTATATACCTTTAAAAATTGATTAGATAAAATATTGTTAAAGAAAACAAGTAGCATTTTTAAAATTACATTTGAACAATAGATTTTCCAACAGATCTGTTGCTATCCAACCCCCATCAGGTGTTAAGAGGTGTAAGAGGATCGGCTAAAATTAAGATTTTCTTTAAAACTGCAGTTATGTTCATGGCTTAATTAGCTATTTAATTAATCAGCTAGATCACTACTTTGCCACGGGGAAGAGGTTTATAGTGTACCTCATTGAAGCTGTGAGCTATACCATTTAGGGCCGTCCAAGATGGGCAGGTCATAGCAGAAGGAACTGACACTGGAGAAGGAACCGACAACCCACTCTGGTATATTTGCCAAGAAAACCATATGGATAAGCACAACCAGAAACACAGACAGATGTGCCTGGTGTGCTGTGGTCGATATGGTCACCAAGAGTCAGATACGACTGGAGAACTGAACAACAACAATGTTTTTAGATTCTTACATACTTCACAATCATGAGTATTATTTTATAAGCACATAAATTGTTTTTACTTATCTGATTTATATTGAAAACAATGGGAATAAAAGTGCAATGCTGCTGCAGTACACAGCTTCAGAAGACTTCCTGTCCCTCTTTCAGGACTGAGGATGAAAACAACAATTTCACTGTATCCCATTTTAAAGTATTTTTTTCTATAGTGTAGACCACTCACTTTTTATACAAAAACACACTTTTGTATTGTTTAAAAAATCATATTTTAAAAGAAAATTAGAAATGCAAAAATTAATAGTGGCCCTTTAAAGTGATATAACAGAGGTTATAAATGTATAATTAAAAAGTACAGGTAATAAGTATCTGTTGTTGTTCAGTTCTTCAGTTGTGTCCGACTGTCGGTGACCATATCGACCACAGCAGCCTTCTTCTCTGTTTCTGGTTGTGCTCATCCATATAGTTTTCTTGGCAAATATATTGGAGTGGGTTGCCAGTTCTGCCTCCAGTGGACCATGATTTATTTGACCTCTCTGCCCAACTTGGGTGACTACATGGTATAGCTCACAGCTTCATTGAAGTACACAAATCCCTTCATCACAACAAGGTAGAATGGGAATGACAAGTATAAGTGCTTGAAAAAGGAACTAATGCAAGCTCAATGTGCAGACCACTGCCCAGAAAACCAAGGACTCAATGCCTCAGAGGCTTATCAGTAATTGATGTCAATAATCTTTCATTAACAAAATATGTTTTGTGAGTGGACTAGAAAGGCAGACTAACAGCTGAAAACAGCAAACTTCAATGCTAACTTCCTGCAGAAAATTGCAATTTTTCTAAATTACAATGACCCTTGGTACCCGTTGTTAATCGGTTCTGGAAGCCACGACGAGTGACGAAAAGGATGAGTGCAAAATCCCCCTAAGGAGTAATGTAAATTGACTCGTACAAGCATGACGAGCTCCAAGGAAACAACGAGTGTTGAGGCATTTTTCTGTGTCAAAATGTGCCGAATACCAAATTCAACGAATTTCGAGGTAGACGAGTGCCGAGATACCACTGTATTGAATTTTAACAATTTGGTGCCGCTGCTGTGCCACTTTAAGACAGTGACTGTTCTAGAATAGAGGACCCATAAATAAGATTTGTCCATACACACACTGAACATTACTAGTAAATTACAGAACATAAAGACCTGGTTTCTATCCCAGAAAAGGGCGACTAAGTCAATGCGATCCCCTTCAGCAACAATTTAGCAAACACTAATTCCTCCAATTGGGGCGACTAACACACGGCGGGAGTTGTTAGGCAGGCTCTAAATTATATTATAGAAATGAGTGTTGCGCAAACAGTGTGATTTATATCTTTCATTTATTATTGCCTTTATAGCTCTCTCAAAGCATAAAATGGAAAAGACAATCACATCAAGTTGATTATATCAAGGATTTGTTCCATTTTCCCTCAACTTAAACAAGAAATTCAAAATATCTGTTAAAAGGTCAAAATATGATTTTTTATTGTCCCAATATATTAACTTTACTTTTCTTTTGCCTAGTGAGTTAGCAAAGATTCCTTGTGTGTGTTTGCGTCGTTCAGTCGTGTCAGACTCTCTATGACGTCATGGATTGTAACACACCATGCTGATCCACTTAGTATTCATGGCAGAGAGACTGGAGTGGGTTGCCAGTTCCTTCTCCAGTGGGCTACAGCATACAGCTCCTGGTATTCCTAGGTGGTTTCCCATCCAAGTACCGACCAGGCCCAACCCTGTCGGCTTCAGGGTGGTGTGACCTCTTGATTCCTTGGCTGGAATCAAATCTAGATCGCAGCAGTGAAAGCACCAAATCCTAACCACTGGACCACCAGGGAACCCCTACTAGAGTCTAGATTATCCTCAATGCTGATCAAAGTTTGTTGATATTTAGTCATTCAGTCTTTTCGGACTCTCCTAAGGGCGGCAGCACTCCACGCACATTAGTATACCTCAAGCTCATGCTCATTGCTTCCCCGTGTCCCTTCAATCTTTGCCAGCATCAAAGTCTTCTCTAGGAAATCCTGTACCACACCACAAAATCAGATATTCATCTTCAAATTGTATCGGTGGTGTTTTAAATAAATATCATGTTTGGAAAGTATTAGATGCATGAAATGCTTCAAAATTGGGCAGAAATATGTTTAATTTCTTTTCAAACTTTGCCTCTAGCTTTCTCCATTTTGCTACTTATATCTTCCACCTATATGTATGTGACTCGGATAGAAGGGAGAAAGCTGTAATGCTTGTGGTTGTATTTCTAGATACACTGTAGCCATGGCCGGATTACCCATTAGGCCAACTAGGCAGCGGCCCAGAGGCGCTTCCCTGTGAGAGTGCCACTTCTGGGAAAAAAATGGTTCCTGGCTTAAAAAAAATAATAAAATGTGGCAGTTCATAGACTGGCTAATCGGGGGTAACCACCTAGAACAAGACAGTTACAACAGGAAAGGGAACTTACATGTACAGAAAAGGCAAAATAGTCCATGCACACCTTGCATACTCACTTGCATGGGCTCCTCCACTTCACTGCCTAGGGGCTCCAAAAAGGTAGATACAGCCCTGACTGTAGCACAAGCAGTTATGTTACAGCAAATAGCAAAATATGCACTGTAGCCCAAGTGGGTGATATTGGATGCACCATCGAATTAAAGTCACATTTAAATTTCATGGATTATCAGTGCATTTGATAGAGAATAGTGTATGAAAAAAAATTGCATGAAAAAATGCCAAAATAAACATTAAACTTACCCTAAAGTTCGCTAAAATTCTTGAGTTTGCAAAGAAATGATTTTTTGAGTTAACAGGCCAGAATTCCCTGCTAAAATTAGTGTAGAATTCAAAAAAAATTTGACGAATCACAGGCATCTAATACGTTGTTTACATTTGTGATGGCAGTTTGTGTAGCAAGGAATCATGGGATGTGTAGTCTCCTGCACAACAAAGCAAGGAGGAGCCCAGTCATTGTTCTGTGGATCTGTGCCTGTGCTGATGATTAGTAAAGGGTTAAAATCTGTACCCAAATGCAGTTTTCTATTGGTGGGTACACTATGCTATATAAGCAGCTCTGGGGGTGTGGAAAACAAGTTTTAAATAAAATAAGTTTGTACGTGTACTTTTAAGTGTCTGTGCTTGGGCTGCAGTTCATCTAGAGATGAAAAAAGATCAACTTTCAAGTCACAATGCAATGAAAAGTTGTCTATACTAACCTTTATGTCTTGAAATTTATGAAAACCTGGCCATTACAGGGGTCATTTATCACACTGGTTTGCAAACATGAACAAACAGGATACTTTACAGGATCCTCTCGTTAGTAGTAACCTACATAATAATAACAGAGGAGGCGATTAGGGCTAATTGCATGTTCAAGAGCAGATTATTGAGCATCTTTCTCTGTGTGACACTCATTGTCTTTGACACATAAGAAGGTATTTTAAGTCACATATTTTCTATTATGCATCCAACTCCACCTAATGACTCACATTGTTTGTCTGGAAACAACTGTGATGCAACAATTGTTTCCATTTCCTTTTAATCTTCATTTTAAAACCACTTTATGTCTTGAACTTACACACATTTCTTCAACTAACAAGATGTGAACTAAATACTCACAGGCCTTCACCTGGTGCTTACACTGGCCCTTTAAGTAATATGAAGTTTGGAAACTTTGGGCCCTATTCAATTCCAACAGTTACAGATCAATTTAATTGAATAAGCCTGCAGCTACATGGCCGAAAGCCATATCAGTAAACCATGTAACCGTACGTAGCATTTCAGAGCGTGATTGAGCAAGGCCATAATTACCGATTTAGAAACAGCCATTAGTAAATGAGACCGTCATCATGACGTCATTAAAACATGGCGTTTAAACGTCAATCAATTAGTGTTCTGATGCCCGATATGCGATCAGTCTCGCAATCCAGAAATTTTAAAAATCAATACAAATGAATGAAGAAACTCTTACAGTCCATGTAGGTGGCCTGATGTGTATTAACTCCTTGATTCCCGAGGTTGATATAACACGGAAATTAAACGTAAAAAACATAATTTTTCATTGCAGATTTGCGCGCTTGAGACTGTTGTGCAATTAATTTTAATGTCTTTCATCGCTTTCCCCATATTTTAAAATCCAGAATTGTGTTTTTATTTGCTTTTATAGTGTTACGAGCAGGTGTTTAACCCCTTGCGAGTCTTCTCAAGTACTCGTAGAATTTTTTGCTACATTTGCCGTTTACAGGTTTGAAGGCAATTGCAGACTTATGTAATTGTTGCAATTAAATCGCGATTTTAACATTTGCGGGCTTGAAAGATCAAAGGCTTAGATGGGTCGTAGTTACGATTCTGACAACCGCAGAGATTTTCAGCCTGTAGCTTGCAAATAGATTGCGGGTAGCTAGTGGAGGCCAATGCGGGCTACTTTACGGGCTTCAGTAATTGTTATTTTGACAATTTAATAGGGCCCATTGTTTTTATTCCCTCAGCATAAGCAGGTTTTGGACATTTTAAGAAAAATAATAATAATTGGGTGCGGAAGGTGCAGATAAATGTAAAAATCAAAGCGATCTGCCTTTGTGCATAGAACCCGAGCAATAAAACATACATTTATTGCTCAATCTACACACTTCCGCAATAACCGGGTCCTTTGCTGTGTCACGTTAACTATAAATTCCAAATATTATTTTTAACCTTGTTTGTGTTCCTTTTCTCGGATATATAGATGGCAGCTTTTACTGGCTATAACAGGTATAATTTATCAAATGAGCGATCGGATCTCACCTACACCAAAGATAAATGTTCAGTATCTCTGGTTTATTTTATTCCATTTAAAAGAATTCAACTTCTAAAAAGCCAGGAATGTCTCCTCTGTTCCAACTACTTATTTGAGAGAGGGCAGACACAGACACTTTAATTAGGCTGTTCTAGCTATGTATCTTGGGGGACGGCAGGCAATGAACTAGAAATTTGCAGAGAGCTGAATTTGAGACTAAAGGGGGGGGAAAAAAGAAGATACTCTTGATTGTAGGATCGCTCATTTAGACTGGCGTCAGGATGGCTGCAGGTGAGTGGGAGGGCCATGATGGCAGAGAGGTGAAGTGTAGGGAGAAATCATTTATCTTATATTGGTTTCTGCACACTGTGGCTGGAGATTGAATGACGGCTTTCTGCTTTGTGTCTGCAGGGGGACCTGAACATCATTGTTTTCCGATCATATTTCCCTCCACCTCCCTCTTTGAAACACGCCTCACTTAACATTCTTTGCAGACGGAGAAATCTAAACAAGTTTATCGAGGTGGTGAGGCGGGAGCAGGGCTGAAGGGGGGGTAGAGACTTAATCAGCCATTTTTTTCTTTCGGTGTCAAGAGGTCAACTGAGAACACAATTGGTCCATTTGGTTGGATGTGAGGGAGCCCCCGGCCTCCCGTCGCTGGTAATTGAGTCTGTCCCTTTTGGTCAAGGTTTCTGATGCTGGTATCCAATGTCCGATATTAAGAAGAAATTCTTAATGTCATATTACACTGAAACCAGTGATGGGAATGGTGTCCCCATCACCCAAGGCACCAAACAGATAAGGTCTCCGTCTGGTTATATTTAACCAGTTGGTGCCCAGGCAACGTAGGTGTCCGGCCACTGGAAACCAACTACAATGGTGGAAAAATCAACATGAAGTCATAATAGGCATTGCCGAAACAAATGCCCAAATTATTACAGATTGGTATTGTGTTAGCTATGGGAAACCAAGAAACAGACTATGTATAATAAGTGCTATAAACAGATTGGTGTCTTAGCTATGGAAAACCAAGAAACAAACTACGTATAATAAGTGCTATAAGCAGCCTGGTGTCTTAGCTATGGAAAACCAAGAAACAGACTACGTATAATAAGTGCTATAAGCATACTGGTGTCTTAGCTATGGAAAACCAAGAGACAGACCACGTATAATAAGTGCTATAAGCATACTGGTGTCTTAGCTATGGAAAACCAAGAAACAGACTATGTATAATAAGTGCTATAAACAGATTGGTTTTTTTAGCTATGGAAAACCAAGAAACAGACTATCACATATATAGTTGTGAGCGTACGAGTTGTTGCTAACGCTGCGGGCTCGCTACGGGAGTCGCGGCCCTCGCAAAGCGAGGACACTGGGCGAGGGTCTCAGTTGCTGGCATGGAGCGCCGAAGGCGCTTAATGCCAGCAACTGCGACCCTCGCAAAGTTCACGTCGCAACCCAAAGAGCACGACACACACATTACGACACTCGCAAACAACATACGACACACGTTCACACACATTACGGCCTCGCAACACTCGGACGCAACTCGCGAACATTACAAAATTTAAAACACAATACATACACACAGCACATACATAAAAACCTTACCTACACCAAAAGGGAGCACCCAGGACCTCAAAAATGCAACTTACACCTTCATTTTACTCGAAATAAAAGAGTTTAGACACTAAAAAAAACTGTAAGCGACAGAAAAAATGGCCGCCGAACAAAACGAAAACGAGGCTACAGCACTCTAAACTCGCAAAACACCACAAGAAACTCGCAAAACGCCACAAACGACCTACGGATATTCATACCACACATTGCCCGCCATTTTACCCCAATGCGAAAGTACACAACTACGCTAACGGTTTGGTCTCGCGCACGCACACTATTACACTGCACACATTCATCACGCTTACACACCAGCTCCACACCACTAATGCTCCAGCAACATCAAAACAGATTGCCAGCTCTTCAACACAATGCTTCAAAATAGGTAAAGTATATTCATTTATTAATGTATTATATATTTCATTATTATACACCAAACGGCATTAGCTACCTTACAATTTCATTGCCGTCATTTTTTGACGGGCAATTCGCTAGTGTATAATAAGTGCGATAAACAGATTGGTGTCTTAGCTATGGAAAACCAAGAAACAGACTACGTATAATAAGTGCTATAAGCAGACTGGTGTCTTAGCTATGGGAAACCAAGAAACAGACTACGTATAATAAGTGCTATAAGCAGACTGGTGTCTTAGCTATGGGAAACCAAGAAACAGACTATGTATAAGAAGTGCTATAAACAGATTGGTGTCTTAGCTATGGAAAACCAAGAAACAGACTATGTATAATAAGTGCTATAAACAGATTGGTGTCTTAGCTATGGAAAACCAAGAAACAGGCAACGTATAATAAGTGCTATAAGCAGACTGGTGTCTTAGCTATGGAAAACCAAGAAACAGGCAACGTATAATAAGTGCTATAAGCAGATTGGTGTCTTAGCTATGGAAAACCAAGAAACAGACCACGTATAATAAGTGCTATAAGCAGACTGGTGTCTTAGCTATGGGAAACCAAGAAATAGGCAACGTATAAGTGTTATAAACGGAGTGACTAATCAGTGTTGTGAAATGTGAATCCTTAGAGCTTTACACCTTTGTCTTCAGGAAGGAGAACCTCGGTTCAATCATGGTAAAGCCAATTAAAGTGGCCGAGCAAACACCCAAGTTAATGCACATATATAAATGAATATAATCGTAATTGGTTGTTATCAAATATTTTGAGTGGACGTTTTTGACAACAGAGCTTGAAAGTTGTGTATTATAAGTGTAAGTGATCCAGGTTCTCCCTCTGTCTGTCTTTATTTAGAGCCGTTAATTAACTCTCACAGTTGGGATGATAAAGAAGAGCATGTCCAGTTTATATAGATTCGACTAATAAGACATTTACATTGTCTCTGTGACTATTATTATGTATCCAACAGGACATGCTCTTTATTATCACCCCTTAACCTGAGATAGTTAATTAACTGCCCTAGAAAACGACAGATATAGGGCAATCTTGTATACAAGTTTCAAGGTCAATTATTAGACCCATTCACTCAAATGTTTGTTTTAGAAGACCAGGTATAATTATATATATATGTGTACTCTTCTTTTTTGCAATAATTGGAACCTTTGCTTGGTCACTTTCACTAAAATCCCTTCCAGTCAATGGCATCATATTCAATCTGGGTACAATGTTTATTGTGTTAAACACATGGATCCCATGTAAATTATCACCGGGACGGATCTCAGCCCTACAGGGACATCATCTTTGATCATCTTAACTTGGAACAGCATGGAGAAGTGCTTTCTAAATAACAAAGGGTTAATCATCAGACCTATTTGAGACTCTTTTGCTGGGCACAGCCGTGTATAAGTAATATATCCAGTTACGACACATTATTAGGACAGGGAAGGGGAATGTGGCCAGTTTGATGAAAGATCAAATTCTTTTGTGTATTCACTTGTAACTGAGTAGCATGGGATGCGGAGAATAAGGAAGGGAGGGAGGAGGACAGGAGGGGGTGTGTGGGAAGATCTGAAGACCTGGAGGTCAAAAAGCTTGTTAGGGTTTATACTTAGTCAGCAAACGGCTACCGTATATAAGAAGAAAACTGTCCCTCAAAGACCAGACATGAGGATTTGTTATTAAGTCACCAGGTCAAAAGTCACAGTTTACAGATGATGAAAAAACATTTCTTTAAGGGCTCTTTGGACTTATTTAATTTTCTTTTAGCCTTTATATTTAATAAAAACCCCAATTAAAAAGAGTTAAAAGACTGGCATTGTGTTGGCTTCAAGCTCAGGTGATAATTTCCAGTTTCTATGGGTTGTTAGGTAATGGATGTTAAAGAAACTGATTAGTTAACACAGCTCACAGAGAAGCAGGAAGTTAGTGAGCGGAGATTGATTCAGCCGTTTGCCAGTCCAAGTTTCCTTCTAAGTAATTGTTTATAATTTTTTTAAAGTTAAATGTGGGTTTCCCCACACATACAGACCACAAATAGAAAAAAACTGATTTATATTGCTTTGAAGAGATTATATAAGTATTTATGCACCTATAAATGGTGCCATTGAACTTTAGGTAACATTCAATGTACGTTGACACTTTTGAGGGCTTTACAACTAAAACGGCACAATTTAAAAATGATAAAACTGTAAAAAATTGAAAAAGTGGTACATGTTCTGCTCCATAATTGCCCTATATGATGATGCAGGACAGTATCCATGTGTGTAGCCCATTATATCACCTTAAAACCCCCAAAGTACTGGATTTTTGTTTTTTATATAATAAGAGAAGGTATGGGGTATAGGCCATGTGGCTGCGGTGTGGCCTTGCAGCGTCCGCAACTTATGGTGCAATTCAATTGGCCGAGCCCACAAGCGCACATCGTAATCCATGCTATCGTATGTAGCATTTGCAAACTTGAACATGATCAATTAAGCAAGGCCGTAACTCCTGAGTTAGAAATAGCCAATGGAAACAGAGATCATCATCATAACGTCAATGAAAAATGGAGGTTGGATATCAAAGTCCTAGGGGCTTCAATTACGAGTTACTATCGGACCCATATTCCTGAAATATTGCAACACTGATAAAGCCAAAAATATTCTATTACATGCGAGTTCCAATATATGTATTAACACATTGATTGCCAGGATCGATAGCAATGTTGTGCTAACATCACTTTACCTTTTAATAAAAGTACAGTAGGGTGTGTATATGTGCATTTAAAGTGCTCTGGACATGTCATTAAGCCCTTTGCGAGTCCTCCTTGGTACCCGTGACTTGTGGTTCGACTTTAGCCATTTGCGGGCTTGACGGCTTGCTTTGCGAGGGGGAGTTGGAACAATTGAATAGCGATATGCGATTTTAGCGTTCGCAACTCCATGCGGCCGTGAAAGATCAAAGGCTTGGAGGGGCCTTAACTTGCGATGTGAACATCGCAGTGAATCGGAGGCCGGAGCCCGTAACCCGATCGAAGCTCGCAAAAAGAAGCCAATTGAATAGCAAAATAAGTTACAATCTCCGTTTCCGAAGCCCAGATCTCCCGATGCCTCAATTGAACGAGGCTCAATGTCTTTACAGCATGTTCGATGTCAAATACCCTACATAAATTAACACAATTGTTGCTTAACACATGGTGGAGCCACAGGCCACACGGAGGCCTACACCTGATTAGCAGTAGAGTGAGTAAAATCCATTCTGTAGTCAAGGGATGGCAGCAGATTTAAGGGTATTCGTGAAAGGTGGTGACTTGGTAAATCAGAGACAAAGTAGAGGGTCAAAGCAAGAAATCATCACAACGAGGGTCAAATTAAATAACCATAGTCAGAAAATCCAACAATTTAGTAATAATAGTAAACCTCCATGCAAGGTATCTCTAGACTGGCTCCATTTTATTGTAATTTTATAGGCACAACTGATGGTAGGCAAGTTATCTTCGAGCACCCTGGGCTGGCATTGCTAGTATAATACACAACGGAGATGGATGATGTACGCACAAGTACAAAGAGTGGAAGTCTGATCTATGGAGATACCTGATTGACAGTTTTATGATACCAAGAAATAATTTACTTATATCTACGTGAGATTGTAATGGAAGAGGAATTAGTTTTTATTTGCTTCTTTTAGATAACCAGAAATAAAATCTGTATCCGAGTAGATCCAAAACGGTTAGACTTGAATGATTTCTAAGCCATTATTTAACTGAACAACCGTAACAAGGATATAATGGGGATTTTATGTTTGCCCATTCCTATTTGTTCTACTGTCCTACCCAGAGTATCTAATCCTCATAAAAATGACTATCTTGCCCGTTGTCCATTGAGACACAGATCCAAATGAGTCTGTGCGACTTGTCTGGCATTAAGACACAATGGGCACATTCCGGCATAAGGAATGCTGAAACCTCTCAAGCCAAGAATAAGTGAAGTTGCAGCCTGGTTTTGGGCAAGGACTCGGAGCGGACAGCAATGTAATCAGCACATTGCAATAGACTAGAGCAGTAATATACAGGGTAACATAATCTGACAACCATTATCTACGGCTGATCCAGAGGCTACATCGCAGTCTGGGAACTTTAAAGATTTAATTAAAAGTAAACAATACAAAATGGCCCCCAAGCTTCATGGACTTTCTTTTTAAAGGACCATTGTAGTTTGTTAAATGCTTGTGAAGAATGTAACAAATAAACAACCTTAATTTAGTTGCAAAAAAAAGTAAGACTAACCCTAAAATATTTTTTAAATATATTAAAGGAAAGAAGACCAGAAAGGAAGAAATCCAAAAGAGGTTGAAAAAATTAAATGTTAATAAAGCCCTGGGTCCTGATGGAATACATCCTCACTCCACAAAGGGTCACTACCAGATGAGTGGAGAAAAGCAGAGGTTATACCTATATTTAAGAAGGGAGAAAGAGCAAACCCGGGGAATTATAGACCTGTACATCTCACTTCTGTAGTTGGAAAGCTTTTAGAAGGGTTAATAAGGGATAATATACAAGAATACATCTATTTGAACATGATTACAAGTAACAGTCAACATGGATTTATGAGGGATAAGTCATGTCAAACAAATCTAATTAGTTTCTATGAGGAGGTCAGTAGGAACCTGGATCAAGGCAACTCAGTGGATGTAGTCTTTTTGGATTTTGCAAGGGCTTTTGATACAGTGCCACATGAAAGACTATTTTGCAAACTAAGGGATACAGGAATTGCAGTAAATATCTGCTCATGGATTGAGAGCTGGCTAAAAGACAGGAAGCAGAGTAGTGGTAAATGGAACATACTCCGATTGGACTAATGTAATAAGTGGCGTTCCTCAGGGTTCAGTATCAGGTCCTCTCCTTTTTAACATATTTATTAATGACTTAGAGGTAGGATTGGAAAGTATTGTCTCCATTTTTGCTGATGACACTAAGTTGTGCAAGGTAATTAAATCAGATAATGATGTACTTTCCCTCCAGAGGGATTTACATAAAATACAGGAATGGCCATCTAAATGGCAGATGAGACTAAATATGAATAAATGTAAGGTTATGCATTTGGGAAGGAAAAATAGCCATGCAATGAATAATCTTAACGGAGCAAATATAGGGATATCAGATATTGAAAGGGATTTAGGAGTACTTGTGGACAACCACCTAGGTAACAGTGCTCAAAGCCAAGCAGCAGCTGCAAAGGCAAATAAAATATTAGCATGTATTAGGAAGGGTATAGAAGCCAGGGAAGCAAATATAATTCTGCCACTATACAAATCTCTAGTACGCCCTCATTTGGAATATGGAGTACAATTTTGGGCACCACTTCATAAAAAGGACATTTTAGAGCTGGAAAAGATACAGAGAAGGGAAACAAAACTAATAAAGGGAATGGAGGGGCTAAGTTATGAAGAAAGACTAACCAAACTAAGCTTATTCTCTCTAGAAAAAAGGTGTCTAAGAGGGGATTTGATTACGGTACCTTATAGAAATACATCCAGGGTCAGTATAAAGATTTGTCATGTGAGCTTTTTGTGCCAAGAGATTTCCAACTGACACAAGGACATCCTTTGAGGTTAGAAGTAAAAAGATTCCACCTTAAAGAAAGAAAAGGGTTCTTCACAGTAAGGGTGGTTAATCTGTGGAAATCTCAACCAAAGAAGGTGGTGATAGCGGATTTGATAGATAACTTTAAAAGTGGACATGATTTATTTCTAATCAAAAAGGGCATTCAGGGTTATCCTGCATAAATCGAGAGAGAGTATTGATCCAGGGAGGAATCCGATCTCCAGTATCTGGGGTCAGGAAGGATTTTTTTTTCCTTTGAGATGATTGGCTAAGTTTCACTTTTTCTGTTTGCCTTCCTCTGGATTCAATGAATTAACAACTAATCTACATATTGCAGATCAGAGAAGATCTTAAAAAGGTGGAACTTGATGGACTGAAAGTATTTTTTCAACCTCAATTACTATGTAACTATTAGCACATATGCAAGAGAGGAACATAAAAAACATGTTTATAGAAAAGATTATATAATATACATTACAATGAATGGCCAGTTGTTATTGCTCTTTAAAATTAAGACATCCTTCCTGAACAAACTGCCATCATTGATTGTTACATTGTACTAAAATGTAGAGCTGCCTATGATTGGCTAAATCAAATTATGAATTTTATGCTAATTGTAGCAGGAATTTCCAAGGGTATTATTAACGAACAAAAGCTGCAGCTTGCAAAATTTAAGATATTTTGCAAACATCAGGGTGAGTATGTTAATGTTTATTCTGGTATTTTTTCATGCAAAAAAAGGTTTGCATATACTACTGATTCTCCTCTATCAGATGCATTCATAATCCAGGAAACTTAGATATGCCTTTAATGTTGTTTTTAAATTATCCTGGTGGAGCAAAAAGTTTCTGTCATAAGTTTTTCTGTCTACATGTAATGCACTTATTCTTTAAGGATCATTGTGGTCCTATATTTGCAATTTCCTTTTTTGAAGAGCTACACTTGATAATAATTAACACTAACACATTTTTAAAAAAGGCAGCTTCTAATTGATTGCTTTGATGTGCTGCTGTGGAATTTGTCATTTTAGGTGCTACTGACTTAAAAAATCCAGAGGTGGGTGGAGGCTTAGAATAAACAGAAGAAGCTTCTATCTGCACAATGGAAATGTGGCAGTTACAACTGACAATGGTTTCATTAGCACTACTGCAAAAATGAAGGACAAGCCCGGTTGAGACATAAGCTGCAAGGAGCAGCAGAAAAGGGAAGACTGCAGTAAAGAAACATTTTGAATACATTTTGCCCGATATAAAGGTTATATTACTCAGAACACATAGAGTTGGCTATACTGGTTCCTTAAAGAAAAGAAAAACATTACATTTTTTATGTATTAAAGATCTGTGTGTGTTTTGTTGCATTTGTGCTGACATTTGTTACAGCGCATGTTCAGCGCAGCAGAAACAAACCACAATCATATATTTTCGAATACTGGAAAACAACAGTCTCCAAATGTTACTGTCAGAGGGCGGTTTAATTACCTTGGCACCCTCGCTGCCTCTAATCACCTGTCATTAGTAACAAGGCGGGCATCTGTTTGTGCGTCTGTCAGGAACGCTTCCTTGTCTGAAGCCAAATGAGAGAGAGAGAAGCTTCCTTGTGATGGAGAGGGGGACAAGCCCAGATGGAAGAGAGGTCGCTGCGGGTGTGAAATAAGCAAGTTGTAATGGGGACAGGGGTCCGACGCACCTGCCCTCGCTAACATTTTTGGACACAGATTCCCATTTGTGACAGAGACAAATATGTCATTTATACCAAGCAACACACAATCATAGATTGATTGGCAGATGTGCCCATCTATTATATTCATTCTTCTATCTACCTAAAATCTAGGGTTAAAAGTTGCTCGACCTTTAATAATATTCCTATTTAGTCATTTATAAAAGCATTATTCAGTGTTACTTTCAAACAACATAGTTACATAGTAATTAAGGTTGAAAAAATACTTTTTTCAACATTTCTAGTTCTACTCTGATCTGCAATATGCGGATTAGTTGTTGATTGTAACACTCCAGGTGAGCTGTGTCTCCACCCCTTATGAGGTCATCATTTTGTGGGAACAAATCTGACAGGGAGGTGGAGCTAAATGGTCAGACATGTCTGATGGTTGAACATAAGTTTAAGAATGAATATTGCTTTTCTAAATTAATTAACAGGAATATTATTTTTCGATAATTAATCAATATCAAATGTGGGTTCCCCCACTGTTATTTTCCATATCACTTCTATATATATATATATATATATATATATATATATAAGCTAAATCATAGTTACATAGTAATTGAGATTGAAAAAAGACTATTAGTCCATCAGGTTCAACCTTTTTAGATCTCCTCTGATCTGCAATATGCACATTAATTGTTAATTGATCCAGAGGAAGGATAACAGAGAAAAAAAAGACAAGTGAAACTTTGCCAATTGACTCAAAAGAGGGGGAAAAATTCTTACTGACCCCAGATACTGGCGATCAGATTCCTCCCTGGATCAATACTCTCTCTAATTATCCAGGATAACCCCGAATGCCCTTTTTATTTAAAAATATATCCAACCACTTTTTAAAGTTATCTATCTAATGTGCCACCACCTCCCTTGGTAAAGAATGCCACAAATTAACCACCCTTCCTGTGAAGAACCATTTTCTTTCTCTAAGATGGAATCTTTTTACTTCTGCAAACATCAGGATCTACTCTGATGTCACAATACATAATATAGCACTGAAAACAAAGACCTTGCTCCCTCCCTCCTTCTTCAGCTTTAAGAAACTATATAATAATACTGATAGCCCTTCCCAATACATATCCCTCTCTTTAAGCTATGTGCTCATTAATATCACTTCTCCTCCACAAAGAACATACAAAGAGCTGACTAATTCCTTTTCCATTCTCACTACTCTAGTAAATAGAAGACACCAGTGTATATTAGATAAAGACTACTGGTGCAAAAAAAAATGCATTTATATGCTTTTTGTGATTTTATCAATCATACTTTGAGAAAGATCATCAGGACAGGCGAAACGCATTCGTATATTATTATTTTTTATATATATTATTGATGTTTATTAACCATTATTTTTATATGTTCTAATTGACAGTATTATAACACTGTATATTATGATACTTGGTCACATTTTTAATTGTATGCCTAAATAAACGATTTTACAGCAATAGTACGCTTTTGAGTGTTGATGTGCACATTTATAAGTCTGGTATTAAGACCCAATTCTACAAAGAATCCTTGAATACTAAGGGGTTCATAAAAGATTTGCGATCCACCCTGTGGAAAATATGGAATGGTGACTTTATATCAACTACCTCACATAACATCTTCGAGACGGGAAGATCCAGTTTCCAGTTAATTGGAACCAATACCCTCCAGACTTCCTGTCAAGCGATTCCAACACCTCATTCCATGAGGTTATCAAATGCGAGTGTGCACTTTATATTACCACTATTGTACACTTGTAATATCCCGGTTTATCTGCACTATAGTTGCGCCTCTTCCCCTCCCTTTTTGTCTTCTACTTTTTTGTACATGTACCTTGTGAACGGTACTACTTGGAGGAGGCGGCAATCCGTAGTATCCAGTTAATAGCGTTTTTTTCTTTTATCCAGAAGAACGACATTATAGACCGTATTCCTGTTTGGTACATACAACGAGCATCCTACTCAAGGTTGGACATATTGTGACTTATCTATCTCCTGATCAGCCATTTTCGGCCCACAATCTCCCTTATATACGCTGAAGCATTGAACTTTTTTGGGGACTGGTTATACTCTCGAGAGCTCCGGTTCCTAGGCCTATCAGTATTTGTAAGCCTAGATTGTTCTTTTACTGCATTCAAAAATATTTATAAAAAATTTGAAAAATGTATAAAAGTTATGTTTATTTTTATTTAGGCTTAGAAAAAGTGACATGAAGTATTCACTGGGCTTCATTAGGAATATAATATACCAATGTTCGTTAAAAAGTGTTTAAAAGCTCGGTTATTTCTGACTAATATCATTCAATTTGTATCTTTCTCCTACAAATCTCCCCCCCCCATTGTGTTTTGTATCAGTTTGGGTCTGTTTAGCTCATGAATCTACAGACTGTGATGTGCAGTGTTTCAAATTAGCCTGTCAGTGACCTCTCTCAAGCAGCAGAATATTGTCACTGATTGATTACTAGGAGACCCCTGTACTTAGAAGAACACTGTCTTCATGCGCTACAGAGGGCACAAACCTGTAAGGAACTACAAAAAAAAGAGCTTTTAAGCACTATATATATATATATATATATATATATATATATATATAGAGGCTTTAACCAAAGATCTACTGTGTGACGATGTTTTGAGTTGTTGAGTCGTGTCCGACTCTCTGTGACCACATGGACCACAACACACTATGCTGATCTACTTGGTATTCATGGCAAAGATACTGGAGTAGGTTCCAGTTAACCACAGCATACAGCTCCTGGTATTCCTAGGTGGTCTCCATTTCAAGTACTGACCAGTGTGACCTCTTGGTTCACTGACTGGGATCAAACCCAGGTCACAGAGGTGAAAGCACCAAATCCTAACCACCAGGGAACCCAGTGTGGCCCTTTAAATTCAATGGATTCACCAAGCCGCACTCCACCTCTCCAATAGTCACAGTGAATATTTGGTTCTCACGGCTGAACTTTATTCATAAATCCAGTAGAAGATTTAAACTCCTGTCCTTCACCTAGACAAACAAGCCGCTGCCTGCCATCATATATTATCTTGCGCTGGATCCCGGCAGCCGTGAAGATGCTGTGATATACTGGGGGCTGACACCGAGCCGCGCTCCTGATAAGATGTATTTGCCGCTGATAAAGACAGATCGCTCCGGCATTCAGTCTCAATGTGGATACAGCAAATACATCAGGGCTGAGAGACAAAGGTTTCCATCTGCATCATTTGCCTGGCTATTATAGGAGGACAGTCTCATGATGTATGGTAGGGAAATGCAGCCCAGCTGTTAAGCTTGAGAGCGGATCAGAAAGCGCTCACCTGTTCTGCCTCTTTCTTTAAAGGTATATGGAAGTTTCCTGGATTATGAATGCATCTGATAGAGGAGAATCAGTAGTGTATGCAAACATGTTTTTCATGAAAAATTACAAAATAAAAATAATAAACTTACACTAACGTTTGCAAATGTCTTCAGTTTTTTTTACTTTGAGAAGGAATGCCCCTGAAAATCCAAGCTAAATTAGCATACTGTATAATTTGTTGTGGCCAATCAGAGGCAGTTACAACAATGTAGAAAAAATATGGGGATTCAGTCTACAGCAAAGCATCTTGGGATTTGTTGTCTTTTGTTCCCACCACACACCTCTTTCCCCTCTGCTGCTCTGGGTCTCTGAACTGCGCTGCTGACGGTTAGTATAGGGCTAAAAAAAAACACATACTTGAATGCAGTGTTTCTATTGGTTAGTATCAGATGCCTATGTAGGCATTTCTGGGGGTGTGGAAACCATTTTTTTATTAAATTGTATGTGTATAGAGTGACTCAATGTAATGTGTGTTTCTGATATAAGTAGTATGTGTTATATTAGAAAAATTTAAAAAAGGGAAAATTACATATATATTTAAATACATTTAAGGACAACTGTGGTCATATATTTAAAGTACACTATTGTGGAGAACTACACCTGGAAATTAGCAACATGTTTTAAAATGAAAAATAAAACTATACAGCCTCTAATATACCAGTCTTTAATGTGCAATTATGCAGCTGCGGAATCTACCATTTGGGTTTATGATGATTAGCTTCCTGAGAAAACCATGTACGTTCCAGTGTGCACAGTGGGAATTTGGCCTCTACAAGTACCAGAGCTTTCATTCCCATTCCCAGGAACGCAAGACAGAATAGGCTGACTAACGAATACGGATGCCGGTACTAATGATTCATTTTTTATAAAGATTAAAAAATGTGTTTTTTTTAACATTTGCAGGGACTATTTGGAAGTTTTCAATGAGCAAAAACAGTTTTTAAGCAATTGTTAATAAAATTATATTCAAAAAGGTTTTTTTTTAACCTCAATTACTATGGCACCTATTTAATTGTCCAAATCGCAATTACTTGAGCTTGTAATGCAGCCCGTAAATGTTACTGATATTCAATTGGCTACTTTTAGCTACTTGCATTGCAATTGCGAGTTAAAGGCTCACAATCCCTGCGGTTGTCAAAAACATAACTCCAGCCTATCTCCTCCTCCTTTGGTGTTTCAAGCCCGTAAATGTTACCAGTGCTAAATACACAAAATCCATATTCAATTACAACAATTCAACAATTGCCTTCAAACCCCTAAATGGCAAATGTATCAAAAACAATTATATGAGTACTAGATAGGACTCACAAGTGGTTTAAACACCTGTTCGTAACACTGCAAAAGCAAATAAACACACACTACTGTACTTAAAAATACTGGGAAAGCAATGAAAGATATTAGAATTAATTGCATAACAGTCTCAAGCTCGCAAATCTACAATAAAAAAAGAAAATGTTTTATTTCTGTGTTATATTGAAACCTGCATGGACTAGAACAGTTGCTTTTTTTATTTTTTATTGATTTTCACATGTCTGGATTATGAGTCAGATCGCAAATTGTACCTCTAAACACTAATTGATTGTAGTCTAAACTCCATGTTTTACGGACGTCATGATGACGGTCTCATTTACTATTGGGTCTGTCTGAAATGTAACTTACGGGCTTGCCTAATTGATCCTTATTATCAATTATTAACCTGCAGCCAAAATGTTGGGTAACATGTAATTACAGGCTTACAATTAAATAGGAGCCAATGTAAACGTGCAAACACTTAGTTTTTTTTTTTTTTTTACTATAAATGTTACTATTAAAAACAGGGAACGCTCCATGTCCCTTTACGGTTAGTACTCCTTTCCTTATGTAAAACTATTAAAAAAGGCATATGTAGCTTGTCCAAAAATGTTGATAAAAAGTAAATTATTGCAGAATAAAGTGAGAGCTGTTTATGAGAGACTTTATTTAAAAGTATATAATTGTATATAACAATACTCTTTCACTAGAATAATAGCAACTAAATAACAGATATATTATTATTATTAAGCTTTGAGTTGTAAAATATAAATCTGTTTTAACCTTTTGAATACAATGTATGTGTTAAGTATTTTAGGATAATATTGACAGCTCATTAGATTGCCAGCGGATGTCAATAAATAATTTAATTATGAAGATCCTGTATGGTCACTATATTAACATAAGGACATGATTTCATGTTTTCCCACATGGAGAAATCTGAAGAATTTTGGGTGGATACCAATGAGATTGAAAAACCTAAAAATGGATGTATAATTTACCTTGAGGAATACTTGTCCGGGCCATCAAAACGTGTTGATGTTTGCTTCTTCTTGCACATCGTATAGCTTATATACATAGAGAGTAAAGAAATCCTATAAGTAAACTATTTTTAATCAGAAATCAAGCAACCAGAACTCCCAAGAAACCAGAAAAAAATGTAATAATGTACTTTAAATAAAAAATGACATTTACAGGGCTCAACAAAGGCATGGAGCCAGGTTTTCATGCCACAAAATGCGTACAGGCACAGAGGGTTCAGCACCGCACCCTCCAGCCCAATGTACCTGTGTGTAAGTGAGGAGTGAAAGCTGCTACTGCTAGAACAGCTCTCACTGACAAATATACTTGGCAGAGGATCCTATGTGCATATGTATCACATACTGTATATATATATATATATATATATATATATATATATATATATATAAAGAAGTGCAACATGCACATTTGCAAAGTACTTTGGGCAAGCATTATGAATGTTAGATTTTAAACTCACAGACAGGGCCCTTCATTCTTTTGCAATGTACTAATATTTTTTTTGACTTGTACTTAGCTCTTATATAGCACTACGGAATGTGTATACCAATACCAATAAAGGATAATAATAATAAGACTGCTTTGCTTCTGCCCGTCACAAGTTACCAGACAGCTTGAAAATAGCTCACCTGTTTGGTTTGTCTAGTATACCAAAACAAGGAATTAGAGGGACCACTTTTCTGATGGGGGCTCCTCCTACTAATATAAACCTGGCCCATCAATGTCTTGCACTCTCCATGTCCACACAACTGACAGGAGCAGCTGCACCTGCTAAGCGAGATGGATTTACTTTTTCTAAGCAGCTCCCCAAGTTACCTTTTACCTTCAGAAGATAATTTATGAGCTGCCCCGTTGCCTTGGAGAGACAATATGCTTGGCCATAAAATGAACTGTAACCGGCTTGTAGGGTTCTAATTAACACCGGGAGGGAGGCAAGGGCATGTGGAGTAATGGATGTTGAAAGCTGGTAAATGAAGGGGGAATGGCAGCGTTGTTAGTGCGGCATTAGAAAAGACATGGCTGAAAGGTAATTACAAATCTGGGACCTGTCTGGAGGGTTAGCGTTCAAAACTAGCTGTCCAAACATCTCTCTGTAACAATGATCTGGGCTTTACTGGCTTCAAACTGCCACCGTAACAGCAGATTTATTCTTAATTCCCAGTCTGTGTCCCAGCTCCCAAACTTAATACAGCATTGCAGTTTAGGAAAACTGTACATGTTTGTGAAGTTTGTACATAATATTAGCAGATGGGTGAAAACATGAACACAAAGGCATTTTCAGAAAGAAAAATCTTAATTTACACTGCTAGTGTATTTAAGCTGGCATGACAGTCATATTTCCCTTTCAAGGAACAAGGAGCAGTTACAGAACAGGACAAGTATAATTGTAAGATTGTAAGAGGCTATGGGAGGGATAGGAAAGTCACAAGAACAGAGATGTCCTTAACCATCCTAGTTTAATCAATGACTTCAGCAGCAGCGTGTACTGCCTGTGCAATTGTTGCTTACAATGGGTTAGGTGATAAAATCAGCTACAAATTTTAAAATAAGGTTTGTTAATAAATGTATTTAAAATACAAAACAATATTAATCACATTTAATAACTTTGAAATATACAGTTCGGGCACCGATTATCCGGCATTGTCCTTTTTAGCTTTTTTTTTTTTTTTTTTAGAAAGCAATGAAACTGAACAACTTGTGCTAATTAAAGTATGTCCAGATTAAAAGAGTTGCCGGATGATCCGATTCCGAAAAATCAGTGCCTAATCTGTATACTTTTAGGACTTTTTAACTGTGTAATCCTGGAGAAGGAACTGTCAACCGACTTCAGTGTCTCTGCCATGAATACCAAGTGGACCAGCATGGTGTGTTACAGTCTACGTGGTCACGGAGAGTTGGACACGAGTGAACAATGCGAACACAAACCCTGTAATCATGTTACATTCATTAGAATAAAAGTCACCATTCGCAAATGCAAAGAGTATGCAGTTATATTAAAAGTACATTCATGCTATAAAAGGTAGAAGGTCAAGAATAACAGAGCAAATAGAAGAAAATGGAAAAAAAAATGCATAATAAGGCTTCCCTAATGTTAGCATTTGGGTTACCTGGTGGTGCAGTGGATAGGATGCAGGTGCTTTCACCACAGTATCCTGGGTTCGAGTCAAGCCAGGGAACCAAGAAATCACACTGGTCAGTACTAGGATGGGAGATCACCTGGGAATACCAGGAGCTATATGTTGTGGCCCACTGGCAACCCATCCCAGCATCTCTGCCATGAAAACCAAGTGGATCAATATGGTGTGTAGTCCATAAGGTCACAGAAAGTTGGACACGACTGAAAAACGACTAAAAAGTGATCATTCATCCTGCCTCTGAGGACTGTTTGGGTGCAGGTTAATCCATCAGCGGCTTCTTTGTTCTTGCCTTACTTACCTATAAGGATGCAGGGATATCTTGAAAATGTGACCTGGACCAGCTCCCAATGATAACATTGGACCAGGCTGGTCTTTCTAGACATATTAACCCCAGAGGAATAAAATGTGAACGTTTTTACTGCAGTGAAGGGGATACATAAGAATTTAGAGGAAAATGGTTATTTATGGTGTAGCCAGCACCCAATAGCCAACAGGGTTTCGTCATATAGATTGAATATAACATATAGTGCAGTTACAACAGTGTAATTAGACACTTTGATAGGTTTAAATGCTAATTAATAATTATTATAAAAACCTGTAAATAGCATCAAATGGAAATGTTTCTACATCTTCTCCACTTGATTTTAATTGGTCTGCATCATGGTGCAGAGAGATAGCTTTTACCTGCTAATTAGAAACCATATGAAAATCTACAATCTGATACATATTAACATATTAGTAAAATAATGTCATTAATAGTTGGTCCATCTGTAATAGGTTATACAATGACATACTAGAACGTGCTTCACTTCAGAAGCTTCTCAGATGACATATTCATCATTAATCCATCCGAGGGACCGACCGTTACTGAATTAGAATTTTCGTGATGAATATTGGACTTTTATGGACAATTATCAGAGCATTTTTTTGATGAAAAAAGAGAAGCCTATTGTATTTGATGAATATAGGGTCTTCTGTGCAAAGCAAAGGCACTGCAGTCCTTAGGTAATCATTTAGTCCATCCAGTTTATAGTTGGTTGCTCTTAGTTCCAGCCGTGGTTCCAAAGGAGGTGACGTTGCAGTATGATGCCAATGGACACTCCAGAAGAAGAAGAAGCTCCTAGTGAAACGCGTTATTAGCATTCACTGTTGTAATGTCTTAACATCACTCTGCCACAAGACTTTGTCTGGAAACACAGCTGCAGCTACCAACTGGTCAGATAAAAGGATAACCCAAAGATGGTGGTATCTTTGCTTTGCATAAAAGATTATTTTTAATGTCAAAACTCATCCAAGCAACATTATTCATATTTGAAGACCAAAAAGGCTGCAGTTAACGTCACTCAATGTTCGCTTTTTAATGACAGTATCTCACAAAAGTAAGTGCACCGCTCACATTTTTGTAAATATTTTATTAAAACTTGTTATGTGACAACACTGAAGACATGCCCCTCTGCTACAATGTAAAGTAGTAAGTGTACGGCCTGTATAACAGTGTAAATGCGCTGTCCCCTCAAAATAACTCAACACACAGCCATTAATGTCTAAACTGTTGGCAACAAAAGTGAGTACACCCCTAAGTGGAAATGTCCAAATTGGGCCCAATTAGCCATTTTCCCTCCACGGTGTCATGTGACTCAGTGTTACAAGGTCGCAGGTGTGGATGGGGAGCAGGTGTGTTACATCTGGTGTTATCGCTCTCACACTCTCTCATACTGGTCACTGGAAGTTAAATATGGCACCTCATGGCAAAGAACTCTCTGAGATCTGAATAAAATAATTGTTGCTCTACATAAAGATGGCATAGGCTAGAAGAAGATTGCCAAGACCCAGAAACTGAGCTGCGGCATGGTGAGCAAGACCTCACAGCGGTTTCACAGGAAGGTTCCACTCAGAACAGGCCTTGCCATGGTCGACCAAAGAAGGTAAGTGAATATGCTCAGCGGCATATCCAGAGGTTGTCTTTGGGAAATAGACGTATGAGTGCTGCCGGCATTGCTGCAGAGGTTGAAGGGGTGGGGGGTCAGGATGTCAGTGCTCAGACCATACGCCGCACACTGCATCTAATTGGTCTGCATTCGTCCTAGAAGGAAGCCTCTTCTAAAGATGATGCACAAGAAAGCCTGCAAACAGTTTGCTGATGACAAGCAGACTAAGGACATGGATTGGTGGAACAATGTCCTTGTGGTCCGATGAGACCAAGATAAACGTATTCATGGTACCCTCAATGAACTGTAGCTCCCCAGTGCCGGCAGCACTAATGCAGGCCCAGACCATGACACTCCCACCATCAAAAGTACACATCTATACTGAGGGAAGGTAGCTGATATAATCCCTAAATGAAAGATAAACAAATAAGGCACAAGGAGATTGACGATGAGGAGGGAGGTTGAGGAGGGAGGTTGAGGATGAGGAGGGAGGTTGAGGAGGGAGGTTGAGGAGGGAGGTTGAGGAGGGAGGTTGAGGAGGGTGATAAGGGTAGGGAGAAGAGACACAGGGAAGGGAGAGGGGGGAAGAGACACAGGGAAGGGAGAGGGGAGAAGAGACACAGGGAAGGGAGAGGGGAGAAGAGACACAGGAGAGATAGGGGGGACACAGAGGGCACAAGAGGGCCACAGGGGCCAGCACATTTCCCACCCTCGGCTTATACTCGAGTCACTCATTTTACCCAGTATTTTGTGGTAAAATAGGTGCCTCGGCTTATACTAGGGTCAGCTTATAATCGAGTATATACGGTACATTGTTATACAGGCCGTACACTTACTACTTCACGGTGTAGCAGAGGGGCATGTCTTCAGTGTTGTCACATGAAAAGATATAATAAAATATTTAGAAACATGTGAGGGGTGTACTTACTTTTGTCAGATACTGTATATTACCACCTATAATAGGATGCAATGGCCCTAGATGCAACGAGATTACGACCTACTGGAATAAAGAGAGCCATAAACAGATGTATACAGAGTCATGATTGTAGACAATATGTGCTAACAACATACTGTCAATGTCTATTCAGGGTCTGCCCTGCTCAGGTGAAAGATCTCAGGAGCCAGCAGAGGTCACATGAAGTGCGTGGTCACCTGGAACTGACCAGATAAACAGGTCAGAGGTCACACGTTCCAAAAGCATTTATAATCATGTCACAATCCAGTTTGAAGAATAACATTTTAAGATCTATTTAAACCTGGATACTGAGAACTTATTTTCTCTATATAGTTTAAAGACTTTTGAATTTGATAACGGTTATAATGGTTAAAACCGTTTAGGGAAAAATAAATAGATAAATAAAATAAAATCTTACTTTTATTTGCAATTTTATTTTCTGAGATGAGTCTTGATGCTATATTCTCAGAGGGCGAGTGTCCTTATAATCGAATATGATTTCAACCACGTATAAAGAAAATAGTTTTAACTGCCAAATTCCGCATTGTTCAAATAAAAAAAAGCTCTGAATTCAAAATCTTTGAACAATTTCGGAAGTTGAAGAGCAACAACCAAAATTCAGCATAATTGAATACAAAAACGTAATGAATTAGACTAAATATTTTCTTTACATTCTAAAACAATTTTGCTTTTTTTCTCAAGTGTAATTCTTTAACAGAATACATGTTAAATATAAGAACTACAGCGGCCCTTTAACTATTAAAGGCTGATCAACAAAAAAAAAAAGAAATAAAAAGTTTCTAGCTTTTTAGCACCTATAAATAATTCCTTTCTCCTCACTACAACATTTTTCTCTTCAGTGACATAAGATCTCTGCAATTCCCATTTCATTTTGCTAAAGTTTTCTCACAGTTTGTAGAAAAAATATCACAATAATGAGCTCCAGTGGTCTCCCCAGCCTGATTTAGGAGAGCGCTCTACCCACCTAATCTTGGTAAACAAATATCAAATCCCCTCTTAAACGCCTTTTCTCAAGAGTAAATAAGTTTAATTTGGTTAGTCTTTCTTCATAACTTAGCCCCTCCATTCCCCTTATTAGTTTTGTAGCCCTTCTCTGTACTTTTTCCAGCTTCAAAATGTCGTTTTTATGAAGTGGTGCCCAAAATTGTACTCCATATTCCAAATGAGGGCGTACTAGAGATTTGTATAGTGGTAGAATTATATTTGCTTCCCTGACTTCTATACCCTTCTTAATACATGCTAACATTTTACTTGCCTTTGGAGATGCTGCTTGGCATTGAGAACTGTTATGTAGGTGGTTGTCCACTAGTACGCCCAAATCCCTTTCTATCTCTGATACCACTAGATTTACGCCATTAAGTTTATAAATTGCAGGGCTATTTTTCCTTCCCAGATGCATAACTTTACATTTATTCGTATTAAATCTGATCTGCCATTTAGATGCTCATTCCTCTAATTATGCAAATCCCTTTGGAGGGAAAGTACATAATTTTCTGATTTAATTACCTTGCACAACTTCGTGTCATCAGCAAAAATGGAAACAATACTTTCCAATCCTACTTCTAAGTCATTAATAAATATGTTAAAAAGAGAGGACCTAGTAATGAACCCTGAAGAACCCCACTTACCACATTAGTCCAATCGGAGTATGTTCCATTTACAACAACCCTTTGCTTCCAGTCTTTTATCCAGCTCTCAATCCATGAGCAGATATTTACTGCAATTCCTGTATCCCTTAGTTTGCACAATAGTCTTCCATGTGGCACTGTATCAAAAGCTTTTGCAAAATCCAAAAATACTAGATCCACGGAGTTGCTTTGATTCAAGTTCTTACTAACTCCTCATAGAAACTAATTTGATTTGTTTGACATGACCTATCCCTCATAAATCTGTATTGACTCCTACTTATTATCTTGTTCACATGGATATATTCCTATATAGTATCCATTAATAACCTTTCTAAAAGCTTCCCCAAGACAGAAGTGACGCTCACAGGTCTATATTAGAGTGAAACCTCCGTCTGAGTATTTTTCTGGCGCTGCACTCTAATCCAAACCTATGTTCTGATGGCTCCCTGAGGCAAAAGATGTTTTAGCCTTATTTACGTTATTACCCAGAATACATGGTGGCAGCAAAAACTGTTCACTGAAAAGTCCTGCAGGAAAAATAGATCTGGCTTCTTGAGACATGTAAGTGTCATAATACTTTGTTCTTTCCTTACTGGATATGCAGTGGCATGGTATTTTAATCACCTTTCTATGTTACTCACCATAACATATTTAGTGTATTGTTTCTCACACATAAAAAAGTAAGCAAGAAACATTCACTCCAAAAAACATTACAGTTGTGTACATTATTTCAGAGCTAACAATTTCTCAAAATCAACTTTCTGAGGCGAGAGGAGAAGCTGCACAATGGGAAAGTACGAGCTAAAACTCCTAGTACTTTTATTTTATCTAATGGAGAGCTCATTAGTTTACTAGGAAATGCCACCATTGGACAGCAGAAAGAAAAGACTCAGTGAAGGGAACCCTGCAGTAAAATAAACAGCACATTGAAATTAAATATTTAACGGTTGCAATTACTTTTTGGGTATGCAAAATAATATATATAAAAAATTGGCCAATGTGGTCCATTATAGGATCACTGTAATGCATTAACAGTAGGCGCTAATTGTCTTAGTTACGCATTGATAATTAATTCAATTCATATTGAATGATTTATCATGGCAATATTGAATATTAAATTCACTTTCAAAGGAAGAATTTTATCTTCCAGTTGAGCCGACTAACTGTCACCGTGATAACGTCGTTAGGTAGGTAGGGGTTAAGCTGAGAGACCAGTCTAAAAGGCTTTAAGAACAATGTCATTAAGACATGACGTCAGAAAAAAAAAAAAAAAAAAAAACTTTCATATGCTGCCCCCACAGCTTGTAATCAGGGTCAAGTGACTTTAACACTAAAAGCCTGATTCAAATGCAAGCCCGCATCTTGCAGGCTCCCGTTCGTCTCCGATTCCGGAGCTATTCAATTAAAGTGGCCCGCAACCGCAAGTTACGAAGTTACGGCCTGAAAGCCGGCTCTGTAAACCAGGCACTTGTTCATAGCAGTTCAGGGCAGGAATCTGATCAACTGAGCAAGACTGTAAACTCCCAATTCGAAACAGCCAATAGAAAATGAGACTGCCGTCATTACCGCAGGAAAACATGGAGGTTACATGTCAATCAATTAGGTTTGGCGCTCCGATATGCGATCAGACTCGCAAACCATCAAAATACAAAATAATAAAAATGAATGCCAATACTGTTTTAGTGATTCCCGATATTACCTTGAAATGAAACATAAATATAATTTTATTTCCTGACGATTTGCGGGCTTGAGATTGTTGTGCAACTAATTCTAATGTCTGTCATTGCTTTCCCCGTCATTTACAGCGCAGTAGTGATTTTGTACTTGCATTTACAGACAAAAACATTTGAGGCCTTGGGAATTGGAGCAATTGAATAGCGATTTGCTATTTTAGTGATTGTAACTCTTGGCAACGGTTTCAAGGCCGTAACACGTAACCCGTTCGGAGCACGCAAAAATAGCCAATTACTTACGGCCTCACTTACGGGCTACAGTAACTTGCGACTGCTCAATTGAATCGGACTCTAAGTTTCCAGTCAACAGAAATAACTTTGCGCCTTAAAATTTAGCAGCTGTCTGCTGGAGAAAGTCATCTCCTCCCATTGCCCTTATTGTGGGTGGATACAATAGTGGAGTCTCAAATTCATCTTGAAAATTACTTTTTTAAATTAATATGAACTGTATTAATTATCAATGCCTAATTAAAATAACTAGATCATGTTGTTACATTATTACAGTGTACTGTGTACAGATTTGTAACCCCTTCTCAGCCACGTTGGCTCATTCAGTGCTGATGTGTCCATTTATCTCTGCGTTCTTGGTATTTCGGCCCCAGGGCCATACAAGAAGTTAACAAGTCAAACACATCCGATCTGTGTCCCTTTCCTTTAAAGAACCTCAGACAAGTCTCCTCTGTCTCCTTGCTTTGTTCTTGGCCAAACATGACCAGAGCTCCTAATCTCTCTTGTCTACTAAAAAGTCTTTAGCACTTATCACTCTTTCATCAAGTTCTTGTGTTTTCGCTACAAGGGGGATACAAAAAAACCTCTTTAAGAGGAATGTCAGGCTCGGTGAGCTTGAGGCACAACACTTAGACCCACTCCTGGAAGCTGTATACAT
>CM050176.1:17877027-17917027 GCA_027410445.1 Discoglossus pictus
GTCCTGGCAGACTCTAAATAGGGTGTGTCAATGCACTGCATCAGCTGAGTTATGGAGCTCTATGGAGAAGCAATAATAAAAAAATAGAATACAAGGAAAAAGCGTCTATAAGAAATGGGTAGGATAGTAGAGGATATTACTAAAACAGTCCCAGCAGCTCTGTCTGTATTGTTAAAAAAAATATATATATATTTTCTTTTTTTGTTTAATTATCAGTAATTATTTATGTCCCTTACTAAGCTATTATAAAGCCATGGTGGTCATTCTTTGTTGCCCCTGAGATCCTATAGTTTCTTTTTCAAGTCTTTACAAATACCTTCAAGTTTTTATATTGTATTTATTTCTTGATTTACCTTTTAGAATTATTATTTTTCAACATATGTTTTTAAGTTTAATAGATTAAAACAATCTTGACATATTCACAGGTTCCCTGGTGGTCCAGTGGTTAGGATTTGGTGCTTTCCCTGCTGCAACCTGGGTTTGATAGAAATACCAGGAGCTGTATGCTGTAGCCCACTGGAGAAGGAACTGGCAACCCACTCCGGTATCTCTGCCATGAATACCAAGTGGATGGTGTGTTGCGGTCCATGAGGTCACGGAGAGTTGGACAGGACTGAACAACGCACACACACAAAACAACATATTCACATATACTGCTCAAGGGGCCTTATTCAATTGCCCGCAGTTGCCTTTATACCGGCCGTAAGTCTGCAGGCTTGAAATTTGACACAGTTACAGAGCGATTCAATTGATCAAGCACGCAACTACCAGGCCGAAAGCCTAAACCGTAAACCATGCAATAAGTAGTATTTCAGAGCGTGATCATGATCAATTAAGCAAGGCCGTCACTACCCATTTAGAAACAGCCAATAGTAAATGAGGCCGCCATCATGACGTCAATAAAACATGAAGGTTGAACGTCATTCAATTAGCGTTTACAGGTCCCATATGCGATCGGACTCGCAATTTGGCAATGTACAAAATAATAAAAATGAACGATGATACTGTTCTAGTCCATGTGGGTGGCCTGATATGTATTAACTCATTAATTCCCAAGATTGATATGAGACGGATATAAAACATAAAAAAAAAAATAGATATATTATTTAAGATTTACGAGCGTGAGCCTGTTGTGCAATTAACTCTAATGTCTTCCATAGCTTTCCCCTTTATGTACAGTGCAGTATTGATTTTTTATTTGCATTTCCAGTGCTTAACCCCCTTGCAAGTCCTATCTGGTACCCGTAGGATTTACGGGTGCGCTATTCAAGCTCGCAATTGCTCTCACACCCGTAAATGGCACAGCATACAACTCCTGGTATTCCTGGGTGGTCTCCCATTCAAGTGCTGACTAGGCCCAACCCTGCCTGGCTTCAGGGTGGTGTGACCTTTTGGTTCCCTGACTGGAATCGAACCCAAGTCAAAGTCCTGAATCCTAACCACTGGACCACCAGATAATATACCTGAAAAAGGAAAAGGCAGCAGCAGTAAGGAAGGAAACAATCTGGAACCACTTCCCAGTCAGATAATACAAGTACTCTTCAACTACAGATTTACAATTTAATCTTATCAGCTAATTATTCTTCACTGTTCTTAACTAATTAGGGGATTCATAGCAATTTCCTATCTTTAGGAAGTAAGTGTGTGGAGAAAGAGGGGATTTAACATACAGTGATATCAGGAAGAGATAAATAACAGATAACGTCCCACCCTCCCTTCGGGATATCTGTAAGTAAACAGAGGTAACATCAAAAACACAAATACACAAACCAAGTGTCACTAATTAATTTACATTTAATCAGCAATTGTTCTGATTCATTGTAAGTTCTTCAAACACAAACTCTTGAGATCACAATAAAAGGACCAATGTGTCTTGTACTTCTCAGGAGTATGTGCTCTTGCAAACTAATTAGCTTACTAATAGTCCTATGAAACCACTTGCCATTCTAGTTGCCATATGCCTAAAATGCAGATAAAACAATCCCAACAGAAGAATATCTCATAGAAAAAGTAAAAACAGCCTATGTATTTTCTTATATTTAAAAAATATTTAGCTTATTTTTAAGTTTAGTTCTTCAAAATAGTATTTTTTAATTAAGGGCCTTTTGATAAAAACTAGCGAATGGACATATAAATTCAAAAAAGTCTTAAAAGCATGACTGCAGTGCAAAAAAATAAAATACACTTATTTGTCATATATATACCAAACAAACAATATTAGCAGCTGTGTAAGACACGGACATAAAATACTTTTTTTGTAAAATCTGCATTTTTTGGAGACTATCAGGAATCCATTTTGAGTTTGTTACATCGTATTCTGAGAGCTGGATCATGAAGTTGTGTTTTTGGGTAAATTGAAGGGAGGGACGGGGGAGGAGGGAGGAGTAAAAGTATTTTTTCATATTCCATTATTAAAGAAAAATGGAATATAAGACTTACTGTCAAAGTTCTGACTCATCTACTGCTTGTCTCCACCCACTATAAGGTCAATGGGTGGGGGGTTGGCTTTGTCAAGCACATAGCTGCTAAATTTTCCAACACAACAATCTCATTGGCTGGAGACTTGTTGTGTTGGGGCACCTTTCAACGATTGCTTATTTTCCTATCAGATCTATTTTTTTAAAGCATTTAGCCCTGTTTCGCAGTCAAATGCCTTACTCTCTCCTTAATGAACTTATGAGGGTGGAGACATACACACAGCTTAAGGTTGATAACCTAATCTTTAAAAATTAAGTTCATAATCATTATGACAATTAAAAATTATTAAGAAGGAATATTATTAAAGATCAGAACATAAGTAAAATAACTAGCCCTCCTTGTGCTAGAGCGTTTCAGGGGTCCTTAAAGCCTGAGCTTATTAAGTAAAAATATACGATATATATACATACATATACACACATATATATATATATATATATATAATATATATATATATATATATATATATATATATATATAGTAAATAAAAAGTACATCTGTGTTCACACTTGAATGTCTAAAACAAGTTAAAACCCCCAGCTCAGAATTCAGAGAAAAACAGTTATTACACTGCATTCTGGGAAGCTGAGCTGGGACATGCAAATGTGCCCACAAATGCCTCGCTCTTCATTATCAAACATGGCTTCCTTTAAGCTTATGCATGCTGTATTACACAGCTTTAATGCAAAGCCAAGGCTGGATTAAACACAGGCTGAGTATCCAATCCATGTACAGCTGTTTCAAGCTTACTGACTATCATCAGCATGGAGCGGGATCTCAGCTGGTCTTGTAGACTTAGCCCCTCATTCAATTGCAATTTTGCCAATTGAATAGGGGTCTAAATAAGCACATCACATATATTTTTTAAAGAAGTTTTTAGTTATTAAGCATCTATCCAAAAGCAAGGTTTTCACTAACTAAAAACTTCTTTAAAAAATATATATTATGTGCTTATTTAGAGCCCTATTCAATTGGCAAAATCGCAATTGAATGAGGGCCCTTGTGAGTAGGTAGTTCACCACAACAATCATTTATAATATGGTGGGAAGTTGAGCTGGGACCTGCAAATGTGCCCACAACCCTATATATATATATATATATATATATATATATATATATATATATATATATATATATATATATATGTTTGTTCCCCCCTTTCTTCTTTTTGAGGTGCTTTAGTACAGGTCCTCATCGCCACCTCTGGTTCATGCTTACACCTGGTTACGACAAAGCTCTGACCTCCTATCCATTTGGGTCAAGAAGAGGTCACTTTTATAAAAGCAAGCAATGGCAGTCACTTTGGTGATATGTCTGTCACACAACTGTCACCCTCTATAAACAAACCTGTGCTAGGAGGAAGTCCTGGACGGTCTCTTTTAACACATCCAGCCCTATGTGTTGACCCTCCCTATCTGTGTCTGTTAGCACTGCTCTTGCACACATTCTTCTGAGGACCTGGCATTAACTCTACCATGTCTAAAGGTCCAGGTCGGAGATCTTAAGATCTACCTGTATATTTCACAGTTTCTAGAACCAGCCTTGCAGGGATGAGCCTCATATGAGGGTGAAACTGCAGTCTGTGAGTGGGTCTGACACTGTACCCCAATCTAGGCTATGTATAGGCACACCGTGGCAGCCTGCAACCCCTAAACATTTGTTGCCCTAGGCCTAAGCATTGTTAACCGAAGGAGAAACATGGGGCCTGCATAGATTTTGCTTATGCACCCATGCCACAAGTGTAGTACTGAAAATGAAAAAGCCGGATATCCTCTTACACACAACGAGAAATACAAATAAATGTGTCCACAGGTAATTCATTCAGATAATGATGTTCTTTCCCTCCAAAGGGATTTGTATCAATTAGAGGAATGGGCATCTAAATGGCAGATGAGATTTAATACAAATAAATGTAAAGTTATGCATCTGGGAAGGAACAATAGTCATGCAATTTATAACCTAATGGAGCAAATCTAGGGGTATCAGATATTGAAAGGGATTTGGGAGTGCTTGTGGACAACCACCAAGGTAGCAGTGCTCAATGCCAAGCAGCAGCTGCAAAGGCAAATAAAATATTAGCATGTATTAAGAAGGGTATAGAAGCCAGGGAAGCAAATATAATTCTGCCACTATACAAATCCTTAGTACGTCCTCATTTGGAATATGGAGGACAATTTTGGGCATTACTTCATAAAAAGGACATTTTAGAGCCGGAAAAAGTACAGAGAAGGGCAACCAAACTAATAAGGGGAATGGAGGGGCTAAGTTATGAAGAAAGACTAGCAAAATTAAACTTATTTTCTCTAGAAAAAAGGTGTCTAAGAGGAGATATGATTACCTTATATAAATACATCCAGGGTCAGTATAAAGATTTGTCGGGGGAGCTTTTTGTGACAAGAGGTTTTCAACTGACAAGAGGACATCCTTTGAGGTTAGAAGTAAAAAGATTCCACCTTAAAGAAAGAAAAGGGTTCTTCACAGTAAGGGTGGTTAATCTGTGGAATTCTCTACCAGTGGATAAAAAAAAGGGCATTCAGGGCTATCCTGGATAATTAGAGAGGGAGTATTGATCCAGGGAGGAATCTGATCGCCTGTATCTGGGGTCAGGAAGGAATTTTATATATTTTTCAACTAACTATGAATCCGCATATTGCAGATCAGAGGAGATCTAAAAAGGTTGAACTTGATGGACTAAAAGTATTTTTTCAACCTAAATTACTATGTAACATTGTATTAATTAATAAGAATAATAAATAGCAACAATACTGCTTATGCCTAACACTATTATAATTGTAGATGATAATGGCTCCCATTATACCACACCGTGGCCCAAAATACCAGAATCTCATTAGAGCAAGGTCTTTGACAGTTGGGGAAGAGGGGGTATTTTTCCAGGGGCCCACATTGGAAGGGGGGCCTGTATTAGCAAGCAATTCTACTATGTGCAAAGATGCATGTCATCAGGGAGCTCCTTGGACGGATACACTAGCATTTCTAGAACGTCCACTTCCTGTTCCTATCAATGGAGATAAATAGTCTGCAACAGGTGTACAAGAGGGTGGGAGCCAGGGCTCCTACATGTTATATTTCTATCTCCTAAATATTTTTCAGTATAATATATCTACTTGAAGGGATTCCTTCCAAGCTCCAACAAACAGCCAGTCTCGCTCCTAAGTATTATATATTTTTGATATATTTATATTAGAATTAGTTATAAATTCACAATTCTAGGAAAAATACACATGGGAGGTGGGGAAAATGTGTTCTTTGGATTGAGGAGAGGGCTGGCTTTTACATTTGTATTGGTCCTGACATTTTCTGTTTTAGAATGTAGCAAATCCCACAAGGGGACATTTAAATGATAAGTAAAATAAAAAAAGAAAGAAACTCTAATGTTTCTGTCCATCTGTACTGGTCAATCAGCATCATCACATTTGCATATGCATATTAATTTGAACGTAAAATTGAACTAAGCTGTCACAACACATGCTTTAGTTACATCATATAAATATTGTATTAAAAGAGACAGAAGAAAGAAGAAAGCAATGAGTATATAGTATATAAATAGTACATTTGTGTTAACATGTGAATGCCTAAAACAAGTTAAAAGAATTGATTCCTGCTCAGAATTCCGCTAAATACAGTTATTACACTGCATTCTGGGAGCCTGGGCAGGGACATGCAAAAGTGACAACAAAGTCTTTGCTCTTGCAATCCATAACACACACACATATATATATATATATATATATATATATATATATATACACACACACATATATGTTCCTGTCAATGTTCCCAGAGTGCAGTGTAATAACTGTATTTAACGGAATTCTGGGCATGAAACAAGTTTTATAACTTGTTTTATAACTTGTTTTAGACATTCAAATGTGAACACTACTGTACGGTGGAGGCTTCTATCGCTCTTTTGCCCACCATCTAATAAATGATGGTTGTAGTGAACTACCTACTCACAAGGTCCACAACACAGGCTGAGATCCCGCTCCATGCTGAGGATAGCCAGTAAGCTTGAAACGGTTGTACTTGGGTGTGAATCCTAGCTTGTGTATAATTCAACCCTAGCTTTGCTCAAAGCTGTTTGATACAGCGGGCATATGCTTCATATGTTTATGGATTGCAAGAGCGCAGCCCTTGTAGGCACATTTACATGTCCCTGCCGAGGTTCCCAGAGTGCAGTGTAATAACTGTATTTTTTGTTTTAGACATTCAAATTTGAACACAAGTATACTATATATATATATATATATATATATATATATATATATATATATATATATATAGGGCATAATAAAGTAAATAAATAAAAAAATGTTAGTATCAGACCTGCTGAAAGAGATCATATTAACCCTCACATATGCTATTTAGGGCATTAATTTATTGCATCTATGATCAGAATAGATTATATAGATGAAATAATTATTTTGCCTGTAATAATTACTCAAAAAATTATATTTTAAAGGAAACGGGGTGATGCAAGCTGTAAAGACCAAATTATGCAAACTGTCACTGAACTGAATATACAGCTGTAATCTGATTGATTGTTTTCACGTATGTGGATGATGGCTGTACGTATGTAGGTTTGGGCTAACTCTTGGCACATCAAGTAGACAGTTATTACAATGTGTGTCCTATGGTACATTTACAAACAATAGTTTTCTCACCTCGCTCTCCACTCCAGTCTCAAATCTCGGCGCTCTACAAGAAGTGGCAGAATGCGCTGTATCATTTCCAGTCGCTTCTCCTCCATTGCATTTTCTTTCATAATCTCTTCCAACAAGAGCTTGGTCTGAGAAGCCATTAAGTCAATGGAGAGAGAAGAAAAGAAAAAAAAAAAAACTCATAAAGTTAATAAAAAAGCTCATAGGCAAATGAGGACAGTAAATCAATATATTTTCATTATTATTATTGCAAGTTTGCTAAATAATCAATATGGGAAGTGATGGTTGAAAATGGGCCCCATATATCTGGGGTTTAGTCAATATGCACATAACATAAAACAAACCATAAACCATGACGGTCTAACTCATTTGTTACCTAAACAAGCCACGGATAAATTGACGCACAAGGTACCGAGGGCAAACTATATATGACTAATACGTGGCACAAGTCCATAAAACACTTAAAGGGACACTTTTAATTGTGCATTTAAAGACAGAATGTAGTCCAACATTTTATCTAGTATAGATAATGGGCAATTTTTTTTAAATGCACTGTAATTAAAAATAAATAAATAAATAAATAAATAAAAACAACCTTTAAATGTATTAACTATTTATTCAACTGTATGCATTGTTGGTCATTTCCACTGGTGTCTAATATCCACCCCTATCTGTGAGTATGTGCTATTCGTCAAGTAAGTGGGAACTATAGAGGATGAGATTAGCTCGTTGACATTACTATTTATACTAGTGTACTACAGACAATACCCTATGATTATCTGCCCTTCAAGCAATATATGTTTTCCCAATAGTATCAATATTTTTATAGTGCGGAAGGTGCATTATATAGGATTCATGGCTATTTTATATAGACTTTATATAATCCCTGAATTCAAGGACTCCTCTCGTTCAAATTTTATTGGTATCCACTTAACTGACGTCAACTGCTCCAGAAGAATTAAGAAGAAAAAATATTAATAAACACATAGGAACAGCTTTTATGATCCGTAATGTGCTAAATACAAGTATATAGAAGGTTTTGAGTGTTATCAGCATCATTAAAGGTTCAGTGATAGCTAAAAATAACTATTATAATATTAATCATTTATATTCATGTCAAATTTTAAATATTACCAAATATAGAAAATTAATACAAAACACAAGTACAAAATTAAAATGAAATCATCTTAAAATATAAACTTAGATGTGATGCAACTGATTGCAGATACCGCACTTTATTATATTGACCATACGAAAGGGATGGGAAGAGGGAGATTTGACTGTAAATTGTCAATATATTATACAAGTTTCAAAAATCGATGGACTAATTAAAGAAAGGAACAAAATTTTAGAAGCCATATATTTTTTTTTTTTTTTACTTATCTAGACTAAATATCCATAAAAAAACTAAAGAATTAGGTCTATGATGTGCAATGAAGGAATTAATGATATCTGATGACAGATAATGACCCTCTGACCGCTGCTTCCCCTTAGGGATGACTGAAGCCTTCACCTACTATCTTGAACTAATGGAGTTTTTCTCTAGCAAAAGGCTAAAGGTCAGAAACATGGATAAGAAACGCTCCTTGAGGCTGGGATGTACTTGTCTTATCAGGCTTGGATATTAGAAGGACATGTGCATTATTCTCAATGTTTGTACAATGCTGACACTTTATTTCCAATGTTTCCTGAGTGAGTTGGGCTTGCCCTGCTGACCTGGAGGTGAGCTAGAGAGGACCTCTTGTTTAGGGTAAAGTGGCCATCAGAATCAATGAATTAGAGAAGGTATCAGAGACACAACTGGAGGTCAGTGCAATGTCCCTGGTCCCTAATAGCCAGGGAAAGGTCAGAGTAAGTTATTGAGAGCCAGAGAGGGTTTAGGTCAGTAGGAGCCAGTGAGGTGCCAAGGAAGCAGGTGACCATGGCCACATCATGTCTGTAAAAGTCAGAAAGAGGCCTGGAATTACAAGAAGCCAGTGAAGAGGCACCATGGTGTAAAGAGTCATACTGTTAACAGGGAGCTTGTGAGGGGCCAGAGAGCTGTAGGAGTCAAAGAGGATCCAGAGGGCTGTAGGAGCCAAAATAGTGGGCCTGAGGGCTTTAGGAGCCAAAGATGGGACCTGAGGGCTGTAGGAGCCAAAAGATGGGACCTGAGGGCTGTAGGAGCCAAAAGAGGGGGGCTGAGGGCTGTAGGAGCCAAAGAGGGGGCCTGAAGGCTGTTGGAGCCAAAGAGGGGGCCTGAAGGCTGTTGGAGCCAAAGAGGGGGCCTGAAGGCTGTTGGAGCCAAAGAGGGGGCCTGAAGGCTGTTGGAGCCAAAGAGGGGGCCTGAAGGCTGTTGGAGCCAAAGAGGGGGCCTGAAGGCTGTTGGAGCCAAAGAGGGGGCCTGAAGGCTGTTGGAGCCAAAGAGGGGGCCTGAAGGCTGTTGGAGCCAAAGAGGGGGCCTGAAGGCTGTTGGAGCCAAAGAGGGGGCCTGAAGGCTGTTGGAGCCAAAGAGGGGGCCTGAAGGCTGTTGGAGCCAAAGAGGGGGCCTGAAGGCTGTTGGAGCCAAAGAGGGGGCCTGAAGGCTGTTGGAGCCAAAGAGGGGGCCTGAAGGCTGTTGGAGCCAAAGAGGGGGCCTGAAGGCTGTTGGAGCCAAAGAGGGGGCCTGAAGGCTGTTGGAGCCAAAGAGGTGGCCTGAAGGCTGTTGGAGCCAAAGAGGGGGCCTGAAGGCTGTTGGAGCCAAAGAGGGGGCCTGAAGGCTTTAGGAGCGAAAGAGGGGGCCTGAAGGCTTTAGGAGCCAAAGAGAGGGCCTGGGGGCTGTAGGAGCCAAAGAGAGGGCCTGAGGGCTGTATGAGCCAAAGAGGGGCCCTGAGGGCTGTAGGAGCCAAAGAGAGGGCCTGAGGGCTGTAGAAGCCAAAGAGAGGGCCTGGGGGCTGTAGGAGCCAAAGAGAGGGCCTGAGGGCTGTATGAGCCAAAGAGGGGGCCTGAGGGCTGTAGAAGCCAAAGAGATGGCCTGAGGGCTGTAGAAGCCAAAGAGAGGGCCTGAGGGCTGTAGAAGCCAAAGAGATAGCCTGAGTGCAGTTGGAGTCTAAGGGGAACCCGACGGCAGTGGTAGCCAAAGAGGAGCATGGGAGCTGTAGGAGCCAAAGAGGGCCTGAAGGCTGTAGGAGCAAAGACGGGCTCTGTAGCTCTAGTGGCCAGACATGGACTATAGGTCTGTATGAACCAAGCAAAGAATTCAGATCTCTGAGAGACAGAGAGGGGCCTGAGGGCTATAGGAGCCAAAGAGGGGTTCAAGGGCTGTAGGGGTAAAGAGGGGCCTGGAGGGCTGTAGGAGAAAAGAGGGGCCCAGTAGCTCTTGTGGCCAGACATGAACTATAGGCCTGTAGGAAGTAAAGAAGGGAATTAGATCTCTGAGAGACAGAGAGGGGCCTGAGGGCTGAAAGAGCCAAATAGGGGCCTGAGGGCTCTAGGAGCCAGAGAGGACCCAGGAGGGCTGTAGGAGCAAAGAGGGGCCCGGAGGGCTGTAGGAGCAAAGAGGGGCCCGGAGGGCTGTAGGAGCAAAGAGGGGCCCGGAGGGCTGTAGGAGCAAAGAGGGGCCCGGAGGGCTGAAGGAGCAAAGAGGGGCCCGGAGGGCTGAAGTAGCAAAGAGGGGCACGGAGGGCTGTAGGAGCAAAGAGGGGCCCGGAGGGCTGTAGGAGCAAAGAGGAGCCCGGAGGGCTGTAGGAGCAAAGAGGGGCCCGGAGGGCTGTAGGAGCAAAGAGGGGCCCGGAGGGCTGAAGGAGCAAAGAGGGGCACGGAGGGCTGTAGGAGCAAAGAGGGGCCCGGAGGGCTGTAGGAGCAAAGAGGGGCCCGGAGGGCTGAAGGAACAAAGAGTGGCCCGGAGGGCTGAAGGAGCAAAGAGTGGCCCGGAGGGCTGTAGGAGCAAAGAGGGGCCCAGTAGCTCTTGTGGCCAGACATGGACTATAGGCCTGTAGGAACTAAAGAAGGGAATCAGATCTCTGAGAGACAGAAATCGGCCTCAGGAGATAGGTAGTTCTTTTAATTTAATCTAGTTTTCTCATAATTTAAATCTTGAATAAAAATTCCAGCTTTCTCTCATCTCCCATCAAAATTCCAACATAAAAAAGGTATAGAGCGCAAGAGATGTTTTTCAAAGCAAAAAAAAGTTGGTATTTCTGTAAAACAAGCATTTTAGTTAATAATCTCAGCACTAACGGATGGCAATTGCTCTCTTGTATATATGCATATAAATCAACATATATTTATATACACACATCCATATAAATAATATCATATTTCTTAAAGTTAACATCCATTAAATAAAATAATATTGTAAATGTGAGGAAGGGATAAGAAGTGTTGCTTATAAAATCCAGCTGCTCCGAGTTTGGCGCCCAGCGTTATTAAACTTGCTTTTTTATGCTTACTAGGCCCCCTCCTATGTGCTGCCCCCCTGGCACAGGTACAGCTGAGATGTTGAATCCAATGCAAAGATTCTGCAAGTGATTAATTGTTTCAGACGCAACTGACCAGATGGAACAGAGAAGGCATCAAGTAATTCATACTTCTGTACGCGATCGCTTGGCCCCTGTTGCTTTTAATGCACAGGAAGCGAGTTGGCGAAACCCAGACCGGGTGTCTTGCCCCTGACAGCCCATTAAGAAATCTCGAAGCACCTCTCTCAAGTTGTGCGCTTGCTTTCTCAATGGCAGCCCTAATAAAACAGAAGCAAGTCTTTCCAGCAAGTCTTAAATCTTTCACGTAGCGTACATTAACGGCGGCTGCCTAAACAAGTGGCTTATTTTTGGGGCCTGGTAGGAAATTGGGGATTCAATCTCTCTGCCTACTAGCTAACAAAAAAAAGAAAGTGTCAGCCTCTGTAACTACTGGAGATGAGCTCAACTTGGCTGAGGTTTGTGGCCTATCTGTCAGGTTTGTTTTATAGCTAAAGTCCAGAAGAATAGTCACAGCTATCAAAAAATAAACAGATCTTCAAGATTACAGGTGATTCTACAAACCAATGGACCACCATTTAAATTATATTCTTCTCAAGAAGTACCGTTAAAAACAGGCAAACTATATTAGGAACTAAAACATAATAATACAGCCTCTAATTTATTACCATTTACTGCAATTATGTTGCTGTGTAATCTACCATTTTAGTTGGAAGGAGATACTGCATACAGAGGAAGCGCCTTCCAGTGGAAAACTCATTAGTTTACACGGACACATTCGACTGAGGAAAATAGCAGACTTATTAGAGATCACCATTAAAAATGTTAACGCTTGTTGATTGTTTTACCTTTTAAAGATATTTGAAAATTGTGATTTTTACGAGATATTTACAAAACCAATGTGACTTTTGTTAATATTTGTGAAGAGATACCTATTCAATTGTTGTCTGGTAAGTAACATTATATATCACTCTTAGCCCACCATATGTGAAATGATTGCTGTAGTGAACTATGCTCTGCAAAAATCCACCACACAAACCAGGCACTCGCACTGCACAGAGGATCGGCAGTAAACGTGAAACAGTGCTGTATGTGGTTAAGTGACCCGATTTGTGAGTAGCCCATCCGTTGCTATGCCTAAAACTGTGAAATACAGTAGGCATTTGCTTAAAAGGAACCATGTATAAAATGGTTATGGATTGACAGAGTGAGCGTGCACTTTTGCCTCATTTGCATGACCCCGCCCAGTGCAGTGCATAAACTGTATTTCTGAGAAATTTTAGCAGGAAGTAAGTTTATTAACTTATGTTTTAGACATTCAAATAGAATCACTAATGTGCTATTTGTTGTTTGTGCTATGTATAAAGTGACTTAGGCTAGCCATTCACGTAATGAGATTTGTATCTCTGGCTCAGTATCCACAGCTCCATTTTCTCGCTTTACCTCTTTATATATCTATATAAATGAATTTATATATATATATATATATATATATATATATATATATATATATATATATATCTGTACATAATGTGGCATCTACAACTGTAAGAGCTCTCAGTAGCTGTAATGAAAAGCTCATTAGCTTCCAAGGACACAACCTCCTGAGAAATTTTCAGATACAATCAACTGACGAAAGAGAATGGAATCCTGCAGTAAAGAATAATTTTGTATAAAATATAAATAGTAATAGGTGTCACAATAAACATTTCAATTTTTTTTATTTTTTTTAAATAAAGTCATGTTAAAGGACCACTTTTATTCCAATCGTGCATTTTGTTATTTGAACGGCAAAGCCTGAAAATTAGGAAGTAAACTTTTATATGCCATATTTCTTTACGGTTATTTCCCATTGCCTTTTGGCGTTGCTTGTTGGAGCTGCTTTCTCAGCTTGGTGAGACATTCTAAACTAACAAGATTTGAATTAGTCCAATTGAAAGCACTGGCACTTTGAGTTGCCACATGACAATTGTAGCAGTTACAAACTGTATTCTAGTTCTCTTACCACCTGTAGAAGCAGAATTCAAAAAATGGTTGCATCCACTGCTGCATAATTGTATTCGCAGTTAATAAATTACAGGCTGTATTTTTTGTCTACAATTTTCCTTTTCCTCAATTTTGTAAAATATACAAATATTCCGATTCCTATTTTTTACATTGACTTTAAATGTATGTACAAGTTTTATCAATGTTATTATTGTACGGATATGCCAAGAAATCAGCTGACGCTCTACAAAAAAACATTATAATAATACTTGGATAATTAATAAGAATTATTATGACTATTTAGTGACACGAGCTGTGATAACTACCTCAGGCCTGCAGTATTTCATTATTTAGTGTAATTTTCCATTTTTCAGGAGTCTGTATTTGAAAGGGTTATAGTTCAAAAATGTCTCTAACACAAACGTTATGGTTTTTCCTTTCATCCCACTGGTTTAACATTTTTTTGGGAGCGTTTGGTGTTGAATGTCAGGCCCTGACTATTAATAATTCCCCTCCAAGAGTAATTTGTTAGAACGTGTCTGCGGCGCAGGGTTAGAGCGCCAGAAAAAGGGAGAGAGAGCGATGGAGCCGCGTGGATTGAAACATGGAACCTACTTGGCATGTTTTAATCTGTGGGTGAGTGCGAGGCGAACCCTTTAGCACAAGTAATCCATCCTGTACCCCCCCTCCCTGACGCACAACACCAGGCGTCCCGGATCAGTCACGTCTAATGGACTGAGTTATATTATGTGAAGGAAAAAAAAAAATCTATGGATGGGGGGCAAAGATAAATTGGCTAACGAGAGGCCACTACAGGACGGTACCCGGGATCTGGATATGGTTTAAACACAGTAAAGGAGAGTACTTGGCTATTGTTTGTGTCCTGCGGCCTGCTTGGCCGCACATATGTTTTCTGCACTGACAATGCTCTTTGTTATTCGCTCTTTTGTGGACGCCTCTCGCCCCTGTGCCTAAACACAAGTTTGCTGCAGACACTTAAATTCTGAAGGGCTGACACAGAATCTCATGCATCGGTGACAAATGACTTAATGGGATATAAGGAGTTTATACGCCCAAGTACAGTTCAAAGACTCGCTCATGTGGCATATAATAAATATTGTTCACTATATGGTCTGTTCGACTTGTTTCAGATTGCAGTAAAATTATAGTTACATTTAGAAAATATGGGTATTGATTCAGTGATGCAAAATTTCTATTTATTCCATAAAAAACAACAAATTCTGGGAGTGTTTGTTTTCCCCTTAAACTTTTCTTACCAGAAAATGAAAAAAAAAATCCAACATTTCTATTTATTCCAAATGAAACAACAAATTCTGGGAGTGTTTGTTTTCCCCTTAAACTTTTCTTACCAGAAAATTAAAAAAATATCCCAACATTTCTATTTATTCTATAATAAACCACAAATTCTGGGAGTGTTTGTTTTCCCCTTAAACTTTCCTTACCAGAAAATTAAAAAAATATTCCACACTCATTTTTCTTACTTCCAAGTATACAATTACATATAAATAAATAAATATAATTAAAGACGATTAAATATATTAAATAACATAACCTCTTTCTTTTTCCCTTAGTCTCTTTTTTTCTATTCCTTTTTCTCTATCAGTTAGTCATTTTTCAATGTTTTATTCTCTATGTTTTTCATTTCTATTATTCTCAAAATGTATAAATCTAAATATAATATTTATGAGTATTTCAGAGTATTATATCTTTGCAATGGACTAACAGAGTATTTTTACATATCCACTTAAATTTATATGTGTTTACATATAAATGTATATATAATAAAATAACTTAAATGTTTTATTTATGTATATTCATAAGAACATTATGAACATTCATAAGAATATTCCGGATAATTTCATAGGCTAAAGTAGGAATCAAACATAAAGCAAGTATCAAATATAAAAACACATTCAAATTTACATATATATATATATATATATATATATATATATATATATATATATATATATATATACACACACACACTCTATTTCTATATCTCTCTGCCTCTGTTTCTCCTCACTTGTGTATATACACGTGTAAACAAATATATCCAGCATAGAAGACAGAAACACACATTATATATATATATATATATATATATATATATATATATATATATATATATATATATATATATATATATAGAGAGAGAGAGAGAGAGAGAGAGAGAGAGAGAGAGAGAGAGAGAGAGAGAGAGAGAAAGAAAGAAAGAGAGAGAGAGAGAAAGAGAGAAAGAGAGAAAGAAAGAAAGAAAGAAAAAGAAAGAGGGAGAAAAAGAAAGAGAGAGAAAAGAAAGAGGGAGAAAAAGAAAGAGAGAGAAAAGAAAGAGAGAAAAAAAGAGAGAAAAAAAGAGAGAGAAAAAAAGAGAGAGAAAAAAAGAGAGAGAAAAAAAGAGAGAGAAAAAAAGAGAGAGAAAAAAAGAGAGAGAAAAAAAGAGAGAGTGAGAAAAAAGAGAGAGAGAAAAAGAGAGAAAGAGAAAGAGAGAGAGAGAAAAAAAAGAGAGAAAAAAGAGAGAGAGAGAGAAAAGAGAGAGAAAAAGAGAAAGAAAAAGAGAGAGAAAAAAAAGAGAGAGAAAAAGAGAGAGAGAGAGAGAGAGAGAGAGAGAGAGAGAGAGATTCAAATGGGACTTGAGCATAATCAATCCTGGGCTTTGTTTAAATCTGTGTAATACAGCAGACATATGCTTAAAAGGAGCCATGTTTAAAATGGTATGAATTAAAGAGCGAAGGCTTTGTGGGCACATTTGCATGTCCCTGCCAAGGTTCCCAGAATGCAGTATAATAACTATATTTCTTGGAATTCTGAGCATGAAACAAGTTTTTTTTTTACTTGTTTTAGACATTCAAATGTGAACACAGATGTAATATATATATAAAACCTCCTCCACCTATATGTAACTTTCCCTCCTATAGCCATTTTATGTAACTTACAATAATAAAAACAATTCTAATACTCTATTTTAAAATATGAGAAACAATACTCCACCTTTCTTCTGTAAAACTGCAAAGAAAAAAAATGTATTAAAACAATAAGAGAGTAAAAAGTTAAAGAAAAAAAGAAGCCGAGCACTTTGAGAGACGTTTGTATATGGAACATGTCAGCAGTCTGAAAGGACGTGGATCACAGCTGAGTGTGAAAGGTAAAAAGCCAAAAAAAGGTCAAAAGAGCAAATTAGAGGAAAAAACAAAACAAAAAAGCTCTCTTTTTTTTTATTGATGGATGAAAATCGCTGTTTTCAGTTGGTTGAACTGCAGCAAAAACACTAAACAACTGAGGAATGGGAACAGAAGTATGTTGTCTTTGTGGTTTGGTGATACTATGGTATCCGGGCCTGTTGAAGCCTGCGGCCTGGCAGATTCGCTGCTTTGTGTTGGAGTGCACATTAAGGAAAACAATAGGCAGCCATTTGCATTGTAACTATGCACTGGGGTCAAGCATGTGACCTTGCAGGGTACCTCATGGATATAAACAAGAATTACTGCTGTTCCAGAGGAGCTCAGACAATTAAACACAATGCTGAGTACTTGTTGAACAGCTGTTGGAGGTTCCTCCTGACCTCAGGATGCGCCACAGCTTTTGCAGCCATTTTGTGCTCTAACAAATGTGCTGCTTTTGTTGTAAACTTTTATGGTCTTCCTGATCGCCTGTGTGGGACGGGCCACTATAAAATACTGTGTCTTTAAATACAAGAACTGTCTGGGCCGACAGAGACGATAAATGGAGATTAAAATACTTGTAATCAAAGTGATTTGAGGCGCAATCCATCATCGCCCCACTCACACTATAGTAGAAACATCTCAACTGCAGCTTTGCATCATCATCAGGTTATTCTATAGGATCGGTTAAAGGGATATGGAAGGTTTCTGGATTTTACCTGGTATATATTAAAAGCTCGGCCTAAAATCAAACAAATAGTCCCTGTATGGGTCTGCCCTCTGCAGCTTCTGAAAATACAGACTCTAGTTATGGGTGTGCAGTGTATCATACTAACCTATCAGTGACCATCTCAGCAACATGCCCTGATAGGCTAGGACACTACACACACTGCCCTACAGATGATGTGTGTGCATACGCTGCAGTGAGCAGACCCATACAGGCACTGTTTGTTCGATTTTAAACACAGCTTATAAGACCTTCTTAATAAAATAAAAGTAAACAGATATACAGCTATATTCTATAATCCGTAAAATCCAGGAACCTTCCATATCCCTTTAAGAAAGGAAGAGGAGGGAGATGCAAGATGCAGGGCCTAAACCAGCATCGAGAGGCCATGCCTTTAAGAAAAATAATTTAAATTATTTAAAGAAAGCCAAATATGAACCATTTTAAATGTTATAATTTAGCCTTTATTATGTTTTACGTGCAATTATGCGGACATTGAATCTACCATTTTGGTCTCTGGTGATCAACTGAGGTGGGAGAAGATTTTGAATATAGAGGAAACAAACAATAGGAATGTGGCAGCGAAACCTGCCATTGCTATCAACAGGAATAATGTAAAGCTTGGTAGCTTACAAGGACATCCCTTCATGAGAAAAAAAGCAGCTAAATGGAAAAAAAATCATAACAGTAAAAATAATTGTATTTTGTATATTTGTTGAGGGGACCATTTTGTCTTTGTTACATCACTTACTGGGTGATGGATTATCGGGGTGAGCTTCCATTTTTGTCAATGAGGGAATGGGGCAGGAAAGAACAGGGGGAAATCAGTATGATTTGTTAGATAATGCAGAAGTAGGCAGTTTGTTTCAGGAAATACAAGCACTGCTCCCCAGAATTGTAAATGACCCTATCACATAAATACAACGCTAGGGTCCTGAAGACGAAGCATATGGTTTCTTAATACAGTTTATAGTATATTAGCGACTTGACAGTCAAAACATTACGGCAATAAAATGTTACTGCCTTCTATTAAGTGTTACTGGTTTGCATTAAGTATTAGTGATGAGGGCTTGTATTTACGTCCTTCTGTCTCCTTTAATTTTTTTTCGGCCGCCATTTTTTTTTCTTGCGTTAAGGATTTTTGATCGTGAAAAAAGGCAAAATATGCCTCAAATTAACTTGCAACCTCACTCAAAGGCTCCCTGGCTCTCCCCCTGTGCTGTGTGTAAGTTAATTTGAGTCATATTTGTGTATTTTTGGAGATCTTTCCAGTTTGGCAGTTCGGCTGTTAAAGTCGTATTTTTGCGAGCCTCGCAGTCCATCTACTCGCACGGGCCGTAATTTTCCGTCCGTCCCGGGGGTCGTCTAGTTGAGCGCTTATCTTCACCAGCGCAATAAGTGCCTTTGGCGCTTACTACCGGGCTGCAACCGTGGCTCGCTGTGCGAGCCCGCAATTTTAACATTGCATTACTAACAACTTTTGGCAACCCCGCAATTACGACAAATATGTGATACATATTCCCACTTTGGATTATTATTATTCGATATGGAATATGTTCCCGCTTTACAAAAAACTATAATATCTTATTGGTCCGAATATAAGCCGGACCTGTAAAATGCAAGGGGAATAAAAAAAAAAAAGAGATAGTACTCAAATATAAGCCGCACTCTTAAAATTGGAGAGAAAAAGACTCTCCAAGTGATCAGCCATTGCAAGAAACAGGCTTTCTAATTAGTACTGAAGTTTTTTTTGCAGGTTACAGGATGTTAGAATCACTAAAACCGTAAATCGATATTCAATTGCTACAATTTTGGAATGTCTCAAGCACGAAAATCGGCAGTCATTTCACATTCGCGAATATAAAACGCACACGTAACTCACAAAGCCCGCAAATCGGCAGACATTTTTTTACGGTTGCGAATATAAGCCGTACACGTAACTCGCAAAGCCCGCAAATCGGCAGTCATTTTTTTACAAGTGCGAATATAAGCCGCACCCACAAGCTCGAAATCGGAAAAAAGGTGTGGCTTATATTCGGACCAATACGGTAATAGTTTTTTTTTTCTTTATATATATCCATGAATAACATAGACATACATCGTTATTGGAGTATAGGAATATTAGACTAATTATTTATTCAATATAAATTAAATATATTATAAAACTTTTCAATGTGCATCGAACAACATGATTGCCTCTTCTCTCATTTGCATGATGAGAGCCTTGATTCATGGGAGAAGGCGACTCTTCAGGAAGTTAGATCTTCCTTTAAATGTTCATATTTGGAATTGTGATGTCAATTACAAATCTATTACAAGTCGATGATTACTAATGAACATATCGGCCATTAAAATATACTCTGTTCACGCAGGTGAGAAACTAAACAAATATTTCATGTGCCACGTGTAGTATGTCCATGTTCAAGAGGTTTTGGATCTTAAGAACAATCCGGATGAACGTTGCAACGTAACCGGCAGATTATGAGCATATAAGCCAGTAGGTTGGCATTCCAGTCTTTCATTGGCTATACCATCAAACCTGAGTTAGCCACATGGAGGACGAGAGTCCTAAAACCTTACACACTAATAAACAGAACATGTTAGGATTGTAATGTGTAAAACACGCATTATTACATTTGTTCGTTCCATTTCCTGCCCATACTGGCCTAATCTATCACAAGGTTCAACTAGAGGGGAAAATAAAGGTTATTATGTACGGACTTCTTTTTCAGACACCTCTTCCGTTCCTAGTTTCCTGTCCCCCCCATGACAATTCTTTGATACATTATAAATATCAGTAGCACATATAAAGGATCAGTGTCCAAGCCATATGGCTTTTCCATAGTCAAACCCCTTAATGAACGGTCGGGAGCTGTGCGCTCTGTGAAAGTGATACTTCCTATAGCAGTACCCTTTGTACAAGACAAAAGGAAGAGGCATGACCAGCGGGATCTTATAATAAATACCACTGTGTGCATCAGAACGTAGATTAAAAACAGCTTTTAATACATTCAGTCACCAAGCTTTGATGTGCAAAGAGAGGCCGCCCAGTGGTCCAGGCCAACAAACTATCTCCAGAGGGGAAAAGATTGGGTTTCTTTTTTGTACATGACTTTATTATATATTTTGTTATATTTTTTATGTTCTTGATGTCTAGACCTGGCAGTGGAGATCTGTGATTACACCAATATATTCAATACTATCTGCTATTGTACCACAATTAAAGGGCAGGTTTAATTCCATACTTCTACTTCTGGATCGCTATCTTGTGAAGGTGGAGGGTGCTTGTGTACCTCAGTGAAGCTGTGAGCTATACCATGTAGGCCAAGATGGGCAGGTCATGGCAGAGGGTCTGCTGGAGAAGAAACTAGCACCGACTCCAGTATCTTTGCCAAGAAGACCTTATGAATAGGCACATTCAGGTGCCTGGCGCGTTTTGGTCCATAGGGTCATAGAGAGTCGGACACGACAGAACGACCAAACAACAACAATACCATACTTGCAATTAAGGCATAGAAACACTGATTTGATGGCATATAAGCAAAAATACCCATCTAGTGTGCCCATTCTATCTATCTAAAAGCTTGGTTTAGTGAAAGGACACGTCCACTTAAAATTATGTTTTCATTATATATTTTACTTTTAATATATTTTTTATCACATATTTATATTAATGACTCTTAGAGAACATGATGACGAATTAGCAGCAGAAATGGAAAGGAACTAGCATCACTCTATAGATCCATAGTCTATATACTGGGTTAGTTTCTGGAGACCGTATTTCCAAAAGGATATTAATACATTTAGGAGGGCGACTAAAACAGTGTATGGTGGAAAAGAGAGGGATAGTATGATAAACGGCTTCGGGATTGGTACCTAGTCATGGTGAAGGGTCTTGTGTGCTTCAATGAAGCTGTGAGCTAAACCATGTAGGGTCACCCAAGATGGGCAGGTCAGGGCAGAGATTTCAGACAAATCATGGTTCACTGGAGAAAAACGGGCAACTCACTCCAATATCTTTTGACAAGATAACGTTTTGGAAAAGCACGACCAGAGACATAAGGTTAGATGTGCCTGATGTACTGTGTCATCAAGAGTGGGACATGACTGAATGACTATACAACAACAACAACAGTATGACAAATCTATTCTAATCTATCAAAGAATATCTGGAAGAAAGTATAAGGAAAACTTTCCAGCAAAGGCAGTATTGTCAAACACTGTTAAACTCACATAACAAATAGGCTGTTAATTAAAGTATCACAATAATAGTTTTTAGTATGAGTAACGCCTGTGTGATGCCTACTGGTGCTACTAATATCTACTATCCAGGGGACTCCTGCAACTGAGTCCCGCTATGTGGGGAGGGGAGAAGAGAAGGGAAGAGAAGAGAGGAGAGTGGGACAGAGGGAGGGGGCAGAGGGAGAGAGAGAGGGAGGGAGAGAGGGGAGGGATGGAGAGAAAGGGGAGAAAGAGAGGGGAGGGATAGAGAGGGGACTAGGCAGAGAGAGGAACGAAGAGAGAGGGAGGGGGCGGGATAGAGAGAGAGGGAGAGAGAGACAGAGCGAGAGAGAGTGAGAGAGAGGGAGAGAGGGAAGGGAGAGAGGGGAGGGATGGAGAGAAAGGGGAGAAAGAGAGGGATAGAGAGGAGACTAGGCAGAGGGAGGGATGAAGAGAGAGGGAGGGGGAGGGACAGAGAGCGAGAGAGAGAGTGGGACAGAGAGAGAGGAGGCAGGGAGGTAGAGAGAGGGGAGGGATGAGAGAAAGGGGAGAAAGAGAGGGAAGGGGAGGGATAGAGGGGACTAGGCAGAGAGAGGAATGAAGAGAGAGGGAGGGGGAGACAGAGCAAAAAAGGGAGAGAGAGAGAGAGAGAGAGAGAGAGAGAGAGAGAGAGAGAGAGAGAGAGAGAGAGGGAGAGGGAGAGGGAGAGGGAGAGGGAGAGGGAGAGGGAGAGGGAGAGGGAGAGGGAGAGAGAGAGGGAGAGAGAGAGAGAGAGAGAGAGAGAGAAAGAAAGAAAGAAAGAAAGAAAGAAAGAAAGAAAGAAAGAAAGAGAGACAGACAAAACAGACAATGGAAGAAACCATATAAGGGCAAGTTACTAGTAGGATATAATACATACTTTATCAGTTGAATGTTACTAAGAATGCATTGTTTTTACAATAAAATATAAAGCACTCCAATTTTTCCCGTTGATCAGTCTTTAGGATCCATTCACCAGTCCTGTACTATTATCTATTTCTAATGTCATGATTGACGATTATTACGGACTACCTCTTAAGGGTGTATATTGATACTTTCAGTCTATGAGTATTTTATGGGAAGAAACTGAGCATGTGCAGATCTCTAGCCATGGGTCTGGTAGTGAACAGAATTGTTCCATCAAAAAAATGCATTCCACCAACCCTAAATCTAACCAGATAATTCACTTTTCACAAGTCACTGGCGTTGGTGTGTCCTCTGGCCTAGAAGCACGTGCGTCTTTAAGAGTACGTTACAGGTGCAATGTCCATGCTCTCGCAAATGATTCTGGGATTTTAGCCCTGAAGCCACCAACTTTTGTTACATAATTATTAACAGGACGGTGTTAACGAGGAACTAATGAAGTTAACTTTAAATACTTGAACACACATCTGGAAGTAATGGGACCAGCCAGGAGCTATTAACTCTTTTATTACCTTCATCCACAGATGGCTTAGTCCTCTCTAAATGTCTTGTTACGGTAATCCTCTCAATAAACAGCCTTTATAGCGGAGCGAGTTTTTGGTGCTCAAGTGGCCAATACAGACTTGAGTGTAGATGACCATGTGCTGTAATCCCCATCATCCAGCCATGATCTCATCATCCTCAAATTATGTAGGAACCTTATTTCATTGCAGGGAGATGAAATACACTGAATTCCAACTTTAATCGAAAATATAGTTTATTTTATAAGGATGTCACAGATTTACTTATCTGAAACACTATATTCAATGAATAATACAATCCATAATATTACTACTACTACTACTACTACTACTACTACTACTACTAATAATAATAATAATAATAATATATTAACCAGCAAATTGCCCGTCAATGCTGTTTGCCACACAATGTGAGTCTTTGGCCCTCGGACCAACTTCGGCGCTCATTGCGATCCTCTCCCCACGTGTACTTCAACTTTCCTGCTTTGCAATGATCACCTCCACGCTCATTGCGAGCCCTACGATGAGCGCTCATTGCGATCCTGCCTACTGTACTGGCCGCTCATTGCAGGGTACATTAACCTGGTAGTTTTGTGCTTGGGAATGCCATGTGTCTCTTTCCACCATCTCACCCCTGTCCCTTCCCTGTGTGTTTCTCCTCAGTGTCTCGGATTAATCTTTCTGTTGGTATTTTTTTCAAGGTCCCACATGCAAGGCATGTCGTGTATTTTCTTAGTCCTGTGTATTTTTCAGAGTTCGGTATTTTTCAGAGGTTGGAATGTGCTTCGCCTCGTTTTCATTCCGTTTTCAGACTTTTTCAGGTTTTTTGTCTGCTTCTTTTTTATCGAGTGACGAAACATGGCAAATTGGGCTTAAATTTGCATGCAACCTCACTCCGAGGCCCTCCTAGCTCTCCCCCTGTACGGTGTGTGAGTGTGGTTTCATGTCTTTTTTTTGTTGCTTTTCGTGTTTTACGATTTCTGCGGTTCAGCCGATACATTCGTATTTTTGCAAGGTCGGATTTTGTTTGTGCATGTGTTACTGTCTTTGGCGTTGTGAATTTTCTAAGTCCCGCGTATCTGGCGTTGTTCATGCAAGTGTTACGGTGTGCCGCGTTCGGCATTTTCCAAGATCTGCGCGCCTGGCATTGCAGAGCCTCGTTTTCATCCAGTTTTAGATTTTTTTGCATTTTTCAGCCGCCATTTTTCAGCCGTCATTCGAGTGACGAAACCTGGGAAATGTGGCTTAAATTCGCTTGCAACCTCACTCCCAGGCGTCCTGGCTCCCGCCCAGGGCTGTGTGCGAGTGTGGTTTAATTTATTTTTTATGTTTTTTGTTGTTTTTCAATTTCCGCGGTTCGGCCATTACATTCGTATTTTTCCGAGTTTGGATTTTTTTTTCTAAGTCCCACGTTGTTCAAGTGCTTGCAGCCCAAGTAAGTCCCGCGTTCCTCAACTGCTTGCAGCCTAAGTCCTACGTGCTTCAATGCCTCAACGGCTCTCATTTCAGCCTAAGTCCCGCGTGTTTCCATGCCGAAACTGCCCACCTTCGGCTCTCATTGCCCAAGTCCTCCGAGCTCGGAAGGCTTTTATGCCTCAACATATACAGTGGAGAAAGAACTCATAATTACCTATAGCATTTAACAAAGCTGAGCTATTCTATGTATGTAGCTACAAGACTGGTCTGAATAGGTGGGCCTATAATCTCTTATCTGCCAACAAATCTATGATCCTTTGTATAGCTTAGACTTTCAGGGTGATGTTATGAAAGCAGCTGTCAATGGTAGTTATTAACATAAGGAAAAATCAGGGGAACTCAAGCTCTATAGGCAGCAAACTGTCCTATAAAATAAAGGCAAGTTTTGAAGGTTACTAAATAAGGCCTCCAGTCCATGTCTAGCATAAGAAAAGAACAGAGCCCTCCATATCATGGCTCCCATAAAAGAAATGCTGACCCACAACTAAGGGAGTTTTGAAAAGCTAAGAACCAGAGCTTCATATGGCTCCTAGAAACCAGTAAAAGGTACTGACACGCAGCCAGGGGGTTTGCCTGGAGCACCATTCCTACAAGAGCCATGGTACAGAGGACTATATTTGTTGCGTTTTTTTAATTAGGGACTTGTACGAGTTTCTTGTTGCTCTGGTTGACTCTTTGGAAATGTGTCCTAACCAACTCTCCCTTTCCTCACCATGGTAGATTCTCCACTCTCTGTGGCCTGGCCTTTCTTCTCCATTCCATGCTGCTTCTCCCCTCCCCATGTTGCCTTTGTCTGCACTATGCCCTAGCTCATCTCACTAGTCTCTTGCCCTGGTCTGTCTCTTCCGCTAGCTTTATCTCTCCTCCCTTCCCCTGACTTCCTATCTTCTCCTCTCCTATAACGTCTTCACATAACTTGCAGGACTCTTTCCCTTGTAAGACTTTATCTCATTCATGTCTTGGCAGAGAACCCTGAATGTAACTACAGTAATGTACCCTGATTGGCCAGTAACGGAGGGGTGGCCCAAACACAGGCAGTAATTATGATTATTATACTAAAGCCTTCTTCTATGCACCACCAATGTCCTCACACTGTCACAGTCTATCCTCCATTGGATTCTATCATCTCTTCTTCTAAGTACATTGTTGGAGGTTGTTGTGGGTTATAAAACATAAGTATCCTTTTAACAGATGTGCAGTATCTTGGTTTGAGACGCTCTCTTGAGATGTTTTTGTGTTTGCCATGAAGATTATCTGACACTTGCTTTTAAAGAAAAAAAAAAAGCACTCTGGTTTCCTAGAAATAGCATTCACTGGCTGTACTTGGCATTTATAACCCAGAGCTCTGAATTCAACAGTGGCTAAAGGACAAACTTACAATAAAAACCATAAATATTGAAAACATAACTTTAGTTAAGAAAATATGCCTCACCCGGACCCTGGATATTAAGGTGAAGGCTGTGAACAACTGTAGATTTAGAAAAACTATTTATGCCAAGAGCATAAAAAACAAAATCTTAATTTTAGCACACAGTGCCTTGCAAAAGTATTCACCCCCCTTGGCATTTTTCGTGTTTTGTTGGCTCACACATGGAATTAACATGGATTGTTTGAGGATTTGCATCATTTAATTTACAGAACATACCCACAAATTTGAAGATGTTTTTATTTTTTTTTATTGTGAAGCAAACAACAAATAGGACAAAATAACAGAAAAAGTCAATGTGCATAACTAGTCACCCCCCTAAAGTCAATACTTTGTAGAGCCACCTTTTGCAGCAATAACAGCTCCAAGTCGCTTTGGATAAGTCTCTATGAGCTTGCCACATCTTACCACTGAGATTTTTGCCCATTCCTCCTTGCAAAACTGCTCCAGCTCCTTCAAGTTGGATGGTTTGTGCTTGTGAACAGCAACCTTTAAGTCTGACCACAGCTTTTCTATTGGATTGAGGTCTGGGCTGTGACTCGGCCATTCCCACACATTTACATGTTTCCCCTTAAACTCTTGGGGGAAGTGTTGCTTTAGCAGTGTGTTTGGGGTCATTGTCCTGCTGGATGGTGACCCTCCGTCCTAGCCTCAAATCACGCACAGAGTGGTACAGGTTTTGCTCAAGAATATCCCTGTATTTAGCACCATCCATCTTTCCCTCAACTCTGACCAGTTTCCCAGTCCTGACTGCTGAAAACATCCCCACAGCATGATGCTGCCACCACCATGTTTCACTGTGGGGATGGTGCTCTTTGAGTGATGTGATGTGTTGGGTTTGTAACAGACATAGTGTTTTCTTGGATGGCCGAAAAGCTCAATTTTAGTCTCATCAGACCAGAGCACCTTCCTCCATACATTTTGGGAGTCTCCCACATGCCTTTTCGCAAACTCAAAACGTGCCATTTTGTTTTTTGCTGAAAGTAATGGTTTTCTTCTGGCCACTCTGCCATAAAGCCCAACTCTATGGAGCGTACGGCTTATTGTCGTCCTATGTACAGATACTCCAGTCTCTGCTGTGGAACTCTGCAGCTCCTCCAGGGTTACCTTAGGTCTCTGTGTTGCCTCTCTGATTAATGCCCTCCTTGCCCGGTCGATGAGTTTTGGTGGGCGGCCGTCTCTTGGCAGGTTTGCTGTTGTGCCATGTTCTTTCCATTTGGTTATGATAGATTTGATGGTGCTCCTGGGGATCATCAAAGATTTGGATATTTTTTTACAACCTAACCCTGACTTCTCAACAACATTGTCCCTTACTTGTTTGGAGAGTTCCTTGGTCTTCATGGCAGTGTTTGGTTAGTGGTGCTTCTTGTTTAGGTGTTGCAGCCTCTGGGGCCTTTCAAAAAATGCATGTATATAATGACAGATCATGTGACACTTAGATTGCACACAGGTAGACATCCTTTCACTAATTATGTGACTTCTGAAGGTAATTTGTTTCACCAGAGCTTTTTATGGGCTTCATAAAGGGGGTGAATACATACGACCATGCCAATTTTATGTTTTCTATTTCTAAAAAATTGTTATATGTAAATATTTTTCTCATTTCACTTCACCAACTTAAATTTTTGTGTTCTGATCCATCACATTAAATTCAGATTAACAAAACATTGAACTTAAGGCTGTAATGTAACAAAAAAGGGAAAAAGTTAAGGGGGGTGAATACTTTAGAAAGCCACTGTATATGTGTCTAAGGACTTCCATGTTGTTGTCCATCAGAAGTTATTGTCTCAGCTACCCATGGTGAGATGCACTTAATCATACTTCAGACTACATATACTGCTCAATACCTGCCCCTTCATGTACTGGATAGGAAATATAACGGTCATGTTAGCTTCTATACACTGTCAGAAACTAATAAAACTAAGATTCTCCTTAAAATGCGGTTATACTCATTGCTTACATAGCTGCTAATGATAATTTGTTACACATAATCGGGACGTTTTTCTTAAACTACAGCAGCCTTTTAAGAAAGCTAATTACTACAACTGCCACAGGGCTAGAATTAAATGTCACTTTATTTTTGCATATCAGACTAAAAAGTCCTGTGTCCGTGTGTGAGAATCAGACACCGCGCAAACGCTTCACATCACCGGAGACGCATGCTTTCATCCGAGTCTCTACCCAGAAACCCGTGCTCCAGCCTTTTAAACTAACACTCTTTGAATTTGCTTATCTTGATCTGAAGCCCCAAAAGACCCAGAAATCATGGACTTTAAAAAAAAAAAAAAAAAATACATACATTTTAATATTTTGTATTCTTCCCGACTGGGAGTGGTGATGTAAATGAAACAACTTAAGATTTCGGGATACTAGTGGAAAAAAAGGAAAATAATAGATTTCTCTGTTTTTTTTATCAGAATGTCATTTAAATGTAAAGGTTTCAGATTTACATTACAAGAGGCAAAATCTTCTCTCAAGGGATGTGGGGGAAAGGAATAAATAGACTGATAAAAGGAACCTTAATATCTTTATAGAAAATGGAAACTATTTGGTAAAATAGGTGTCTCAGGCATTTTGAAGTAATATATACAAAATATACAAAAGGATGGTTTACTAAGATGATACAAGCCAGGTGTGGGAAAATATGGGGAAATGAACAGTTAGTCCGATATGAAAAATGGTTCATTTTCCATGATTTTATTAAAAATAAAATGTGTGCTTTCTTCCCAATACGCCTATTCCATCTCAATGTATTGTTAAAGTATACCAGTGCAACTTGAATTGCTAATCTTTAAGACACTTTTTATAGATAGAGAAAACAATTATTCTCTTGACCTAGGTAGTAATGCAATAAAACTTAACTTTTAATAAAAAAATATCTAAAACATATAGGAATATTGTTGTAATAAAAAACATTAAATAACACCAACTGAAAAAAAAAAAAAGGTATCTCTAATAGTAAACCAAATTTACCATTTAAGGAAAATGAGAAATGACAATTTTCTTTAGGATGGGACTGGATAGCTTTAGTATATTATTTGTTATTAATAAAATAACTTTGTTAGTTCATCAGCCCTCGCAGGAGATCTAGGAACCACGGTGAGAACAATTTTCTTATATATACATTATTTCTCCAATTGACATTCAAAATTTCACGCTAGATATAGCTACCATTTCCCAATATATTCTTTCCCTGAGCTCTCATACGATAATATATTGCTATATGATAAATAACAAGAACATATCCTAAATAAAATTTAAATTTCTCTTTTTCCTGAAATGGTGAATTTGATTTACTATTGTAGAAACTATTTTTCAATTGGTGCAATTTAATGTATTGTATTACAATAAGATTCCTATATTTTTAAGATAATTGTTATTAAAAGTTAAGTTTTAATTGCATTACTACTCATGTCCATCTATAAAAATGTAATTATTTGCTACAATCTCAAAGCTGATCTGAAGCTACAGAAAGAACCACGATAGTATAAAAAGAGGTATGCAACCAACTAACAAATATAACAACTATTTAAACTTTAGAAATAAATTATGTTTTTAGAGGAAATAAGAATTTTTGAAGACTCTGTCTATGTATAATATAATTTTTGTATCCTCACTTCCAGGGAACTGAAGTATAAGGGTGTGTGTTTTTTATCTGTCAGCAGAGGAGTAAGAAAAGGAAGAGGTGAGAAGCATTTTTAGATGTCGCTCCTCTTCCCCTGCACATGCGTCATTAGGATACATGTAGTCAGAAATGTAAAGCACCCTCCTCACAAAACACAACCTCACCAAATCTATCATGGATGCCACCATGGTCCAGCATAGGCATTTAAATGTATTGTGCTCAAAATAAAAATTAGCTTTAATTTCCCTTTTAAATGATGCTCTTAAATTCAGATTGTTCAAACATACATATATTTTTTTCATCTAATTGCTCAGATTCCTCATTTCTCGTAAAAAAATTGTATTTTTCACCCTGGAAAGTTACTTAGATATTTTCTAATATGTTCACATTTCAGTCATATAATCAGAATAAACAGTATAATAAATGCTGCGTCAGCTGTGGCTTGAAGCTATGGAAGGCTGCAATAGAGAAGGTGTCTTGTGTCAAGGCAAGTAATGTTTTGTCAGCCTATTTGCATGATTTAAAACATGTTAAACACTATATTAGCTTGCAAAAACACGGTCTACTAATGTGTTCCCACTGTGAGTGAAGCAGCATGCTTCATCCTACAAGCTTTCCGTTATCCTAAAGGGCGAGCAATGTGTTCTGTGGAATCCCGGGGTACCATTTATAGAAGATAAACCATGGAATGTATACAGGACCTGCTCACTTTCTTGGGTGATATGGTGCAAACCCACCAAGGTGTTGCATCACCACCTAACTATGCAATTGTAATGCAAGACTTTCAACCCAGTTGATGGTAAATCAACAGTCCAAAACATCTTATTTTTCTTTGGGTTGGTATCAATGATAGTAGTTCAAAATCACCTGACTTTCCTACTTGCATATATTATCTCACCACTAGGGGCAGACAACATTTTAAATGCTAGAGCCCTCACCTCTGTTCCTTCTCTCTCTCTCGAAATGAAAAACCTTTCTAACTTTCACTTCTCTTCTGACCCTTTTTATTCCTTATCGGTTTAATCTTTCCCTGACTTCTGCCCCTTCCATTCCCTTTAGATTGTAAGTGGCGAGTTTCCAGTCTTGTAGCACTTTCTGCAAAGATTCTAAGCTCAAAACAGGGTCCTCCATTTTTGGAATTTTGTTAATGCTGTATTTTCCCTTGTTTTTATCCCCTGTATTGCGCTACGGAATATGTCGGCGCACTACTATCTTTTTTTAATAATAATAATAAAATGGTCCTGTTGATCCAAAATGCCTAAAATTATCTGTTTTGTGATCATGTTAAACGTTTTGGACCATGTGGTACCATTTTGGGCGGGGTTCATTGCAACCATTTGGAGTTCTGGACGTCCAACTTTAATTGATGAGCCCAAAAAGGGTTTGGTGAATGAAATTATTTTGAGAAGACTGATCTATGTGCATTATTGTGCACGCATATTACATCTTATTGGCAGTATAACTATTGGTGAATTTCTGTCTAGGCCAAAGAGGCCAAGAACAGCACACTTATCTAGAGAAGACTGATGCTGGGAATGATTAAAGGCACATGAAGAAGGGGACGTGGCTAACAGATGTTCCCGGCGTACTGTGGTCCATAGCGTCACAAAGAGTCTAACCTGACTGAACAACAGCATTATATATATATATATATCACATATAATAGTTGACAAACTACGAATCGTGGTTGAAGCAAGCTCGCAAGAACTGCGTCCCGGGCAGCAGTTTGGTCCGCAAATGAGGACCCTAGCGGAGGTGGAAGCTCTACGGCGCCTCACAAGCAGTTACAAACACCCACACAAGTGGCACTTTACCAAAATACATCTAACACGCAATCACTATATACGGACTTACACAAAAAAATACGAACCGCGGGACTTAGAACGGAAAATTTACGGACATAGCCTAAAAAAATACAAGACGAGGGACTTAGAAAAAAAAAAAAAAACATTACGACCTTGCATAAAAAAATAAAAAAAAGACCTTAACGGATGAAACACGCGCACCTGAAAACATTAAAAACACAATAAATACACACAAAAAATACATAAAAAGCTTACCTACAGCAAGGGGGGCACCCAGGACCTGTGCAAGTGAAGTTACACCTCAATTTAAGTCCAAATTCCAGAGTTTAGAGACACGAAAATCCCCTAAGCGAGAGAAAAAATGGCCGCCAAAAAAACCAAAAACGAGGCTACAGGACCCTAAAGACGCAAAACACCACCAAGCACATACGGATTTTCAAAAAACCTGTACGAGGAACGAGATACTCTCTTACCAAGGACGCTACATCATCCACAGACGTGTACCACATACATATCCGCCGCCATTTTACAACACTAACTAACAATGCGGAAGTACACAGCTACCCTTACGGATTTTCCGCGCGCACGCAGCCTATTTACACTACACACTGCACACATTGCTCACACTTACACATCACTCAACAACACTGCAAATCTACAGAGGATGCTGCAGGAACATCCAAACAGATTGTCAGCTCTTCAGCATAATGCTTCCTGCATTTATTGCTTAGAAATAGGTAAAGTATATTAATGTATTTATTATTTTATTGGATAACAAGAATACATATACACCCAAAAAATAAATAATTTTTTGACGGGCAATTAGCTAGTATATATATAATATATATATAAATAAATAGAAAGAAAGAGAGCGAGCGAGAGAAAAAAAGAGCGAGCAAGCGAGAGAAAAAAAGAGCGATCAAGAGAAAAAAAGAGCGATCGAAAGAAAAAAAGAGCGATCGAAAGAAAAAAAGAGCGAGCGAAAGAAAAAAAGAGCGAGCGAAAGAAAAAAAGAGCGAGCAAGAGAAAAAAAGAGCGAGCGAGAGAAAAAGACCGAGCAAAAAAATAAAAGCGAGGAAAAAAAGAGAGAGAAAGAAAAAGAGAGAGAAAAAAGAGAGAAGAGAGAAAAAGAGAGAAACAGAGAGAGAGAGCAAGAGAAAGAGAGATAAGCAGAGATATAGAGAGGCAGAGAGAGAGAGACAGAGATAACGAGAGAGAGAGAGAGAGAGAGAGAGAACGATAGAGAGAGAAAGAGAAAAAGAGAGAAACAGAGAGAGAGCAAGAGAAAGAGAGATAAGCAGAGATATAGAGAGGCAGAGAGAGAGACAGAGATAACGAGAGAGAGAGAGAGAGAACGATAGAGAGAAAGAGAAAAAGAGAGAAAGAAAGAAAGGTAGAGAGAGGTTAGAGAGGGAGGGACAAACAGAGGACTCACAAGCTATGAATGTCCAGCAATCCAGAGGAGTACTGAGAATTACAGTATATATTGATACCTTTTTTACTGGATAAATATTTACAGCACCTGTGTGTGTTTGCCCAATAAAAAAATGGATCACTATATACAGCGACACTCATTTATATATAAATATATATATTTATGTAAGTGAGTGAGAGAGAGCGCGAGCTTTAATTATAGGATCATAGTATGGGACTTAGGGAATAATAAAACCTACATATACCATATTTATGATTATAACCCAGGGATATATAAAATGATATAATATATATAATATAGTTACTTATCAATAAGCAAATCTGGCCCATAGTACACAGCTCCTGATCCTTCATAGGTGACAAAAGTAAAAATCAACATGGCTGGGACAATCTAATCCCTTATATGCGCTAAATAATATTTATAATGTATCAAAGAATTGTCATGGGTACCAGGGACAGGAAACTAGGAACCGAAGAGGTGCCTGAAAAGAAGAATAAAACAAATCACAAAATAAATTGGTCCGTAACAGAGAACATTATTTCCCCCTCTGAGCCCCGCAACAGATCAGTTCTTGTATTACAGGGAAACTGGAAGGTTGAAGATCTTGGGGGGAATATCCTTTAATTAATCACTGTGAGACATTTTTTCGATATATATGTGTAATTATACGTGAACATTGGCAAAATGTTTAGAAACAAAAAATAAATAACCACAAATTTTAAATATTTCACTTTATGTGAAATTTGCATGGTGCATTTAAACTAAACTCATCAGTGTAAATTAACATGTAAATACATACATTATATATATATATATATATATATATATATATATATATATATATATATATATATATATATATATATATATATATATATATCACATATATAGTTGTGGATCTTGCGATGTTGGTCACGCATTTGCATCCCTTGCATCTGCGAGCCAGCCGTCACTCATGCAAGCCTCTCAAAGCGAGGCGAAGCAGCCACGCAGCACTTAGGCTGCAATGAGTGCCAAAGGCGCTCATTTCAGCTAGCGGCGCAGTACTTATGCGAGCCTCATGAACACTGTTCAAGCACGTAACTCTAAAAACCCACCAAAACAAAAAAACAAACAAGTAAAAAAAATTATAATACACTTGTACACAGCACAGGGGGAGCATGGGAGTGAGGTTGCAGGCAAATTACACCCAAATTTGGCATTTTTCGGCACTCGAAAATCACAAAAGCGAGGAAAAAATGGCGGCCGAAAAACTAAAAATTTCAGAAACAGAACGAAAACGAAGCTCAGCAACGACAGGCTCGCAAAACGTACAAAATACTCGACACTGAAGACATTAACACTTAGACGAACAACGCCGAACACCGAACACACTAACACAACAACAATGGCAGGCACGCGGGACTTCGAAAATAAAACCTAAGATGATCAGTGCAAAGCAGGAAACTTTAAGTACACGGGGGAGAGGCTCACAATGAGCGCCGAAGGAGCTCAGAGCACGGCTTGCAATCAGCGCCGTAGATGCTCAGAGCACCAAAAGCCTCACAGCATTGCCTGCGTTGCAATTTTAATCCAGTCATTTTAGACAGGCAACTTCCATGTATATATATATATATTACTAGCGAATTGCCCGTCAAAAAATTACGGCAATGAAATTGTAAATGAGCTAAGGGTGTTTGGTGTATATAATGTGGCTGATGTAGCGTCGTTCGTTTTCTATGTCGTGCGAGTTTTTCGCAATATCCGTAGCTGTTTGGTGGTGTTTTGCATGTTTATGGTGGTGTTTTGCGTGTTTAGGGACCTTTAGCCTTGTTTTCGTTTTGTTCGGCCATTTTTTCTCTCTCGTGATTTTCAGGTCTCTAAACTCCGAAATTTGTGCTTAAATGGAGGTGTAACTTCACTTGCAGAGGTCCTGGGTGCCCCCCCCCCCCTTGCTGTGAGTAACCTTTTTATGTGTTTGTTGTTTGTATTTATTGTGTTTGTAATGTTTTTGGGGTTGCGCGGGTTGCGTCCTTGTTTTCTAATCTCGTAGGTGTTTTTCGGCATATCCATAGGTGTTTGGTGGCGTTTTGCGTCTTTAGACTGCTGTAGCCTTGTTTTCGGGTTTTTTCGGCGGCCATTTTATCTCTTGTTTAGAGAATTTTTTAGTGTCTAAACTCTTTTAATTTGAGTTAAATTGAGGTGTAACTTCAGTTTTCGAGGTCCTGGATGCTCCCTCTTCCTGTAAGTAAGCTTTTTATGTATTCGTTGTGTGTATTTGTTGGATTTTTCATGTGTTCATGTGCGCGTGTTGCGGACGATTTTTGCGAGGTCGTAATGGGTCGTAACGTCTCGTATTTTCCTTGCGTTACAACGTAAATTTTGCAAGGGTCGCAGTTGCTGGTAAGGAGTGCCTGACTATATATGTGATTATATATATATATATATATATGTTTACTTTAAATATATTACTACAGTAGCCCTTTAACACTTTCATATGTTGCTTACTGTTGTGGGTTAAAGGTCGCAGAGGGCAGGTAACATTTACAGACAGAGCAATAATCCCCTGGCTATATATCTTGTAAGCACCCGAATCAGAGGAGCATTTGCACTTATATTTTAAGTAGCACAGATTTCTTTCCAACCCACTGCTTTAATAACTAACATCTTCCAAACTCTTTGCTGGGACCATAAATATACCATTAAAGTTATTATTCCTCAATTATAATTAGCCCTCATTTTAACTGGCTCTGAAAGATGAAAGGTCTTTTTTTGGGATTTAAACCGGTGACCTGCGGGTCAAACACATCATACAGGATTTCAAATCAGCCCCCCTCCCCGCACATGCTGCAGTGCTCAGTAAAAGCACTATACGACTTTATGTTCTATTGATATTGAATTTGTTAACCCACAATTGATTTTCTGTGTTATACAATCCAACTTAAAGCAACAGAGATAATTCCGGGCAGTTAATGTTACATTGTAATGTGGCGGTGAGCCTTAATGGTGAACAGGCGGACTTTAAACGCAGACAGGGTAAGGGCACCCTCTACTGGACATTTAAATACATAAAATATCATAAAAGGACCACAATGGTCATTTTTGTGCGGACTATTCAAAACAAAACTTGATAATGCTCAAAATGTTGGAAAACCAAAAAAGTAGGATTCACATTTCTAACTTTTTATATTCAATTCTTTATTATTCTCTTAGCTGTTTCAGCTCCGATTTTCTTAATTCTTCTAATATTATTGGTTAGGATTTGGTGCTTACACCTCTGCAACCTGCTTTCGATTCCAGTCTATGATCCAAGAGGTCACGCTGAAACCGAGTAGGGTTGGGCCTGGTCAGTAATTGGTGACCACCTAGGAATAGCAGGAGCTGTATGCTGTGGCCCACTGGAGAAGGAACTGGCAACCCACTCCAGTATATCTGCCATGAATACCATGTGAATCAGCATGGTGTGTTGCGGTCCATGAGGTCACGGAAAGTCGGACAATACCGAGCGGCGCAAACACAAACAAAATATATTTGGAGGTTTCAAGCAAGTCAAAAAATTTAAATAAAACCTGTTTAAAAACACTAACAGGAAATGCATAGCAAGTACATATGTCTGTAGGTTTCATTGGAAGATAAGCATGAGTGAAACATCTATATTACTGATAACTGGCTGACAGGGCCAAGCCCCCAGATTAGTTAAGCTCATGTTTGATTGCTTTGTATGGGCTATTAACAGTATGCAGTTAAAATAAATAAAATGTAACAGTTTTCTAGGCTTTTAAACTGTTTGTTTTCTCCTCAAGCAGAGCTGCTTATCAACTTCTAGCTGTGGCCAGCTCTTCCTGTTTGCTGGATTGAAAATAAAATCTGACCAGTCTAGGTTCTGCTTCAGACAGGGCATGCTCAGTAAGGGTGGGTGGGGCTATGATGGCTCATGCACTATCACTGGGCGGGGCCTATGGTGCAGCTGCAAGCATGTTACAATAGAGCTGTAGGCAATGGGGGAGGATCTAATGATATAAGGCAGATCTAGTGAAATCAGCCTGCTTCCAAGCTCCATGATAGTTCAACCCACAGACAGAGCTGGCCACGCCCATCACAACACAAGTAGAAGGAGATATGCAGCTCTGCTTGAGGACAAAACATAGTTTAATTTTGTTTTACTTTTTATTTAAGTGGTATACTGCACAGCAAATAAACATATACGCTTTATTGTAAAAGTAGATAATTATAAACATGTTTTCAGTTTTATTGTGGTTTTTAAAAGCCGATCTTTTTTGAGAAAAAACTTACACTGAAAATACCTGGTTTCCCGCCATCTTTAAAGCCATGCTCCTCCTACGTTTTACGGACTGGTTGGTATTGGTGGGCTGAGTTAAATTTGCTTTGACTATTCTGTACTGAGCAAGTAATGAGAATCCTACAGGTAAGTGGCAGTAAAGAGGAGCCACTGCTGATGCAGCAGGTGCAAAGCACTGGGTGCACAGTAGGGTAGGGGTCCTTTGCTACCACTGTCGTAAAGGAGGACTTTAATTTATTAGGGGAGAGTAAAAGATAATTATTTTTTTATAAAAAAGGTGATCAGATAACCCTGGCAGTGATCGGATAACCTGCCTATATAGTGATTCCTACAGGTACCTACTTTGTATAGAGAAGTTGCAAGGGGAGCACTCAAATTATTTTGCACCAGGACCCTCCATTCACCAGCTCCACCATTGCCATACACTGCGGCAGGACTCTTTCCCCCCTTTTAATTTACAACATACAATTTTGATTAACGACCTCATCCGATTTTCTCGTCCAAGTATAATTAATTGGGACGAATGTGTGCAAAGTCAGAAAATTAAAGGAACGATGAGGCTTAAATTAAAAGCAGCTTCTGTCCTGGCCTTGCACGCTCTGAATGTGCTGACAGATTTAATCTGCGGGCCCGCTGAAACGATACGCCAGCCTAACAAACTTACTAATTAGAGGCGTGCTGCAAAACAGCTCGGAGCGCTGAAAAAAACATGGAGTGCTTAAAGGGGCACAATTTAATTGCAGAGATTAAAAATAAATAAATATAATTGTTATTAGACATTTAAGTGCAAAGTAATGAGCTTCACAGGTGAGTTTTTTTAAGTCTAAATTATGTAAAAAAAATCCTCCCATCTAATGCATTTATCATATGATTAATAATCGCTCACAGCAGGAGTGATGAACCACAAGCGCATGATCAGTTGCTATATATGAGAATAATAGGAAAACCTTGTCCTGGTGAAGGGGCTTGTATACTTCAATGAAGCTGTGAGCTATACCATGGCAGATCATAGCAGCGAGATCAGACAAATTCCGGCCACCTGGAGAAGGAACCGACTCCAGTATCTTTGCCAAGAAAATGTACAAATGCATCACCAGAGACATACATTTTAGATGTGCCTGGCATAGTTACATAGTAATTGAGGTTGAAAAAATAATTTTAGTCCATCAAGTTCAACCTTTTTAGATCTCCTCTGATCGAATTGATTCAGAGGAAGGCAAACAGAAAAAAAAAAAAAAGAGAAACTTAGCCAATTGTCTCAAAAAGGGGAAACAATATATAAAATTCCTTCCTGACCCCAGATAATGGCGATCGGACTCCTCCCTGGATCAATACTCACTCTCTAATTATCCAGGATAACCCTAAATGCCTTTTTTATTTAAAAATATATCCAGTCCCTTTTTAAAGTTATCTATCGAATCCGCTGTCACCACCTCCTCTGGTAGAGAATTCCACAGATTAACCACCCTTACTGTGAAGAACCCTTTTCTTTCTTTAAGGTGGAATCTTTTTACTTCTAACCTCAAAGGATGTCCTCTTGTCAGTTGAAAACCTCTTGGCACGAAAAGCTCCCTTCACAAATCTTTATACTGACCCTGGATGTATTTATATAAGGTAATCATATCTCCTCTTAGACGCCTTTTTTCTAGCGAAAATAAGTGTAATTTGGTTAGTCTTTCTTCATAACTTAGCCCCTCCATTCCCCTTATTAGTTTTATTGCCCTCCTCTGTACCTTTTCAAGCTTTAAAATGTCCTTTTTATGTAGTGGTGCCCAAAATTGTCCTCCATATTCCAAATGAGGGCGTACTAGAGATTTGTATAGTGGCAGAATTATATTTGCTTCCCTGGCTTCTATACCCTTCTTAATACATGCTAATATTTTACTTGCCTTTGCAGCTGCTGCTTGGCATTGAGCACTGCTGTTCATAGGAACATGAAGAGACAGACACAACTGAATAACAAAACAACAACAATGTAGCCCGCAAGCCTTACGGCTATTAAATTGGCCCCTTAAAGCCCCAGCTAACGACATGCGGGTTAAGGGCGAAAAAACCCTACTGGAAGTCAAAATCTGAACTACATGGCTGCAAATCGTTTGATCTGTCAAGCCCGAAACTTTTACGGTCAAATCACGCTATTAATTTGCAACAAATCCACTGGCGTACAAAACCGTGACCCACAAATGGAGCCAAAAAGCCAACGGGTACTGGAGAGGACCCGCTAGGGGGTTAAATTCCTATCCGTAGCACTGTAAAGGCAAATATACACACACTACTGTACTTATACTGAAAGGGAAAGTGATGTTAGGTATGAAATTTAATAGCTTAACATTCTCAAGCGCGCAGATCTGTAATATAAAATACATTATTTCTGTTTAATTTCCGTGTTATATCGATCCCGGCAATCAATGTGTTAATACATATAATGGAACTCGCATGGACTAGAATATCATATTTACTGATTTATTAATTTTGCATTATTTCTGGAATGTGGGTCCGATCGAAACTCGTAATTGAAACCTGTAAGGCTTTGAAATCTAACCTCCATTTTTCATTGACGTAATGATGATCTAATTTGCCATAACTAACCATAACTACGGGTTTGACTAATTGATCATGTTCACGGCTAAACATTAAACATGCGCAAGAATGGTTTACGGGTTTGCGTCTCTGACCCGTAACTCGCGGCCTGGTTTAATTTAGTAGTCCGCAGTCTTTGCGGGCTTGCCGATGCCGCGACTGGCTTCGAATTTAATAAGGCTGTATATATAGGTCCTCAGGA